>JAHDVF020000300.1:600000-1168177 GCA_022606425.2 Lepidostoma basale | reverse complement strand
TATATGCCCATGGTCTCCAACTGAGTATCCTGGGTGCCCATCTGTTGCCACCCTGTCTAGCCAAGTGTCCAGCCCATTGCCATTTCAATTTTGCCACTCGGTCCATGACGTCAGCAACCCTGGTGCGGCGTCTGATTTCTTCATTCCTTATGCGGTCACGCAAGCTCACACCAAGTATCTGTCTTTCCATGGACCTCTGTGTACACTTGAGCCTGTGGACACTTTTTGCTGTAAGAGTTGTCGCCTCTAGTCCGTATGTCATCATGGGCAGTATACACAGGTCGTAGACCTTTCTTTTGTTTCTCTTCTTTCTTTTGACCTTTATTTTATTCTATGAAATAATATAATATAATACTTTATTCTTTCACAGACTGACTGAGTGCGCGGAGTTTCGTCAGCGTCGATGATGTAAAGGGAGAACACGTATTTTGAAGACTTAAAGAAGAATACAAAATGTAAGTAGTTTAGGTGCAAATATTTTAAACTACATTTCAGGTTAATATTGCGTAAACAAATTATCAAAAACCGTTGTTTGTATTTAATTACAAGAGCTAACAGGCGCCCCGCGCAACAACGGACTTAGAAATGCCATTTTGTTTCGTGTAAATATTTTTGGTAATACTTTGCATAACTTCGTTCGACCCTTGTAGTTGACAATGAAATATGATTAGTTAAATTCTTTATAAGGCCGCGTGACCCTTTCATCAAATTGTTTTCTATGTCCGAGTGTAATTAATTGTTTTTCGTCTCTTGCAAGGAACCACCGACGTCAGTGTCAGATTTGCAGGCCTTGTTCCGTGACAACAATGTAATAGTCACCCTTTTGTTTGTTCGTTCAGTACATTTTTTGTTGAGAACCATTTTAAGTGAAAAGTGTTACATATTTCGTGTATTATTACGCTTGGTTAGATTTTTAAAATGGATTGTTCTCGAATGATGAAATTTCGTGTAGAATTACCAACTAAAAAGTTTGTTAACAAATCACAGAATGATCAAATGCTATGTGTGGTCTGTTTATTGTATGGATGTGAAACGTGGACCTTAAAAGTCAACTAAATGAACAGACTGGAAGCATTTGAAATGTGGTTCTATAGCCGAATGCTCAGAATTCCCTAAGCAAACATGGCAACCGATACCGAAGTCCTGAGGCGAGCTAGAATTGTCAGGGAGCTGTTATTAACTATCAAGGTTCGGGAGATTTCACATCTGGGTCATGTAATGCGTGGGGAAAAGTACCACCTTCTCCAACTGATATTGGAGGGGAAAATTGAGGGACGCCGAGGGTCCTGTAGGAGACAGATGTCCTGGCTGCGAAACGTGAGGGAGTGGACCAGCATCTGAAGTGTGGAGGAGTTATTCCGAGCGGTGCAGGACTGGGACAGGTACACCGAGGTGATCGCCAACGTTGGGGAGACCCGACAGGGCACTTGAAGAATAAATAAAACAAATTAAAAAAATTAATTCACGCGGGAAAATAGAGAAAAGAAGGATGGCTGGAAGTACCCCTAAATATGTAAAGACAGGTAACAGAAAAAAAAGAAGTTTAGTACGAGTGTTTATTACGCCGCATAAAATCCCAGAAAATCAAATGAATTCCGCAATATTTATTTATGAGTATTATTTACGAATTTAAGATATATGTAAATCATGTAAGACTCTCAGACCAAATAAAAAATACTGAAATATGTAGAAGATCAAGAGTAACGAGTGTCGTCGAAATGGTGGATAAGCTCAACTGGTCATTTGCGGAACACGTTGCCAGACGATGGACCAGAAAACTAGTTGGAGTTAAAGTGATCTCCTCACGATGGTCTGATGACAGAATAAAATCTGGTGACTGAATGCAAGACACACGCGAGATAGCACAAAATATAGGAATATGTGAAGAAGTATTGGGGAGGCCAATGTCCAGCAGTGGACGACATTGGGTGTATAAGTAAGTAAGATTATGAACGAAAGCAAATATTACTTTCGTAAACAAGCAATATAATAAAAAGGTATCTTTATTTGGCTATCGACAACCATCACATATTTCTTGTGACACACATTAAAATATCTTTTAATGGTGAAGTAAGTGCCTCGCTTGTTTCAGTAATGTATTACATTTCTAAAGTCAATTTAATATGTCAAATTTGACATTGATCAATGGCTAGGCGTAGCTGATATCTTCTGTGGAATATACCCTACTTTTTTTGTAATGTTTATTACTCGAAGCAAAAATATCATAACCCATTTATTTAGATTAATCAGGGGATATTTTGAGAACTCGGCCGTACTGGAGGATGTTGGTATTTTTGTCCCTGATAGATATCTCCGACAGCGACACCGTAGATTGTTTAATCTACCGGTCGCCAGAACTAACCCACCTCTAGTGACACCGGTAGGAAGAGCAATTAGTCTGTTGAACCCGGTCTCCTCGGAGACCAACGTCTTTCATATAAGTGAAAGTACGTTCAGAAGACAAATACTTTATATAGTGTGTTTTTTTTAGAGGTTTGGTTTTTAAACTAGCATCATTGTTTTTACTGATTATCAATTTGACAGTTGACATTTGATTTGTAGTCAGTACGTTTTGCCATTTTACCATAAATAGCCTGACGTCAAAACAGCGCTTGCAAATTGTGAAAAATATTTTGAAAATCATGGTTCGGTTCGACAAACTTATCGTGCACTACGTCCATAATCGTCCATCCGAGCAAGTTGGATCGGATCGTTTTCGCATCACGTTACACTGTAGTGAATAATACGCATCCACAAAGCCGACAATTGTCGAAAATTGGACTTCATGATTGCGCTTCATTCGAGCTAGCCGTGGCGCTCATATGCCCGAAATCACATTTAAACAATAATGGCATACAATTATCTATTAAATAAAGCCAATATAATTGACATTAACATTATTTTAATGTGTTTTTTATTTATTTTAAATATGTATTGAATACCTCTAAAAAAACACCCTATACTTTAGAGAGTATCTTGTTTTCCTAACATCAAACCATCCTATTATGCGTTTCTGGTATTAACTAACTAACTAACGAATGGAATAAGAAAGAATGGACTGCCACACTTTTCTTTCCTGACATATTTCTCTCGCTTCCTCAATATTCATACATCGTCTCATGAACGCGCGTCGATTTCTCTGACTCCTCACATGGCCGGCATTCAATATTTGATTAATTTGATCGTGCCACGTTTTCCTCGGTCTTCCTCTATTTCTGGTTCCATTTACATCGTTAACATATAATTTTTTTTACCATTCTTTCCATATGTCCAAACCATCTTAATGATCCTTTCATTATTTTGTTCATAACACCATCATTCGCACCGCATTCATTTGAATATCTTACAAATACCTACTTTTACTTTACCCTCACACGTATTCTTTGATATTTTCTGATATGCTGCAGTTAATACAAATCAATCGAAACATAACAAAAATTATGCTTCTAAGATATTTTTTTTTAAGTAATATATTCATGTGAGAATCTTGAACAAGCAGATTAAAGCAAACGTCTGAAAGAAGCGGCACCGGTACGGTTGGCGTGTTTAAACTAGGGTGAATGAAAACCTTCTATTATGTACGGCGTACTTATCCGGCGCTGAACCGAAGACAGTAACGAATGAACGAACGCCATTCTCTACTATTCCCGTAATCCCAACGTTTAAGTGCACACTTACCGAACATGTTTGATATATTGCTCGGCATTTTACAGTGGATTTCGATAGACAATTATCATTTCAGAGTTCCTGGAATTGCAGTCTGCCTTCAGCCTAATGTATCGGGGTGTAATTGGAAAGCTTTCCAGTTAGTTTCGTCACGAATATTTACATACAGATATATTTGATGGAAATAATAACGTTGAGTTATTATTTTTTTAAAGAGCAGTGAATATTGCAAAATTGTGTGTTTTGTATGCATTTATTATCGCAGTTTTCTGTGTATTTGATTTGTTCAACTGTGAAATCACTTCTCTGCGTACCTTCTGAAACTGACGATTCGAAGTTTATTGCAGTGTCCGTTACCATGATAAGTGACGATTCTGTTTTCTATCCATTTAATTATAATAAGATGGTTATCGCATAAATAAATTGAAAAGTGGTTATAATAATAATAATAATAACAATAATAATAATAATAATATGCTAACATTTAAAGCGCCGTTCTTTGTGATGTAATCAACTCAAGGGGGCATTAAGATGTGTTTTAAATCTAAATCTTAAATATATAGAAGGACAATATACAGAAGGACAAAACTTTCTTAAGTAATCGTAAATATAATACAAATATAAATATTTTTTGTTGAATCGCTCTTTACATCATTACAGCACGAGCCAAATTGGTGTAAAGGGTATAGGATTCTCAAGAAAACAAACATTAGTATTCATTGCCAAGAACTTTTTTTTTAAAAAATTTCGCCTAGATTCACAGAGCAAGATAGGATGAAATAGGAGAAAATGACGATTTTTTTAATTGAAAAAAAAAAGAACGGGTATTATGATATATTAGAGTTTATACCCTTAAAAAAATCAGTATTTAGAAATATCATTCAAGTTCATGCCTTAATGTTAATAAAAAAAAGGAAATCTACATGAAATATAAAATGCACACTTTATTTCTGTTGGTTACACAGACATATTATAATAAAACATATAAGGTTCCCACCACCACCCGAGACTGTTATAGGACGCAGCGACGCCCTTTCGTCAGTCTCGCTGCACTATCTAGGCCTGTTCCTTGTCCATCCGGGACTTACGTTAATTTAATTTAGCCTTTTCTTGTCATCAATCAAAAGGGTGACAGACCACATTTAATCTATTCTTTTAACCTTATACGAGTATATCTCCCGCGCGGCCTCACATCTCTTTATTATGAAATAAAATCAGAAGTAAATATTATATAAAGCACACCTTAAATTAGTAAAAAAAAAAAAAAACACATTAAAATGATATAAAACACACATACTGTTTTTTTAAATTAATTTCTGCTCTTTCTAAAACCTGTCCTCCATCCATCCCATCCCAATTTATTCATTCTTCTTGTTTTAAAATTTAGTTTGTTATATATTTGTCCTATTGTGTATTGTGAATTAGACATATTATAATAAACAAACACCGTAATATTTCTTCAATGTAGACAGATACATAATTTTACGTAATTTTATGAACGTTTATGATTGTTGTACCGTGCCGCCAGCATAATCTAAGCATGCAGTGCTCGTAAGTTACCTGCATTCAAGTAATATCTGACATATACTTATTGTAAGTAATTAGAAATAACCCTTATTCCTAATAGATCGTTTGCATTTCACATTTCTGTTAATCTTCCTACGTGTTATATTCACCCCACTGTTGTTAAAATAATATCCAATCAGATGTAACAAAATCACGATAAAAGGTATCGAATATAAAAAATTGTTCACTCCCTACTTGTATACAAAGTTCATTTGTTCAATTTAGTATGTTGAGGTTTTGTTTCACGCTTCTCAGGTTAATAATATAGGTGTACGTTGGGTTGTTGAGTCGTCGCGTGATGAAAATCAATCCGGTAAATAAATTTTGTGGTTTTAAACATGTAACCTGTTCTTCTGCGAGTGTAATTTAGCTTATGAACAAGAACATTTAAATATAATTAGCTAAATATTTTAAAACCTTTCTAACCTTGTGTATAATTTTACAAGTGGGTGGGATACGAACCGAATATTAAGCTTTTACGTAACTAGAAAGCATACAAAATATTCTTGGGTTTATTAAATATTTTAATGCATGATATATTCTGAACTAACTAACTAACTAACTAACTAACCATCACGCCGTCTCCCCGAAGGGGTAGGCAGAAAGAATGGACTGCTACACTTTTCTTTCCTGACATATTTCTCTCGCTTCCTCAACATTCATACATCGTGTCATGCACGTGCGTCGATTTCTCTGACTCCTCACATGGCCGAAATTCAATATTTGATTTATTTGATCGTGCCACGTTTTCCTCGGTCTTCCTCTATTTCTGGTTCCATTTACATCGTTAACATATATTTTTTTTACCATTCTTTCTTCATTTATTCTTCTCCATATGTCCAAACCATCTTAATGATCCTTTCATTATTTTGGTCATTAATCTTTTATTTCTGCATTCACTTATTATATTTCCATTCGACACTCTATCATATACAGAGTATCCACACATTCGTCTAAGAGATCTCATGTATTCATATATGATGTATTCTGATATTCTGTTAATAAGTATTGTTCCCGCTGGCTGTACCCAACTGATT
This sequence comes from Lepidostoma basale, assembly GCA_022606425.2. Classification (NCBI taxonomy): domain Eukaryota; kingdom Metazoa; phylum Arthropoda; class Insecta; order Trichoptera; family Lepidostomatidae; genus Lepidostoma; species Lepidostoma basale. Next base: position 1,161,908 of record JAHDVF020000300.1, on the reverse strand, counting down.
TCTTGTAGGGTATACTAATCATTGGAAATTAGATGAACTCTCCATTTGGGTGTTAATTTTTTTCAACTGATTCGTGGTCGAATAAATAACTCACATTTATGACTTGACTTTGTTTGTCCCTGTCAATTATCAGCGACAACAGCAACGTAGATTATTTGACCTGCCAATGTGTAGAATCAATCTACTTTAGGTAATGCCCGTGGGCAGGGCAATAACACTTCTAAACCGCATCTTTTCGGATGAGGTCATCTTACACGATAGTAAGGCGACCATCAGAATCTATCTCTAACGTATTAAATTTTTATTTATTTTTCTTAGTCTTATGTATTTCTAATTGTACTGAATATTTTTTTTTCTATTTTCTAATTATTCTTAAATTTGTTAAATGTACTCTTGTTTTTTTTAGACTTATGTATATTTCAGTTTATTTAAATTATTAATATATTCTTCTTCTTCTTTCGGTGCCGTGTCAGTTCCCCCCAACGTTGACGATCAACATCATCAGCAAAGGCATCTCTATCCTGCGCCACTTGGTACAGGTTCTGAACTCTTGTTATTCCTGTCCACTCTTTGATGTTTCGCAGCCAGGACAGCTGTCTTCTACCAACTCCACGACGTCCCTCCACTTTACCCATTAATATCAGTCGAAGGGGGTGGTATTTTTCTCCCCTTAGCACATGACCCAAAAATGAGACCTTTCTTATTTTCACACTCGACAACAGCTCTCTATTGGGTCTGGCTCTCTGCAGTACGTCTGCATTACTGACTCTATCGGTCCACGGTATACGGAGCATTCTGCGGTATATCCACATCTCGAACGCTTCCAACCGGTTCACTACATTCACGTTCAGAGTCCAGGTTTCGTAGCCGTATAGTAGAACATACCATATACAATATAACATTTAATCATTATTTGTCGGAGTTTCAAGTTAAGATTATCGTTGCAAAAGAATGTTCTCATTTTATTGAATGCAGCTCGCGCAACTTCTATTCTGCATTTTATTTCAATGTCCGGGTCAAGCGCTTTAGTGATAATTTTATATTATTCTGTGTATGGTTGTAAATGATTGATGAAAAAAATTTATGATTGATTGAAGAAAAAATATATATTATTCTATTTATAGTTGTAAATGATTAGGATTTATCTATAATGTTTATATTCTTTTACTAAATAAATTTAATAAAATAAAATCTATTGTGATGTTTTATTATATAATTTCGAAAACTATTGTTTATTCGACACATTCAAATTGCAGATACATATATAATTCTTGTGGCTGGGACATGAGAGACTGGATTGGGTTAAAAAGCATTGTGGAGCTGTTTCGAGCTACCAGGGACAGAGACGCCTACTCTCAAGTGATAGTCAACATCATTTGAACGGTAAAATTTACGTGTTTGGGTAAGTGTTTACGGTTGTTTTTGTGTTTTTTTATTTGGCCTCTAACTATAGATGGAAAGCTTCCGATCATTGTGGAGAAATGCAAACATTCACTTTTATCAACTGGTTTGTGATTCCACGTACAACTCGTATTTAGATACTTAGGTATTGTAGGTGCCATTAGATTCTTTATAATAAATTGTTATTGACACTCCGAGACAGGGTAAGAAATTCTGAAAAAAAAATATCTGCAATGTAGAAGATGTCGTGCGATGGGGAAGACTGAGAAGACGCTACTAGAGAGATCATGTGGAAAGAGCATGTTCTGAAAGAATGATAAATATAGCCGCAAATAAAGTACCAACAGGAAATCGACCTGCATGAAGACCACCTAAAATATGGCGAGACAGTTGGACATCTGCATCCAGGAACAGGCTCCGAGAAATAACAGGACACAGTTCTAAATAAAGCAGAAGAAGAAGAAGGAGATTAAATGGTCTTTACCATTATCTAAGGAATACAATATCAGTCGAGTGGATATTTCTGCCCGCTGTTCAAATGCGACCATTTTCAACCAAAATTTTCACGATATTCTCTCAGGCTTCAGATCTTATTTCAGCAATTTATTTCGAATGTTATCCTTAAGCATCGGGATTATGGTTGGTGTATATTTCTTCCTTCAAGCAAAGGAAATCGTTGAGGTCGGTCAAGTTAGGGGATCATAGGGGTAATGTCACGATAGCAATCACAAGTTACAGTTACAGCAAAGCTCTTAGCAAATATGACCCAAATGCCGACTTTCTTTTTATGTACACAATTAAACAGTTATTAACAAATGTTTTTATACTTATAACACATTGTTGTGGCATAAGATTCTTTATAATAAACTAGCTAAACCTGGCCACGCTTCGCTGTGGCTTTGTCTGATATTAATTATTAGGGGAGTAAATAAAAATAGTCTTGCAACTACATTTACCGAGAAACACATAGCTTAATTTAACATTGATTTGTAGAGTAAAGCTAGTGTTAGTTAAATTCCTTTTATTTCTTAATTGTCGGGATAATTATTGTAACTTTGGCTAGAATTGATAAAATGGTAACACTGTGTAGAACTGTCATTCATTACTTGTTAACTATGACAAATTAAAACGCTTAGATTGTTATGTTTCCGTTGGAGCTTCCGAATAAAGTATATATTAACACTCTTCTGCTAAAATGAAATATTCTGTTAAAATTTTGAGTCAATCCATCAATTATTTTCCGAGATTTGCGCGCAGAAACATACGGAACCTAAATTTTTATATATAAATATATAGATTGTTATTGACTAATCTTTACGACTAATAAATACTAGTGTCAACCCGTGAAATATTCACGGAAGTAAAGATCTTCTACCCTTTAAAATCTTGATTCACTGTACAATCGTAATCAATAATAAATTGAAACATTTTGTTCGAATATTTTTTTTATTACACACGTTAAAATTTCACAATTAACAATACCAAATGGTTCTCCTTATGTTTTATACACTTCTGTCATACAACAAAAATCAGAATAAAATTCAAAACTAGATTCAGAATCAGAACAAAATTCAAAGAAGTATTCGCTCTTTTGTATTCAAAATATTCTCGTTCCCTATTTGATTACATCCGTATTTGCCTATTTATATAAATATGAGTGCACCGATAATAACTTAATCAGAATGACATCTAAAAGAAATCGGACTGAACAATAAAGCAAACCCTGTTTAGCGAAATCTATGGTGGATAAATATATATGATAGATTTGTGGCACTGCACTGAAGATGGTTGGGCTTCATCGTCCGGACCGGCAGAGTTTTCAGGGATCCCAATGTTCTCAGAGTCCTATACAACGCATTGGTTCGGAGCAGACTCGAAAGTGGTTCTGTGATATGGAGTCCTCACGAGGCGAGGTATTCCGTTATGCTGGAGAGGGTTCAGAAAAAATTTCTGAGGTATCTCTACATGAGGGAGTATGGTAGCTATCCTTGGCTCTATCCCACGGCATTTCTTTTGGGAATGCTCGGAACCAATTCTCTTTAGTTTCGAAGAGATGGACATCTAATTACCCATTTCTTTAGATTAATTAGGGGATACTTCGAGAACTCGGCCGTAGTTACTGGAAAGTGTTCGGCTTTTTGTCCCCGATAGATATCTCCGACAGCGACAGCACAGATTGTTTTACCTACCGGCCGCCAGAACCAATCTGCCTCTGGTGACACCGGTGGGAAGAGCAATTAGTCTGCTGAACGCGGTCTCCTCGGAGATCGAAGTCTTTCATGTTAGTGAAAGTACGTTCAGAGGGTAAATACTCTTAATTCTGGAGAGTATCCTGTCTTCCTAATGTTCAACCATCTCTTATGCGTCTCTGGTTGTATACTATATATAATATATTATTTTACTTGTTCTCAATAGATGCCTTAAAAATAAATATTGTAATGTCTGTTGATGAAATAAACAGATTTGATTTGATTTGATTTGATTATCATTATATTCTTTTTTTAAATTGGACTTGCACAAATTATTTGCTGGAAACAGAAAAGGTGTTTTGTCATTGTGTGCTCAAACGAATCAGATCACGGAATGAAGTAGAGTTTTAATCTGTAATATTTTCCCGTGTATAATATGAATACCCGCCGAGCTTAACAGCCATTACTCCCTGTTACTATTACGGGTTGTGTAAAATGAGGTGCATTTTCCCGTCGCTTGTTTGGCGCGAGATAATTGTGCGATTATGTGAATTGTATCATGCAGTTACCCCCGCCCGCCTTCCCGCCCCACCCTACCCGGCCGCCCGAGTCAGAGCGGGAAATGCTTTCATGGAAAATTCAGGCTAAATTGACGTAATTGACAGTTTATTCGGACCTTGCGGCTGATTGAGCGCGTTGCGGAAGGCGTTTAATAACAGTTTGAAGTGCAGAAAATCGAATTTATACATTCAAATTCATTTTAAAGGCGAATTTGTAACACCGTTAATACAATTAATTGTTAAAATAAAACTCTGTTACGAATATCACAATTGATTATATTTTGTCACGACAGCTGTTTCGCTAATTATCACCGTTAATATCCAACCGGGTGGTGGTCTAGGGGACAGAACGCTTGGTTTCTGATCCAATTGACATGGGTTCAAGCCTGGACACGACCATATTCCTTCTTCATAATAATGAGCTATTTACTGCTCACATTGAAGATTGTAAAATTATTTCTAATATCATTGATATAAATCTTTGATCATCATCAGCCGTCTGTCATCCACTGCTGAATGTAGGCCTCTCCCAAAGTTCGCCACCGCCCTCTATCCATTGCCGCTCCCGTCCATCCATGTCCAGCAATCCTCTTCAGATCGTCGGTCCAGTGGCAGGGGGACGTCCGACTCTACGGAATCCTGTACGCGGTCTCCACTCCAGTACCCGTCTTCCCCATCGGCTGTCGGTTCTCCGACAGATATGGCCAGCCCACCGCCACTTCTCCCCGCCTATCCGTAGAGCCACCTCAGTCACCTTGGTTTGTTGTCGAATAAATTCGTTTCTAAATCTGTTCCTCAAGGTTTCTTCACTTCAATCCATATGTCCGAACCAACGCTGCGATCCTTTCATAATTTTGTTCATAATACCTTCTTTCGCTCTACATTCCTTTGTAATATCATCATTTGAGATTCTGTCGAACACCGTTCTACCACACATACGTCTTAGGGACCTCATCTCTACCGCATTTATTCTGCTGCATACATAAGTGTTGAGACCAGAACTCCATTGTGAACGGCCATTTTCGCTTTCATTGATAAATTCTTGTTTCCAATAACTATTTTAAAAGCTCCATTCACTTTGTTACCCGCACCAACCCTTCGTTCAGCGACACTATCCGTTGGGCCGTCTGCTGTGAACATGTCATGGAATGTTTCCTGATTATACTTAATTAATACGAATGAAAACTTCTATAAAACAGACGTTTTCATTTGGATTAATGATTTAATATAGAGTTTTGCTTTATTGTTCAATAAAAAATAAATAAACCGATTATATAGTACTTCATCACGCGAATTATATCTTTATCATAGGCGAATCTCTGTATTAATTCCGCTCAGTGAATGATCGCCAAATGCATCCTTTCTATAGCGTCCGCGTTGGCGGCATCCGTTCGGCGAATTTGAGCGCTCGGCTATCATTCCTTTTTACCTTCAAAGATTTTTCAATTTGGCTATGCAAAACGGACGAGCTAAAAATGTTCTCTCGCCGTAGACAATAGACGTATGGGAGAAATATACCTGCGGATGCCGAAGTCGACTGGGCCGGCGGAAGGGATTTTAAAACTGAATTATTTATTTGATTCATTCATGTAAGTTACATAGATTCAAGTTTCTTCATTATTTTAAACTAAAAACTTCTTCTTCTTCTTCTTCGATGGCCCTACAGCCCATATCGAGCCTTAGCCTCCAGTATTCTTCGCCTCCAACTCCTCCTGTCCTCCGCTTCGACCCTCCAATCTGACACTCTTAACAATCTTGTTCCATCTCTCCGAACTTCATCCTCCCATCGCAGCCTTGGTCGTCCAATTGGTCTTCTACCACCTGGGTGCCACTCCAGCAATCTTTTTGGGGTTCGCGATGACGGCATCCTCTGCACGTGACCGGCCCATCTCAGTCTATTCAGTCTGACCTGTGTGGAGAGACTGGGAGCTTTGTAAATATTGTACAGCTCGTCATTATGCCGCACTCTCCAGCCTTCACCGTCATTCACAGGCCCCAGAATTCTGCGCAGCACCCTTCTCTCAAAAGTATCCAGTCGCTCTGCAGATTTCGCTGTCATTGTCCACGCCTCACACCCATAGGTCACTACTGTTCGGATGATTGTTTTATACAGGGTGATTTTGGTTTTTTGGTTTGAAACTAAAAACATAAACGGAAACAAATGCAAACATAATTTGGACGGTTATTTTTATAGCACAGGTTGGGTTCAATCCTAAATATTTAAGCTATTCTACTCACATCGGAGCTAGTAAAATAAATTCTTCTTAAAAATATAAAATGAAGAAAAAACATGGCTTGCATCCCGACCATAGCAAGATAAGTAAATTCTCTCACAAGTTCGATTCTATCTTTTTCTTCTTTTCTTTTTCTTCAGCCTTTTTCTTCTTCAGCCTTCTCCTATTCTATTTTTCTTTACTCATCCCTATCTTGTCCCTTACACATTGAGGTCTTCCCAGATATTCGGGTAATTTCATCATTCCAATGGAGTGTTCTGGGTGTCCATTTGGTATTCACCTCTTTGCTAATATATATTATTGGTGATATTATGCCATCATTCTCTCTGGAAATACTCATCCACTTTATCAAATTTATGTATTCGTTAAGTTTTATAATCCATTTAATTGTATTGATTTAGAGGTCGAATATTATTGAATTAGTTCGTTATATGACCAGAATTACTGCCAATTAATTGGCCGCTTAGATGACTACGTGTTAACCGCCTGCCCCCAATTCCGCTGCGAATTCTGTTGACTCAGCACTCCCCAGGGACGATGGACACAGATTACCGCAGCGGGGAGGCTGTATGCGAGATATACTAGTGAGAAACTACTTCAGGCTGAAGCAGAAGTATTACACCCTATTACTTCACGAGAGCATTGATTACAAATAACCTCACGATTAAATCATTTTAATACACTCAAAATATTAAGAAAACATAAATTAATTTTGAGTTATTTGTTTTTACACAAAGATATTTGAAGAAAGATTTTTAATTTTTCGACGAGTATTTTTAGTGGTAAAATTTTACAGTAGGAAATTTCTTATGGCAATATTAGTTACCTCAATTTAAATATTTTGCAACATTTTGAATGTATACAAATACTTCTAGACAAAAATAGGATTTTACCCATTGCGGGTTAATCATTTTTAAGGATTAATTGTATCTCAATAGAGAAGAAGATGTAAATTGTTTTTTGGAAACAGAATATGGTAGTCGAGGCGTTTCTTATGACCTGTCATTGGATGGGTTGAGCGATCACTTTATGTTAACAACATTCCCCATTCCGCCCTTCTTACGACTACCATGTCTGACAAATTTTTGGAACTTGTATATATGCTACTATGTTAAAACACTTCACATTTTTTTAAGGTAAATCTACACTATCGCCATCTATTAAGATTATTTGTAAGCATTAAGCCGAAAATGTTTATTAATGCAATGTGAAAGGCTTACGCAATTATCACACTGCTAGACAACGCCTGGAGAGTTTTTAATTAGTTATTTGTTTTTACACCAAGATATTTGCCGAATTTTTTTTAATTTTTCGACGAGTATTTTCAGTTGTAAATTTTTACAGTAGGTAATTTCTTATGGTAATATTAGGTCCTTACATATGAAATTGGCGTTTTGCCGTACTGGCAACTTTGATCTCAAATATCTTCTCTTTGGTTAGGAATTCCAAATTCAAATTTATACAGCTATTTACTCAAGTATTTGTGTTTCGAAAATTATAATTCATTTGTTTTTTCCTCAATTGTTTTTTTTCTTTGCGTCACTCAGTTTACAAAATGGAAAACTTGAAATATCGCGTTATTTACAGTACGAGTTCCACCGTGGCACCAGTGCTGCAGAAACGGCTCGAAGGATTAATGATGTGTATGGCGACGGTGCCGCAAAAGAAAACACAGTGCGTTTTTGGTTCCAACGTTTTCGTTCTGGAAATTTCGACCTGCAGAACAAGCCCCGTGGACGGCCGGAGACCAAAGTTGATAATGAATAATTGAAGGCTATTGTGGAAGCGGATCCATCGCAAACCACGTCCGAGTTAGCTGCAGGCTGCGGTGTTAGTGATAAAACTGTTTTAATCCACTTAAAGCAAATTGGGAAGGTGAAAAAGCTTGAAACGTGGGTACCTCACGAATTGAGTGAAGCAAATCAACAAACGCGCGTTGACTGCTGCGTTGCATTACTCAACCGGCACAATAATGAAGGGATTTTGAATCGAATCATTACCTGTGATGAAAAGTGGATCCTGTATGATAATCGGAAGCGCTCATCGCAATGGCTGAACCCTGCCGAACCAGCCAAACCATGCCCCAAGCGAAAATTGACTCCAAAAAGTTACTTGTGAGCGTTTGGTGGACTAGTGCTGGTGTCGTTCACTACAGCTTTCTTAAATCTGGCCAGACGATTACGGCAGATGTCTATTGTCAGCAACTGCAAACCATGATGGAAAAGCTAGCTGCTAAACAACCGAGGCTGGTTAATCGCTCTAGGCCACTGCTGCTTCATGATAACGCTAGACCACACACTGCACAACAGACGGCTACCAAATTAGAAGAGCTTCAATTGGAATGTCTAAGACATCCACCGTACTCTCCGGACCTTGCCCCAACAGATTACTATTTTTTCGAAATTTGGATAACTTCTTGCAAGGGAAAAAATTCAACTCCGATGGGGCAGTCCAAACCGACTTCAAAGATTTTATTGATTCCCGTTCGAATGTTTTTTTTAGTAAAGGGATCGATGAACTACCTATGAGATGAAGTGCATAGATAGCAATGATACATACTTTGATTAAATAAATATATTATATTTAAAAAAAATCAACTTTACGTTCCTACCATACAAAACGCCAATTTCATATGTAAGGACCTAATATCAATTACCTCACTTTAAATATTTCGTTTTAAAAAAAAATTAAGATTAACTTTTTGACCAAATATAACATAAGTGCCTGTTTTTGTTACAGATAAGTTGCTTTAGTATTTTTTAGTTTTGTCTGTTACGGATGCCGATTAATTCAAATCTGTGTTATATATCTTACTAGCTGACTCGGCAAACTTCGAACGAACGATTTTAAAGATTTTCCCCGATGTTTGAATAGTTATTCTGCTATTCGGGACGGAGACAAATCCAACAAATCAAAGATCATCAAAATCTGTCCAACCGTTCTTGAGTTATAAATGTTGTAACTAACACGACTTTGTTTTATATATTAACAAATTGTCTATGAAATCAAATTTTGTTTTTCATTAAAATTTTACGGTTTTTATTTGTTGCATATTAAATTACCCAAGTTTTGTTCGCAAAAAACATCTGTACCTGTGAGCCAATAAGTCTTAAGTGTATTTTAGTCAGAAATTAGTTATGGTGGTCACGTCAGATTGTCTATCTCGATGATAACTGCTGACTATAATACAATATACGTATATATTGCGTGCTGGATATATTATACCACATAATGGATAGTGTATCAATGATAACTTAATGTGTACATAACTCCAAAAATAATTGTATAGCTCTCAGGTACAGAAATATTAAATGATAATCTATTGATTTTATTGAAATTTACTTTTAAACAAAAATTAAATAAGACGATGTTTTTTTTATAACTACATCCAATTTGTCTTTATTTCCACAGCAACCGGTTTCGCCAGGCTACCTGACATCGTCAGACTGGTCAATTGTTATCTCTGTTAATGCTAGCTAGCATCGAGGCCAGTCTGTCGACGCCAGACAGCTTGGCGAAACCGGTCGCTGTCGAATAAAGACAAAAAAAGTAGTTAATAAAAACATCGTCTTATTTAATTATTATTTGGATTTTTTGTTTTTTTCCTGAACAATGATGTAAAATTCCATAATAAATAATTTATATGAATGAAAAATTATGTCTTCTAGGAGTTTTATTATTTATTATATTTTAGATGAAATGACATGTTTCGCCCTCTTGAGGCATTATCAAATGTACTCGTATTAAATGCCTAGCCCTTTGGGCTCCAAGTTTTTTTATAAAAGTTCATAGTAAGTAAGGTTTCATAAATATTTCATTTGGTGTATTGATTTGAGTATTCATTTGATCCTTACATAATATATATAGATATAGAATAGCAAAACCCTATTTGAAGTTTATAAAAAATGTCTGAGAAAAAGATGACCAAACGTAGTGGAGTTGGTGGGAAAAACCTAATGACCACAACACGTGGACATAGGAGCTGTAAGGGGATTTGATAATGCCTTAGAAGAGCGACACATGTCATTCCATCTAATATATAATAAAATTCCGAGAATACAGATGTTTTCATTCATATTTATTAAATTATTTAGAAATTTTTAAAACAATTTTTATAATAAAGATAATTTTACGCCATGTTTTATAAGTGGATTAGTATTTCGATTAATAAAAAACCAAAATCTTATTACAACTTAGGAAATTGAAAAACTTTGTTTAATCCACTATTTAATAAAAAAATATTAAAATACAAGACATGTTTCGGAGGATACCTCCATCTTTAGGTGTAAAAATAGAATAAAAATTAAACAAAGAAAGACTATATAAGAAAGTGATATCTCCATCTAAATGCGGCCCTGGTCAATCTTCTCATCTCTCCCTCAGCCAGCGCCAATGCAATATCCCGCATGGCTGGAGCAGAAAGCGCCACCGACGGCGCTTTAAATCAGTTCAATTAATAATTAACATGCAAATTAACAGAGACAACAACTAATAATTACCGCCGAGAATCAAGAAGGATGGACGCCGGCTTTGGTATGCAAATATTTGCATCCGCCGATCGGAGTTGTTGTTCTCCATACGATGTTTTGTTCGGCGCTGGTCGCCATTTTCTAATCATCGCCTCGGGTAGCGCGGCCGTATGACTGGATAAGTTTTAAGCGATTTCCCACTCTAGAGATGCGTGCATTTCCCGAGGATTTTATGCTTTTCAATCTAACTTTATCTTGAACCGTGATTGATTTTGGCATTTGATGGACTTTCGAACGATGCATTCATTATATACAGCTTTTATCCATTAAGATCTTTGTGCATCGTTATTGATTTTCTGTCAATACTTTAGTAAAGTCTCACTTTATCTAGGCAACCTACAATATATAAGCTGACTCTTGATGATATACCTGTGGAGCAAGTAATGTGTTTCAGATATTTGGGAGTAGAGATCTGCAGCCATAATGACCTCTATACCCAAGTACGAGAACAAGTCAGTAAAGCCTCTGCCGTGTGAGGGTGTCTTAAGAATCTGGTCTGGAAGAACAAGCACATGCGTATCGACAGCAAGATCAGAATTTATAAAACATGCGTGCGACCTATCATAACGTACGCTGTAGAGACGCGGGCCGACACTGTGCGAACCAAGGGACTACTGAGAACATCGGAGATGAAGGTCCTAAGATCAATTACTGGAAAAACTCTCCGAGATCGTGTCCGCATCGTAAACATAAGAAAGACTTGCGAAATAGAGGATATGGTTCAGTGGAGCAGATCCAGAAGAAGATACTGGAGGGACTAAGTATCCCGAATGGATGGTGACTGACTTGCATATATAGCCGCTTATGAAATCCCCTCCGGACATTGAAAATTGTCCAAAATCGAACTAGCGAATACCAAACATAAAGCTTTCTAAATGTTTATTATTTAGACAAAATAAGTGTTGAACATTTTGTGAGGGAAAATAAGATTGAGAATCTAATAAATGGTCACTACCGAAATCCGCCAAAAAAAATGAACAAGTGTTTTTTTAATATTTTTATAATTAATAATAAAATGGTTGGTTTTAAAAATTGTAAACAAATAAACTCGAATTTCACTATCATTCATACAAACTAAACGTTTCATATATTTTATTCATCACACCATCATTCGCACCGCATTAATTTCTTATATTTTCATTCGACACTCTATCATACATAGAGTATTTACACATTCGGCTTAGAGATCTCATTTCTACTGCATTTATTCTACTTTCATCCTTCTTTTGCCAGTTCCATGCTTCGCTTCTATACATAAGGGTCGTTATTATATTTGCAGTTAAATAGTTTCTCTACTTCACAAGTTTTATCAAGATTAAATATACGAGTATATTTTTATTATTAATTTTTAGTATATTTTGTGTGTTAAATATGGAAAATCTCAGATATCTATGGCATTAAATTATTTAAAAATTGCCTGGACATGTCCGAAAAATTATGCTGTTCACAATTTTCCATTTAATCAGTCGCAAAGTAAAATTCTATGTTTTCAATTTCAACAAGATTTTAATATTTTCCAGTCCGCTCGCTTACAGTCGGGTCGGGTAGGGAAAGTTGATAAGTCCACGCATATCCCAAATTAATTCCTGCCCCAAATCCTCAGAGGGAATCGCTTTATATTTTTATACGAACTACCCTTCAGATGTTTGTTAATTCTCTCAGTATAAAAGTTGCGGATTTTTTAATTGAAAAATAAGATTACCAAGAACGGCTAGATTGCATTTAAAAAATAAAATAAGAAACTAAATAAATTGCATTTTTTAAGGGTTACTAATTTAAAATAAATAAAAGTTGGCATCATATATAATAAGTTAAATAAAATTCAAATAGAAGAATACGGTTTTCTTGACAAAGCAGCAAGATCTATGACTGCCAAAACGAAGGTCCCGGGTTCGTTTCCCGGCGATAACGATTTGAAAAAATCCCGCTGTCAGAGTTCACGTGACAACAAATAAATGGCAATTTACTAGCTACTACAATGTCATGAGAATCTATAGCTAAAAATTTGTATACAATAATTGGGTTCAAATCACCAGTAACATACATACGGCAATATATCAACACAATATCAGAATAATTGTGTTTTTGTATTATAAAACAGTACTCAAATAAACATGATGTGTGGACATAATTCTGTAAAAAATGTATGGTTGTAAAGGAAGTCAATATTTTTAAAGTTTAAATGTTGTTATTTGAAATTTCTCGATAGAAGTTGTAAATAATGGAAATAAAAATATGTGAAATAAAAATACGTTAATTTTATTATATTAAATAAAAAACATTTAGTTTAATTCCACATAGGTTTATGGCTTCGACCGGTTTCGACAGTTTGCTGCCATCTTCTGATCAAAGATGATGGCATAGAGATGCCGAAGCTACCAGAAGATGTCAGCGAGATGCCGAAACCTATGTGAAATGAAACTAAATATATTAAACTGTTAAATTAAATAATTTTGTTTTTGTATCACAATTGTATTTAATTTTACGCGACAGCTGTTTCATCATATTTAGTTTAATAGTTTAAAATTATTTTATTTTATATCATTGTATTTTATGTTATTTGTTTTAGATTTATTTTCTGGGTGTTGGACGATCGAAGTGTGCGCGGGAGATGCCTATTGGTGGCGATGAGGTTCGCAACCCATCGCACCGCGTCTCCCGCGGAGCGAAAAGAGAAGGATAAAGTGCCGCATCAGTAAAAGTGTGACAGTCCATTCTTTCTGCCTACCTTTCGGGGAGACGGCGTGATGGTTAGTTAGTTAGTTTAAAATATTAAGGTATCATAGTGTTTCGGCCAAAACATTGGAAAATTAAACTAAATATATATTACAAAATAAAATTAATATTTGAATTCATTGTAATATTTTGTGGATTATATACAACGTTATTTTTCAATTTCCAAAGTACATTGCAATAGAATTCTACAGTGTTAATGTCTTAGCTTTCAATATATTTATTATAAAGTAATTTTATTATTATTTTTTTACTTTCATTACGAACATTTTTTCTTTCGTAAAAATACAACACTTAATGTGTGATTGCCTATTAAGGTAGCTCTCCAAAAATGTTACAATCATGACAACAATATGTGTAAGTTGCGACTTGAATCTCGCCGCCGGCCTCGCCTGGAGCGGGGCCCCGTCGCCGGCCAGTCTGTCGTGCCGAACGCTCCCCGAATAATAATCCAATCAAAATTTAATCGCGAGCTTTTGTTGAAAGTTCACAAAGCGAAGCTTCGTTCGCTTTGCGGGGAGTCTGTTTTATTACTCACAATGCTCATTTCTTATTTCCACGGCTACTTTAACGTGGTATTCTTTACGCGGTGAGCACTGCGGGCAGGTGGGGATATGGCCTGAGGGGTGATATTATATTTATTGGAATTGTTTACATGCAGATGTTTTCAGCGTAATGGCGGCTTTATTAAATTTCCCCGCTTTTAAGATTTAATTTAATATCAGTAAAGTTTTCTTCTGCGTACGTTGGAGATTTGTCCACGCTTCCTTTGTTGCCCATTGTGGCCCGCGTCCCGGGACGATAAAAGTCGTTTCAAATTAATTTTCATATTTCGTTTGAATAGTATTACCGTTTGTTATACAATATTTACGAAACATGTCCAAAGGGACAAAAACGATTTCAATTTTATTTTTGGTATCAGCTCTTTGAAGTTGTTTTGGAACCTAATGAAGGCTTCTTGATGAATAGGGGGGATGTTGTTTCTGAAAATATTAAAATAATATCCAAAAGAAATAATACCTCAAACGAAAAAGGTATTACTGAAATTATGTACTTTCGTGATTTAACTTAATATGTTAATTATGAAAATTGACTTCTGATATTTTCTTTATTGATATTTGTATTTTAGTGACCAAAAATTCTAATAAATATATAAATATAAATATATAATATATAAATGTAAGAAGTGAATGCGGTGCGAATGATGGCGTTATGAACAAAATAATTAAAGGATCATTAAGATGGTTTGGACATATGGAAAGAATGAATGAAGAAAGAATGGTAAAAAAATTATATGTTAATGATGTAAATGGTACCAGAAATAGAGGAAGACCGAGGAAAACGTGGCACGATCAAATAAATCAAACATTGAATGTCGCCCATGCGAGGAGTCAGAGAAATCGACGCGCGTGCATGACAAGATGTATGAATGTTGAGGAAGCGAGAGAAATATGTTAGGAAAGAAAAGTGTGGCAGTCCATTCTTTCTGCCTACTCCTTCGGGGAGACGGCGTGATGGTTAGTAAGTTAGTTAGTTTTTTTTATAATATACATATTTAGAAAAAATCATTAAAATTGTTTAATTTTGATTCTATGATTTGGTTAACACGTTGATCGTATTTGTCTCGTATTTTAATCCTTAATTGGACCCAAGGTTAGTATTTTCCAATTGATATAATCAACGGGGACCTTCGTGGTAGAGTGACAACGGCTATGACTGCCGCACCAAATTTTCCGGGTTATGAAAAAAAATCTCATGCTGTCTTTGGTTTGGTATAATTCACGTGACAATGAAAATGGTGATAGACTAGCTACCTATCATATGTCACGAGAATCAATAGTTAAAAGTTGTGTACAAATTACCTGTTTTACACAAAAATGCGGAAAGCAATGGGAAACTACCACATCAAAAATAGCCCAAGTGAATTTAGAAAAAATCATTAAAATTGTTTAATTATGATTCTATGATTTGGTTAACACGTTGATCGTATTTGTCTCGTATTTTAATCCTTAATTGGACCCAAGGTTAGTATTTTCCAATTGATATAATCAACGGGGACCTTCGTGGTAGAGTGACAACGGCTATGACTGCCGCACCAAATTTTCCGGGTTATGAAAAAAAATCTCATGCTGTCTTTGGTTTGGTATAATTCACGTGACAATGAAAATGGTGATAGACTAGCTACCTATCATATGTCACGAGAATCAATAGTTAAAAGTTGTGTACAAATTACCTGTTTTACACAAAAATGCGGAAAGCAATGGGAAACTACCACATCAAAAATAGCCCAAGTGGCATCCCAATAACCAGCAAAGATGATAGATTTGCTGCAAATCAATCTCTAGGATTAAAATTGGAAAAAAAATCATGTTCTTAAAGAAAATAGATGAGCTATTCTAAAAAATGCCAAAATAAAATTGATATGAACTGTTAAATTAAAAAAACTTTGTCTTATGTATCACATTTGTATTTTTATTTTACGCGACAGCTGTTTCGTCAACCTATGTTGACATCATCAGGTTTACAATAATATATCAAATGTCAAATTTTCGTGATTTTTCGAACCTTTATGTGTATTTGTTCCTATGTCAATTTGAATAGTTATTTGACATTTGATATATTATTGTAACACCTGATGATGTCAACATAGGTTGACAAAAAAGCTGTCGCGTAAAATGAAAATACAATTGTGATACATAAAACAAAGTTTTTTAGTTTAACAGTTTATAATGTTGAAGTATCATAGTGTTTCGGGCAAAACAATGGACTAAAATTAACACATTTGTTTGTGGAATGAAAAGATAAATTATTCATAAGAAGCATGTTAATAGATTGTTTTTTGGAGTATGCTTGTACATTTCCATTGAAAACAATATCATTTAACGCAATCGGTTTCCTGGCGCCCAATTAAGGAGTAATTTATGAAACTTAAACGCGTGTTTTTTATAACACAAGTTGAGTAATTAATACGAATGAAAACGTCAGTTTTCTAGAAGTTTTAGTATATTTTATGGGAATGACATATAATGATTAAGTCTACGTACCCAGGATGGCGGTTTTATTTTATATATTATATAATACTTAGAATCATTAGTCACCCTGAAATATTTAAAATCATTATAAACAATTTGAATGAAGATGTTTTTCGGAGAAACACTTTATTTCGTACAATCTCAAATAACTTATTTTTGATTTATATAATATCATTCAGTATCCTCATCATGTAATCATTGTCATAACATTTCTTAACGAGTTCCAAGAAACACTTTCCAATATTTCTAGACCTACCCAAATAATTATTTGTTATAAATGTATAAAGTCGCATCAATTTTCGTTAATTACCATATTCTGTTCCATTTACTAGTGTACCTATATAAACTGCAACGAGTTGAAATTTCGTCACATTTGAAGGGCAAAACATGTCATTCCCATAAAATATAATAAAACTTCTAGAAAAGTGACGTTTTCATTCGTATTAATTATTTAATACGGAGTTTTACATCATTGTTCAAGAAACAATGCACAAGTTGAGTGTTGTAGTTTTTAAGAAAACTATTAATTATTTTCAACGATCAAGACACAAATTTCAATTTATGAGTATTCTGGCAACTAATTGCGAATCGCTCGTTCGGGAGAATGGCTAAATAATGGGAAAGGGAGCGTCCTCAGCGAAGGAGTTGGGGCCCTTCCAAGTGGGTCCGCCCGACCGGGTATCATATTAACTCTCTCAGTTGCAGAAACCGTTTAAAATTAAAATACGGCTGTGCGAGGAGCGAGATACTCCGGAGCTCTGTTTCAAATTAGCATATTATAATATGAAATAATACCTGGAACGAGAGGATCCAAAGGAAGGTTAAAAAGTGAGGGCCGTTCAGTGTGTAATAAAAGAGACGTCGCTTAGATGGTCGCACATTTGTACGTCTACGTCATTGAGTCCAGTTACAAATAATATTTAATTTTACCTCATGGAATTAACACATACGATAATTAATTTAGAATTCAACTTCTAAGGCAACAAATTCAACTTCTAAGGCCACAAATTCATGTTCTAAGACAACAGATTCAAGTTCTAGGGCAGGGATGGCGAATCTTTTTCGCAAGTGGGTCAAATTTATAAAAAAATAGAAAAAAAGCGCTGGCTAGGATTGGGCATTGGTGTGGGCGAAATGAATCATCTCAGGGATCTGAGCTAGCTGAAAAAGTGAGCCGACTTTTATTTAAAAAATAACGTTTTTTTAGCTTCTTCGTAAAAATCAGAATCCACGACTTCCGAATTGAACGGCGAGTCATTAAGCTGCCGCTCATTTTTGGGAGTCATCGCTCACTCGCTCACCAAGGTGAATCGTTTCTAAAATTCGTGAATCTTTCGCGGGTCCGTCGTTCGCCATCCCTTTTCTAGGGCAACAAATTCAAGTACTAAGACAACAAATTCATCTTCTAAGGCAACAGATTCAAGTTCTAAGGCAACAAATTCAACTTCTAAAGGTGATATCGAGGTTACATAATTAATTCACAATTTATTAATATAACATTTTCTCAATGAAAAATTTAATATTAATTTATGAAAATGTTGTCATTTATTTATTAGAAAATGGTGGAGAGCCTTAGTATTAGCCTAAGTAGTGGTGCTAAAGGTGATGTTAATATAAATAAGTGATAAAATATATACACATAGGTATATTTCCAGTTTAATAATCTTCTTCTCCTTCTTCTCTATGCAGATCTTGCGATCTGTTTAGACAGAACATCAAATTTGGTGCTGTGGTGAAGACGTCCAACTTTCTCTCCATCTCTTTGGTGATCGTCTTGGTAGTCGACGGCCCTCTGAAGTCTCGTGCTTCACGATCTTGGGAATCCTCGCTGGGTCCTCTCGATATGGTCTCTACAGAATCGTTTTTTCTATCTACTCCATCTTACCATGTCATAAATTTTGCACGTTCTGCGAATCTCTTTGTTAGGGGTCCTACGTATCTAAGGGACCATATGTCTCATTGGTCGCAATGTTTTCATTTCTGTTGTTCTAAGGAGATGTTTCTTTCAGACAGTGTCTGCTCTTGCTTCGATTCCATAAGACATTTAGGGCCTGATGCATGTTTTATAGATCCTGACTTTGCTTTCCACTAGCATATGCTTATTGTCTCAAATAGTGTCCTTCGGGCATCCAGAGATTATTGCTTAACATTAAATAAAGATATTAATGGATAGTTGGAATGCCTGATAGTTTAAACGTCAGTGATTTTCCAAAACAACCGTTGTAATAGAATTGTTATAGTGCACTTTGTAAATGAAAACTTTGTAACTTTCGGAAGTCGGAGTAACTCACACCCGATGGTCAAACAATCGAGGAGCTTCGGTGGCTCAGAAGTAGGCGGAGCATTACCTGGAATTGACTTATAAACCTCATGAATGTCATGAATGCATTAGTAGGAAAGTTAATACCCACTTTCGCCATAGTTTGAAGAAGTTGAGCGGCCGCAGGTCGGAGAGTTTTGCTATTTACTTTCTCTCTGAAGATATATATACATGTATTGTAATAATGTGAGAGTTAATTCAATAACGGCAAATAAATAAAAAATATATATTTTGGGTTTTCTACATTATTAAATAAATATCAACAATAATAATAAAAAAAATTGTAACACCTGATGATGTCAAAATCTGTTGACGAAACGTCTGTCGCGAGAATATAAAAAAAAAAAAAAATGTGATACCATAAACAAGTTTTTTGAAATATATTTTAACAAATAGTCCATTGTTTTGGCCGAAACACTATGATACTTCAACATTATTACTGTTAAAATTTAAAACGCTGTTATAATATCACAATTTCTTTTTATTCACTTAGAGTGTTGCGACAGCGGTTTCGCCAACCGATGTTGGCGTCATCAGGTGTTACAATAAACTAAAGTTACAAATGAAAAGACTTACCATTTAAAAAACAAAAACTCATTAGTGTGGTTAGTTAGAGTAAAAATTAAGTAAGCGAAATCTGTTGACAATTTTGCAAACAAATATAACAAAGGTGGGGAAAAACAAGGATTAGAAGGGACAATTAAACATACAAGAAATTATAGGGTATTGTCACAGTTAAAATTAATTAGGTGAAGAAACTACAAATAATGTTATTATAAGCCAATTTATTGTGTTGGCTGATCTTGAAAGTAATTGAAAGCAGAAATTTTATTAAAAATGTCTTAACTTGTCGCTTTGAGCAGTTGATGTTTAAATTATGTAACATAGTACAATATACAGTACATTTAACACGTAACGAGAAGGAGTAATATTCACTTGGAAGTTCACTTCTTTCAGCTGATTGGCGGCCGTATACAGAACTCGGATGTCCTGAGTGATGTAGGTCTATTTGTCCCTGATAATTACCTTCGTCAAAGACAGCACAGATTGTTTTATTTGTCACGCTGCAGAACCAACCTGCCAAAGGTTATGCCTGTGGGTAGGGCAATCTTATTGCTTAATCGGATCGCCTCGGAGGTCGACATATTTCTTGATAGTGTGAGTTGCCTCAGGGATGCAATATCAATGTTATGATTTTTTCTTATTCTTAAGCTTAATTTTTTTTAATGCTTCTCTTTTTATAATGTAATTGCAAACGATTTGGAATTGTATGTCTGTAATGTTTATGATTTTTATCAAAATAAATGAAGTAAATGAAAAAATGAAATGGTATAAAAGTAACATCTGATTCGAAGCAAATGTGTTTATTTTGCTTAAACTATGACATTACACAGCGCTTAAAAAAGCTATTCATATTCATACAATATTTTTCAAAGAAAATTTCGGTTACGTAATATTTAATATAAATTATTCACCAATTACATAATAAAATATGCAAATTTGTGAGTTATATTAAAACGCGACGTTTTTGTAGTGTTTGTAATAAAACAGATTGGCCATTGTACTACCGTTGACGCGATTGTCCTCTACGCTAATAGGATGTTAAGGGACTGAGCCGGGAGCCACGTGATGACGCTGACGTGATTAAATATGTTAGTCCTCGCATCACCATATATCAAACAGTTATCTCCGTGACACGTAAATCTATTATAGTCCGAATCTATTATGGCATCATTGCACAACGAAATGCAGAACAATCATATTCATATATGATTAGATTTATATAATAATACAAAGAAAGCGAAAATGACCGTTCACAATGGAGTTCTGATCCCAACCCTTATGTATGGATGCGAAGTATGGAACTGAATAAGAAAGATGAGAGCAGAATAAATGCGGTAGAGATGAGGTCCCTAAGACGTATGTATGATAGAACGATGTACGACAGAATCTCAAATGCTGCTATTAGAAAGGAATATAGAGCGAAATAAGGGATTATGAACAAAATTATGAAAGGATCGCTGTGTTGGTTCGGACATATGGAGCGCATGGGTGAAGAAAGAATGGTTAAAAAAGTATACGTTAACGATGTAAATGGAGCACGGAGTCGAGGTAGACCGAGGAAAACTTGGCGTGGCCAAATTAATATGAATGTGGAGGAAGCTAGAGAGGTATGTCAGGATAGAGTAGTGTGGCGGTCCATTCTCTCTGTTGTTGTTCTTGTTGTTGTTGTTGTTGTGTAATAATACAAATCTTTACTGCATATTACGCATAATTTACGAATACATTAATAACTTGATATATTATTTATGATAAAATCATGTAGAATTTTATTCATGTAGACCAGCGATTTTGGCGATATAACCCTTTTAAAACACTAAATAATGTAATAACTAACTAACTAACTAACCATCACGCCGCCCCTAAAATAACCCCCCGAAGGGGTAGGCAGAATGAATGGACTGCCACACTTTTCTTCCCTGACATACTTCTCTCGCTCCTCAACATTCATGCATTGTGAAATGCCCGACGTGGCCGACATTTAATATTTCAAAAGGATCGCGTACGGAATGTGGACACCACAGAGCTATTAGTCTTTTGAGTGTCGTTGGTAAAGTCTATGGCAGAATTTTAATAGAAGGAGTAAGAAAGATGACGAGTGACCAAGTTTGGAACGTGCGAGGTACTTTTATGAATGGCAGAGGATGTAAGGATCAGATATTATATAATATCTAAATAAAATACGGAGCCCTAGAACAGGCATAACCATTTTTTGGCAGTTTTTGATCGTGATATTATTGTATATTTATTATGCTGCTTGTCACGATAGAACCCTCTTGAGATGGCACACTTTGAGAGCCGCTGCTGTACTGAAATATTTAATAAAGTTTTGGCTCATGACTACAACTTTTTGAAAAAGATATATTATTGATATTTGTCATCCTTCCTAGATATAAAAATCTAAAGTTATACAAAATTAAACTTGTATATATAAAAAAATAACACGATTTGCATTTACACCATTGTATGGTTATTATAATGATGGCAACTAGTTTCATTTGGACCCAAGCTTTATCAGGGCAAAATAATAACCGTATTATTTTATATCTATAGGTTTAAAATGTTTAACCACCAAGTACGTGCTTCATGTGAAAATTTATTCAACATATTTTTTTATATACATAATATATAAAATTAAAGAAGGTAAATTAAAGCCCAGAGGCGAGAGAAATCGTTATTTAATTAGAATTGTTGGGGTAGTGAGAATATATCGAAAATTGAATTTCAGTTGAGTGGGTTTTAGTTAGATTCCTTAAATATTTGTCAACTATATCATTTTCCATATTCTATGTACCAACCTATTCAAAATCCGAAGCATTTTCATTCAACGAGTTATTATTTCCAAATTTAAAATTCAGTACTTAATTAATACGTTCAGTACATCTAGACAGCTTTTATGGGTATCTCTGAAATTGTAATTCAGTTGATTAACTTAATAATATAGACATTAAGAAGTTTTAATTATATTGTAATTATTATGATTAGAGATAAATTATGAAACAATTAAATGTATTATATTTTAAGCTCTAAATAAAATATGTCGAAAGCTTTTAAAAATAATCATTGCACCGGCAAAGGTAAGCTTTCGTTAGAGGTGAAACAATTGCAAAGAAAGTAATCAGAAAGCTACTTAATTAATGAAATAGGTGATTACTAATTGCACAAAGAAGATGAATATATACATCTGAGAATTTGAATTCATATTTCATTAAATTTTCATATTAAAGCTTTT
This sequence comes from Lepidostoma basale, assembly GCA_022606425.2. NCBI lineage: Eukaryota > Metazoa > Arthropoda > Insecta > Trichoptera > Lepidostomatidae > Lepidostoma > Lepidostoma basale. The sequence continues at coordinate 1,139,117 of JAHDVF020000300.1, read as the reverse complement.
AACTTAAACGAAACAAAATATTGCACGTATTTTGTTTCGTTTAAATTAAAAAAGAAGGAAGTTCATGTAATTGAAGTAAAAACAATTTTTCATTATAGGTTTTTTATTGGCTACGGTGAATTAAATTTACTTTGGAATAGAATTAATAATACTGTTTTTATTCCACTTTTATTTATGTATCTTTAAATATGTAAGATTGAGGGTCGACGAGGTGTTGGGAGAAGGCAGGTTTCCTGGCTGAGGAACATCCGCGAGTGGACAGGGCTGAGGACCGTGGAGGAGCTGTTCCGAGCTGCCCAGGACAGGGAGGCCTACTCAAGGGTGATAGTCAACGTTGGGGAGACCTGACATGACACGTAAAGAAGAAGAGCATATGTATTGTAGTTCCTGCTTAATGGCTGGACTGATATTGATAATATTTTGTGTGTTATTGAAACTTATCTCTCATTTTTTGGCACCTTTATTATGTCCAGTTCTCAAAGAATAATCGTGGTAATATTTGACAGAATTACTTCCAAATAATTTATTAAAATAAAAACATGTTTATTTTTAACCATTTAGTTGGTATGTTGAGACAATACGAAAATCAATGTGCGGTGTATCGCCACAATTCAAATGCTCTCTTGAAAATAACCGAGTGTTGTAGCTTATGAAAAACGTCGTATTTTTATAACGTAAATAACCAAAATTTTCATATGAAGCACTTACTTTGTGTTTCGATATTTTAAACTGATAGACATAAAAAAACACACATTTGTTTCAACCATGGTATGGTTATTGTAATCGATGCCAACTCATTTCATTTGGACCCAAGCTTCATCAGGGCAATATCAACTAGTTATTATTTTGTCCTGATGAAGTCTTGGTCCAAGAGGAACTAGTTGGCTTCAATTATAATAATTATTCTCTCTAGACGGCGTGGTGGTTAGTGAGTTTTTTTATAATTAATATTAAAAAAAAATCGTCTATCTTCTAGGAGTTCTATTATATTTTAGACGGAAAGACATGTTTCGCCCTTCTAAGGCATTATCAAATGTTATTTTACAAGTTATTAAACAAGGCATTTGATAATGCCTTAGTAGGGCAAAAAATGTCATTCCATCTAAAATATAATAAAAATCCTAGAAGACGCATGTTTTCATTCTTATTAATTATTTAATATGGAGTTTTACATCATTGTTCAAGAAACAATAAATAGTTTACACTTAAGAAATTAAAAATAACTTTGTTTATTATCCACAAAATATTAAAAAAAAAACCCAAAGCTTTGGAGGATACCTCCATCTTCAGGTTTAAAATATAATAAAAGCTAAAAAAAGAAAGACTAATATAAAAAAAAACGCATTTAATAATTTTTATATGTTGTGGATAATGAACAAAGTGAGATTTTTTTTGTATTATGTTAACAACATTCCCCATTCCGCCCTTCTTACGACACCACATTTGACAAATTTTTGGAACTTGTATACTCGTACATGCTACTATTTTTAATAACTTCACATTGTTGTACACTAGCGCCATCTTAATTATCGTAATAGATGACGCTAGTGTACAACAATGTGAAGTTATTAAAAATAGTAGCATATATACAAGTTCCAAAAATTTGGCAAATGTGGTGTCGTAAAAAGGGCAAAATGGGGAATGTTGGGAACATAAAGTGATCGCTTAACCCAACCAATGACAGGTCATAAGTCCTGTAAACGCCTCGACTACCATATTCTGTTTCCAAATAATTTACATCTTCGCCTCTATTGAGATATACTTAATCCTTAAACAACGTTATTTTCTAAGTGTTTTACTATGGAATTCCATAGTGTTAATGCCTTAGCTTTCAATAAGTTTAATGAATAGTTTTTTATGTTTTAAAATTTCTGCTTCAATCTTCTATAAGTTTATATTACCTATTAGTAAAATATACACGGATTCCTTTAATTCTCCGTCGTCCGTTGGAAGCAAGTACTCGTATATAGAATCTAATATCAGCTCTTAGAGAAAGATGTTATCCCCGCTGCAGCGACACTTCCGAGCCAAAATGATTGATGAGGTCCAGTAATTACGGCGTCACTTTATTTCCTCAGCGAGACCTTTGCTTTTGAAGTCGCTCAAACATTAAATTGCGAGTGAAGCGCCTTGGCGACCCGAGCGCCATGAAACTCAAACAGAATGTGCATTATATTCGTTTGATCGACAGCTCTTTGATGCGGCCTGGAGATTTTTCCATAGAAATTTCTCTGAAGTAGAACCGGGCAAAGGGAACTTTGACGCGTGAGTGGGTTTCATGAATATCTTCTGACACTTGAAGCCTCTAGTTTGATTAAACAACGTTCACTTTATCTCCTGAACCGGTTAGATTGCAACGTTTTCTAAACATTACAACATCTACAGTAGACAATTTATTCTAGTAATTTTGCCCTGGAAAACCTTATTGGCATAGCATAGTAATAAATGGGTTGAATAAGAATTAAACATTAGATATTTATGGTTTTTGTTTTGTAAAACTAGTTTGAGAATGTCCTTGCAAGGCGAAACAAATTTGTAACCAGTGTTTATAATTTAATATCATAATTATGATAACTAATAATAAATGTGAAAAATCAGAACAATAAAACTTAACATTTTATCATTATTTGGCACAATAAAAAAAAATCAAACGCAAAGTGCGAATATATAAGACATGTGTCAGATTCATAATGACTTATGGTATAGAGTCGAGGGCTGACACAAATAGAACCAAAGCACTATTACGAACCGCCGAACTGGGCAAAACACTGAGGGACAGAATCAGAAACACAGTAATACGTGAGACCTGCGATACCGAAGATATTGTCAGATGGGGCAGGAAAAGAAGACGCTTCTGGCGCGACCACGTAGAACGAATGAGCGACGATAGACTCCCCCAAGCAGCCGCAAACAACGTGCCAATGGGAACTTGCCAACCCGGAAGACCTGCGAAGAGATGGCGAGACAGTTGGAGTTCTGTATCCCAGGAGACCTAGACGCCATAAAAACAGATCCACAGTTCTATTAAAAGAGGAAGAAGAAGAAGTAAAACAAATAAAAAACACAATAGTCCGGATCGTCCAGCTGACAACAAGTGTACCATCTAAAAATAACTTTATGTGATACTTTACTTTTATTTTGTTATTTTATTTTATATCATTGTATTTAACATTATTTGTTTTAGATTTATTTTGTGAATGTTAGACGATCGAAGTGTGCGCGGGAGATGCCTATTGGTGGCGATGAGGTTCGCAACCCATCCGTCCTGTTATTTTGGGTCCTGGATTTAGGACGCCAGCAAAGGAGGCATTTTGGGAGATTAAATGTAGATAAAGTATTTAAGGAGAAAGGATTAAAAGGAGGAATCTGATTAATCTGAAAATATCTTGTATTATTATTATTATTTAATATTATTTATTAGCTCTTACTGATAGCCCAGGTTAGTTTTTAAATTTAAATTATTGTATCGCATTTTTAATGCGTTTTTATATTAGTCTTTCTTTGTTTAGTTTTTATTATATTTTTACACCTGAAGATTTAGGCATCCTCCGAAACGTATTGTGCTTTTTAATATTTTGCGGATTAAACAAAGTTATTTTCAATATCCTAAGTATATGTTACAACATTTAAACCATTCTGTATGTATTTTACAATGTATTTCTATCAACAAAACTGTAAAATAGTATCAATAACCCAATTTCAAAAATGGAAAAAAATCTTTATGTGATCGATGATTTGCTGCAATATCAACTTTTACAATTTGGAGAGGGCACAGCGGGTGTCCCAATAGCTACAGACATTCGCAAAATATGAAGAGTGACAAGTGTGTTAAATGTATTTTTGTTGAAAGTATCTATGGGAAATATGGACTGAACTGGTACCTCCTGCCGATTGGATAGGCTTTTGAATAAAATGAAATTATAACTGTAAAATTTTGTCGGTTGAAGAATCAAACGATTTTAATTTGATAAAACTATATTTTAATATGTATTAAATATACGATTGCTTTTTTGGTTTTACATTGATTTTTTATTTTTTATTTATATGTAGAAAAAAATATTTAAACAAACGTTTCTAAAAATATATATACTAACGATAGTTAGTATATACTTCGATAGCTCGATTCTCGGTGATGGCAGTATGATTGTCACACTGTTTTTTTCTGGCCTAGAATTGCAATAGATAAGTTACTTGTCGCATGTCATGAGTCATGTCGATTTGCATTTAGCTATAAATATAATAGCTAAATATAAATTGTATGCAGTAATGGGGTTCAAACGATCTGTTGTATAAAATAAAATGCCCTCGCAAGGCGAAAGAAATTTGTAACTATCGTTTATAATGAAAATACAATAAAGAAATTGCGTTTTTAATACACATTACACAAACGAAATTTTACCATTTTCAAAAAATAAGTTTTTTATATATTATGATTGAATGGATGATTTATTTAATTATTATCTAAACCATCAAATATTGCGCAGTTTATTCAACTAATAACCCGTAATATGCTTGTATGTGTCCTGTAAAAACACATAGAATTCTATGAAGCCATTACGTCTTACCAGAAAGCATTATATAATACCGGAGTCTCTCTTCGAATCCCATTCTAGTAAATAAGAGTGTCGATATTATTTCTGATCATCTAAGCAAGCGGCAAGCGCAAGCGTGGCGTTGTAATGCCAACCACCCCCCGTATGACATGTCCTACATAGAGAAGTATGGGAGAGGCCTATGTCCAGCAGTGGACGACAACAGCTGTTAAAGAAGAATAAAAATGTTGTATAAACTACATATATTTTACTATGCCAATAGGTAGGTACTCAATTTAAGATATAATATAATAAATTATATAAAATGAATAAATAAAATCGTTTCTGTTTTGAAAAAGTTGAAAAACCGTATAACGGAGATAAAGATAAAGGTGAATGATTGCGTCATATGTATAATTAAAAAACGATCACTCCATCAGTTTAGACACATTGAATGAATGGATGAAGAAATAATTGTGAAAAACGTATATTTTAACGATGTGAATTTAGTACGTAGTCGAGGAAGACCGGGCAAGATCAAATTAATCAAATTTTGAAGGTCAGCCATGTTAGAAGTCGGAAGAATGGACATGCGTGTATGACTTGCTGTATGATTGAAGAGGAATCAAGAGAGGTTTGTCTAGATAGAGTAGTGTGGCGGTTATTTGTTATATTTACACTAAAAAAGATATTCATTAACATTTAATACTTATTCATTAACATTTAATTATTATTTAACACACATTTGTCTAATCTCTAAGACGAATGTGTGGATACTCTGTATATGAGTGTCTAATGAAAATATAAGAAGTGAATGCGGTGCAAATGATGGTGTTATGAACAAAATAATGAAAGGATCATTAAGATGGTTTGGACATATGGAAAGAATGAATGAAGAAAGAATGGTAAAAAATGATATGTTGACTATGTAAATGAAACTAGAAATAGAGGAAGACCGAGGAAAACGTGGCATGATCAAACAAATATTGAATGTCGACCACTGAGGAGTCAGAGAAATCGACGCGCGTGCATGACACGATGTATGAATGTTGAGGAAGCGAAATAAATATGTCGGGAAAGAAATGTGTGGCAGTCCATTCATTCGGCCTACCCCTTCGGGGAGACGGCGTGATGGTTAGTTAGTTTGTTAGTTTTAATACATTAATGATTTCTTAATAATACAAAATATGTTTAATCATATTAGAAAATTTAAATTGGGTATCTTAAAATATCTTAAAGAAAAAAATCCCTTTATAGAAAAGTATATAGCTCTTTTAGGCATCAGAATAACGATACTCTTAAAAATAAACTTTTAAGGTCTCAGTGGAAGATATTTTTCTACGATGATTAGTAATTTTGAAAAGAGATGAAACATTATTTTACAATATGGTTTGAAAATAAACTCCCTTCAGTGTTACAACTTCTAAAAATTCTGGAAATCCTATAAATGCACAGAGAATAACAATTTTAAAACGATTCAAGAGTTTTTGAATGGAAGTATTAAAATTTAAAAATGATTTTTATTCCACAGTGAGTCGCGTTCTAACGCATTGTTGTTGGCAATATTTGAATTTTGAAATTGTTCCAATTTCGCCCCGGGACCATTTTGTATCACCCGTCAGCAACATTCACGTGAAATTCTTTACTCTATTTGTATCCCGTGCAATAAAACTGATTGAATTATTGCCTCTATTGTTTGGTTTATTGTTATTTCAAAACGATTTTTACAAACTACCTTCTTCTTCTTCTTCCTTGCTGTAGACCAATGTGGTCTGTTGTCCAGAGTGTTGCTCCTCCTGTGAGGTAGATTCCCAGCTGTTCCTCCATCTTTTAGGAGGTCTTTCACGAGGACGAGTCCCATGAGGCTGATTATGCAATGCAATATAGGGGAGTCTGGTGGTGTCCATTCTTTGAAAATGACGAGTCTCTTTTTCGCTGTCTGCTCCATCTTATAATATCCTCAACCTCAAATATCTCTCTTATTCTGGTGTTCCTCACTCGATCTTTCAGTGTCTTGCCTGCTATCGTCCTCAGTGTCTTCATTTCGGAAGTCCTCAAAACTTGTTTGGTCCTTACTGTTTCATCCTTGCTTCGACGCCATATGTTGGCATGCTTTATAGATTCTCATCTTACTCTTAATGGCCATGTCTTTGTTTTTCCATACCGTGGATTTTAGAGCGCGAGAGATTGCAGCTGCCTTGTTTACAAACTATAGGGATGTTAAATATTCCTCTTTTTCTTTGAATAGATCTGACGATCTGTGTCATGACCATTTTACGTTTATTCAGGTGTACCCCAAGGCTCAAACCTAGGTCCACTTCTTTTCTCAATCTTCATAAAAGATGTCGCGAAAGCAATACACTTCTCGCGATTTCTTTTATTTGCAGATGACTTAAAACTTTTCTTAAAAATAACAACATTGGAGGACTGTTTGCGTTTGCAATCCGATATTGACAGGATTGTTGACTGGAGCAAGCGCAACCAGATTTACTTCAACATATCCAAATGTGTTATAATGTCATTCTCTAGAGCGCACTACATTACATATCATCGATATTCCATGAGTAATGAGAGCCTCAAACGTGTATCTACTGTCAGAGATCTTGGGATAATTTACGAAAGTCGATTGACATTTCGTGCTCAGATCGAGAAGGTATGTGACGTTTCGTTAAAGATGCTGGGTTTTGTTCTTCGAACTGTAAGGGTTTTCAGAGATACCCGAGTCCTTAGAACTCTATGTTACTCCTTAGTCAGAAGCAGACTCGAGGGAGGTGCCGTGATATGGAGTCCTCATGAGGCTCAGTATTCTCTCATGTTGGAGAGGGTTCAAAAGAAATTCTTGAGAGCCCTCTACATGAGAGAGTACGGGGTATATCCTTGGCTTTATCCAACGGCATTTCTCTTGGGTAAGCTGGGGTATAACTCCCTCGAACTAAGGAGGGAAGGATTACTAAGAACACATTTTTCAAACTGATTCGGGGCTCTATTGAGAACCCCTATGTTCTGGAGCAAATAGGTCTTTTTGTTCCTGATAACTACCTGCGACAGCGCCGACATCAATTGTTCTTTACTCCGTCACGCAGAACCAACCTGCCTTTGGTGATGCCAGTAGGAAGAGCAAGTCGGACGCTGAATCTAATCATCTCGGATTTGGACATTTTCAGTGTCAGTGAGGCAGTATTCATAAAAAAATATTGCAAACTCTGGAAAGAGTACTGCCTCACTGACGTCGACATATTTGGATTCCTTCTGATATGTATGATTTTTTTGGTCTCATGTTGTTTTGTTTTATTTTATCTTTATAATACCGTTTTGTGTCCAAATGAGTCGCCTAAATGTTTTATCGTTTGTAATGTCTCATTTGTGTATAATGTATAAATAAATAAATAAATAAATAAATAAATAAATAAATAAATAAATAAATAAATAAATAAATAAATAAATAAATAAATAAATAAATAAATAGATAAATAAATAAATAAATAAATAAATAAATAAATAAATAAATAAATAAATAAATAAATAAATAAATAAATAAATAAATAAATAAATAAATAAATAAATAAATAAATAAATAAATAAATAAATAAATAAATAAATAAATAAACAAATAAATAAATAAATAAATAAATAAATAAATAAATAAATAAATAAATAAATAAATAAATAAATAAATAAATAAATAAATAAATAAATAAATAAATAAATAAATAAATAAATAAATAAATAAATAAATAAATAAATAAATAAATGATGAGGTCCAGCTGTATCTCCAAATCTTATGTGATCTTCCAGGTGGACGGTATACGAAGGGGATTTCGTAAGCGGCTGTATACGTGAGTCTGTCACTCTTAATTCTAGCTACATGGATCCTCCATTATCTCCTTTTTGATTACGCCAGTTTTCCTTGTATCTGCGTTACGGACACGATTTAGAAGAGTTTTTCAGGTAATGGATCTTAGGACCTTCATCACAGATGTTCTTAGCAGACCCTTGTTTCAAACAGTATCAGTTCGCGTTTCTTTTACACATCATACGTCATGATCAGTGGGGGTACTCCCATAGAAGCCCAGAAGCCCGGCTCTATTAGGATAGGAACATTATTGGAAGGTGATTTGGTGGGTTGTTGGTTTATGCGGGGGCACGATTACTTAAATATGGGGGTTTTGATTCAAAATTTCTAATTTAAGCTGGGCTTCTGGGCTTCTATGGGAGTACCGCTACTGGTCATGATAGGTCACAAGCATATCTTATAAAGTCTGACCTTGCTGTTAATACGTACGTGCTTGTTCTTCCAGACCAGATTCAGACACGATATTTCTTCAGACACGCTGACACAGCAGAGGCTTTAAAAATATATCTATTATAAAAAATTCGCTCAATAATAACGCAGTGAATTATAAATCAGTCGGTCCTATATCCACCAAAAAGCTATAATTTTACTACTTCAATAATAATTTATTTACACTAAGTACATATCATCATATTGAAACATGTAAATCATGTGTTATTTTTCCATGATACTTTTGTATGGTAGTAATAAAAAAATCCCTTAACGGCTTTGCGTAGCTTTATTCATAAAATAAAACGCAATTTTTCTTGTTTGGATCGTATAAAAATGGTAATGTGCTTTTGAAAGTACAAGGGAAGAAATATCTGAAGAATGTGAAGCTTATCACTCCTTGTCTACAACAATTCTGCCGGGAAAAGTAACTTTTATTATTCATAAACATATAGGAAGAAATGTGGAGAACTTTCCAAGAACATATTTTGCTCTCTGAATTTTCTTGATAATTATGGATTATGCTCAGATCGGAGAACATTCTTTGTTGCGGGTAATTATCCTTATTTTTTCAACAAACACACACTCTTAATACTTACCCTCGTACTTTTGTGTACGAGTACATTAAAAAAGGTAAGTATTAAGTACACACACATACATATTTTTACAAAATAATTAATTAATGATATTTTCTTTTAATTAAGTGCATTTCCTATCGTTTGAAGTAGGTAATCTTTGTTGATCCTCTTCTGGGGTGAATTCCCAGCTGTCATTCCATCTTTTAGGTAAGGTCTTCCACGTGGACGAGTCACGTGTATCTGATTATGTAGTGGAATAAAGGGGATTCTGGTGGTGTCCATTCTTTGGGCATGACGTACAAGTCTTTCCTTCGCTGCCCACTCCATATTGTTCTATCCCCAGCCTCACATATCTCCCTTATTCTGGTGTTCGCTACGCTTGATTGAGTTTCAAACAAATTAAATATAAGATCATTTAACATACACGCAGCGAATTAATGTTTTGGAATTTTTTCGTTTTTTTTTTATAAATAACTAACTAACTAACTAACCACCACGCCGTCTCCCCGAAGGGGTTGGCAGAAAGAATGGACTGCCATACTTTTCTTTCCTGACATATTTATCTCGCTTCCTCAACATTCATACATCGTGTCATGCACGTGCGTCGATTTCTCTGACTCCTCACATGGCCGACATTCAATATTTGATTTATTTGATTGTGCCACGTTTTCCTCGGTCTTCCTCTATTTCTGGTTTCATTTACATCGTTAACATATATATTTTTTTACCATTCTTTCTTCATTCATTCTTTTCATAGGTCCAAACCATCTTAATGATCCTTTCATTATTTTGTTCATAAAAACATAATTCGCACCGCATTCACTTCTTATATTTTCATTCGACACTTTGTAATACACAGAGTATCCATACATTCGTCTAAGAGATCTAATTTATACTTCATTTATTCTACTTTCATCATTCTTTTGCTTGTTCCATGCTTCGCTTCCATACATAAAGGTCGGTAGAAGAACACCATTGTGCACTGCCATTCTAGCTTTTTTGGATAGGTTTTTGTTCGCGTGTTGCTTTATTTTGTTCTATATTTTATTTACATCATCATCTTGTTCGATTGGAGTGTTGGTTATTTGGTCACATATTTTGTTCTTGTATAATATTCTTATTGAATAATTATACGACCTTCGTGGCCCAGTGGTAAGTGCATTGACTGCCACCCCGAAGGTTACGGGTTCGATTCCCGGCGAGGGCAGTGTGATTGTCACACTGTCTTTGGTCTGATGTAGAATTCACGTGGCAATAAAATGGCGATAGATAAGCTACCTATCACATGTCACGAGAATCACTATGATATCTATAATAATACCCTTTACATCGATTTGGCTCATGCTGTCATGATGTAAAGAGCGATTCAACAAAATAATAATAATAATAATAAAACCTTTTTTATTAAGGTTTTTTTTTTCGTAAAAAATTTCAGGAATATTTCAAATTATATTGGTACGTTTCCTAACATAATTAGAGGCCTTATGAAATTATCTCGAAATGAAGCATGCCATGTTAAAAAATATCGAATATTTTGTAAACAAACCGCCCGCCGGCACCGCTATCTATCCCATCGCTGCGCATTATAAAGCGGGCATCGACTAATATATTCGCAGATAAGCTCGGCGGTCGGTTTTAACTCTCTTTTCGACGAAATTGGCAAACCTGAAATGTATTTTGCCAACATTGCAAACAATGGGCCAAATAAATATTCAGTGCTTTGCACTGACTCATTAGAGAGAATTCATGGTGAAAATTCTGTTGCGGTAACTACTGACTAAAGTCATGTTTACGCACGCGTTGAAATTATAATACTCTAACTAACAAACTAACCATTACGCCGTTTCCTCGGAGGGGTAGGCAGAGAGGATGAATCGCCACATTGTTCTATCCTTAAGCCCTAGCATGTGCATAGATCTATGTCTCATCTCGCAAGTTAATCCCTAGCATAATTTGGATAGAACATTGTGTCGATGAGGTTTGGTTTTTAAACTGGCAGCATTGTTTCTACAGACTGTCAATTTGACAGTTGACAGTTGATTTGTAGTCATTACGTTTTGCCATTTTACCATGACTGAAGTCAGAACAGCGCTTGCAAAATGTGCATATTTATTAAAAAAAAACATGATTCGGCTCGCCAAACTTATCGTGCACTACGTCCATTTTACGGTCGACATAATCGTCCATCCGAGCAAGTTATTCGGAAGACAATGGATCGTTTTCGCACCACGTACACTCTAGTGGATAATACGCATCCACAAAGACGACAATTGTGGGAAATTGAATTTCACTATTGCGCTTCATTCGAGCTGGCCGTGGCGCTCATATGCCCGAAATCATATTTAAACAAAAATGGCATAAAATTATCTATTAAATGAAGCCAATATCATTTTGAATATGTATTGTATACCTCTAAAAAAACGCCGTATTCATACATAGTGACATGCACGCTCGTCGATTTTTCCTACTTCGAACAAGGCCGCCTTTCAGTAATTGATTAATTTGATCATGCCATGTCTTCTTAGATATTCTATCATACATTGTTTTTCCGCACATTCTTCTGAGTGACCTCATTGCTATGGCATTTATCCTACTTTCATCATTTAGTAATTTTAATACTCATTTAGTGTTAATAACAAAATAATGAAAGGATCATTAAGATGGTTTGGACACATAGAACTAATGAATGAAGAAAGAATGGTAAAAAGGATACATGTTAACGATTTAAATGGAACTAGAAATAGAGGAAGACCAAAAAAACGTGGTACGATCAAATAAATCAAATATTGAATGTCGGCTGGTTAGGAGTCGGAGAAATCGACGTCCGTGCCTAACACTATGTATGAATGTTGAGGAAGCGAGAAAAGTACGAGTTTGTCAGGAATGAACAGTGTGGCGGTCCATTCATTCTGCCTACCCCTTCGAAGAGACGTTGTAATGGTTAGTTAAAAAAAAAATTCAATATACAAATGTAATTTTATACTTATTTTAATCTACTATTTCATCAATTTTCCTTAAAATAAATATGACTTACTCAGAGTGTATTAAATCACTCAAAAAACACATTCCAAATTGCGAATATTAAAAAAATATATGTATTATACATAAACCAATTTATCTCACTCGTAATTTCCTCTCCCATTTATTTTGTATGTAAAATGTTATTTTGGTTAATTCATTTTGTTCTCTTAACGATGAAGGTTTAATATCTTCGAAACATGTCGAGAAAAATATACTCCGATGTGGAAATAACAGAGTTATACAATATTTCACATGTAAATCATAATTATGGAATTCCATAATGTTAATTTCTTAAATATACTAAAATGAAAATGAACATGAAATTTCTGAATATCATTCTGTATCATATAATAAATAAAAACAAATTGAATGCTTATATTACGATTCGTTTCTGTTGATAAAAACAAATTAGAATTTTTCATTTCAACTTCGCGGGTATTATGATTTTTTTGTGGGTTGGTAGTACTGTTTTGTCTATGCAGGGTTCTATGTCAATATATTAAATTACTTCAGGATTACACGTGTTTTTGTGAACATACAAAAGTGAGTTTCTCGATTTTTTCTATTTCTGATTTTGTTGAGCAAAGAATTTGTTTTAAATTTTATTTATGTTGAGGATATAACTGAAGGCCTTTTTTGATGATGCTATGTTGCAAACAACGTTTTCAAGTGGTCGAAAGAAGAATAACGCTCCGGAAAACCATCAACATCTCACCGACGAAAACGACACTAGAAAAATGATTTGTTCAGTTCATTTGGATTAACCTAAACCATTTTGAAATATGTTTTGTACATCTAAAGCGTCAATTCCGTAAAATCTCAAAAAAACACGTTGACATCTGTGAAACAATGACTTCTGACTACCAGGACATCATGAAACGTATCATTATGGGAGATGATACTGGATCTATGCACACGACAGGAAACAACCGACCAATCGAACGAATCTCATGCAAAAGGCAAACCTGGAGCTAGCTCGCTTGAAAAGACCACATTGAGGACATCGTTTCAACTCTATTGAGGAGATAAAAGAAGAAAGTATTGAAGACCGTCCCGTATAAATATTATACATCGAGGATTGAAAAAAAGTGGTAAGTACATTGTGTCGAACGGGGAGTACTTTGTAGGTGATGATATTAATTTACAAGAATAAATAAAGATTTTACGAGTACATAATATCTTTTATACGAGTATTCACCATAACTTTGTGTTGCGGTTTCATTAAACAATGTTTATTTCTTTGTAAACAACACTTTATGAAAATTTTAAATTAAATTAACACAAACATGTTTCAGACATACACGTCCTTCATTTGTAGATGTCGATGCAAAATAAATATTGTATTTTGGTAGATATTTTAAAATATATAAAATTTTATTTGACAGATTTTAATATCTGTAAAACTGACCACATTCTTTCATAAATTTTATCAAAATGTTATTTACAAAGAAATAATTTTTTTTCAAAGATATTACAATTTAATATTCTCTTAAGCTTTATATCATGACACTTTATTGAAATTAAAAACTGAAAACAAAACTTTATTCTATATACCTACGCCATACTTTGTGTTGTTATGATGCTTTATTTCTATTTTTATTTTTTATACACTTTGTATATACAACACCTTTATTAAAAAATAAAATTATATTGACATGTTTCGGACAAACAGTCCTTCTTCAGAAAATATTCATTTTTATCTTTTCTGATTAATTATTATAAATACATATGTATCTTTTCTGAAGAAGGACTGTTTGTCCGAAACATGTCAATATAATTTAATTTTTTAATAAGAGTGTTGTATATACAAAGTGTATAAAAAAGAAAAATAGAAAGAAAACGTTCCGGGACACAGAATCCCCTCACCAGTGAAAATATTGATAGTTTCATACATACTAAGTAAACACTAAAATAAAATATGAATTTTATTATCATTTAAAAAATATTTATTTCGTAAGTGTCAAAATTAACACTGATGAAGAACTTCTGTGTCCCGAAACTTTTTTGATTTTAATTTTTTTTTACTAAAGTGTTTTAATACGAGTACAAAGTTTAAAAGATTATTCAATTATGAATCCACAACATAAAGCGATTGCGAGTACAGAAGAAATGTTGGTTCATTTTACAAACAAATTGATCTTATTTTTGTTCATAGTAGGGTTGTGCAGCATATGAGAGTATGTATTCGAACCAACTATGCGGTATTATTCGAAATGGACCACTGCCCACCGCTGCCGCAACAGCGTACCGATTAGTTTCACCACTGAGCCTGATGCTTATTGATACGTGCTGTCTCGTTGGGAACTCTTGACGTGCCTTCGAGTCGGGTAAGCACTTTGCTGTTATTATTTATTTACGTATTGTATTAAATATATCCCAAAATAAAAATAGATATTATTGTTTTCAATTTTAAATTTAATTGTGTTACTTTATGGAAGAACGTCACATCCAAGAGTATATTAATTATTAAGGGATTAAATATTCAATTTAATTATACTAATTTAATTTCAAATAATAATTATAATTTTTTTTGTGGACGTTTTTGTTACGTGCGCCGGAGATGCCTATTGGTGACGATTAGGTTCGCAACCCATCACACCGCGTCTCCCGCGGGGGCGAAAAGAGAAGGATGGAATGCCGTATTGGTAAAATTTTGGCAGTCTATTCTTTCTTCCTACCCCTTCGGATTGACAGCGTAATGGCTTTTTAGTTAGTTTTTGAAAAGTTTTCTAGAGGTTTCATTATATTTTATGTGAATGACATGTATCGCTTTCTAAATAACAGACGTTTTCATTTAACATCATTACACAGAATTATTAATTCTCCTAAGTCAATTTGATTAAACATTATTTTTACTCATTACATTCCCATTTATTATTTGTTATATGTAATGGAAGAAAGTCACATGTATGCATTATGGTATATTATTAATATTATATATCGAATATTAAAGTAATTAAACATTATTTGCAGAAATAATTATTCATTAATGTATATTTAATATAATTATATAATCAAGATTTAACTCTTATTTTACTCATTAACACCAAAAAATATCATGAAATCACCACAATTAATATATATTTTATTACATGATATTATTATACCCATAAATAATATGTTTTTTTTCACGAAAATCGAAATATTTAAATTAAACAATGTTTTTTTAAACTTTTCGTATGCAAAATTATTTCCTGCATTGTTTATCACTTTCTGCTTCATTTCTTTAAGCATTTCAATACTCTGTCATAAAATCCAGCGGAATTTATCAAAACATAGTCTGAATGTGCAGTTTTATATCTATAGAACGTTTCCCGTTTCCATATATTTGAAGAAAAATCGAATAAAAGCAGATTATATATTTAGGAATAAAAGATCTTTGTTTTAAAACATTAAATTTAGCAAATTAACATGTAGTAAATTTAGGTACAAATATATCTTCTTCTTTTTATTCTTAATGTACATCTTGTGGCCTATTAATAAAAAGGCTCCTGCGAAGTCTATTTCCAATTGTCGTTCCATATTTTTATTTGGTTGCCTACCTTGATATTGGCTGTAATAATAATGTACATTAAACTCACGTTATTCGACATTGTTTTCTCATCGAGTGGTGGTCGAGGGGATAGAATACTTGGCTCCTGAGTCTTTTTAAAATAATCGTTCAAACAAGCACACCTTTCATTGAGTGAAACACTAATTAATATTTGAAAAAACATAGCCCAATATTATGATTTATATTAAACAGTTCATCAGTGAATACTCGTGGCACAATTCATTCGTGATAATGTGACGTTGCATACGGTTGAGTTCGCTTGGAACGATTCAGCCTGTTATTGTATTCGATCGAGCCGCGCTAACAATTGAATGAATATTCTATCATATCGGAACATATTCGTTGCGTGTTGTTTCATTATTCTATAAACATCATTGTTTCGAAAAATGATGAAAAAATTCACAAATCCAAATACAAGACCTAAAAAAAGGTATAAATTTGAAAAGGGCATTTTCATTATGAAATTATGCAAGTAAATGTTTCGTATAAGATAGTGTTTATAACATATTAGTTCATATTATATACATAGATATAATATGTACTAAGTACATATTATATCTAGGCCACAAAATAGAACTCGGAAAAAAGTACCAAACAGCCGAGCTACCTCTGGTGACACCGGTGGGAAGAGCAATTAGTCTGCTGAACGCGGTCTCCTCGGAGATCGACGTTTTTCATATTAGAACGTTTAAAAGTCAAAAACTCTTGACTTTAGAGAGTATCTTGTCTTCCTAATGTTGAACTAATGTGTAAATGTGTAATATTTTACCTGTACTCAATAGATGCCTTAAACATTTATGTTGTTTGTAATGTTTGTTGAGTTAATTCTGATTTGATTTTTTCTTCTTCTTCTTCATCTTAGTTAAGGTCTAATGGCCTGTTTGTGACGGTGATCTGTCCTGGGGTGATGATGTTCAGCCATCTCTCCATCTTTTTGGGGGCCTTCCTGGTAATCTATTGCTGCTAGGGTTTTCATCTTTAAAAAAAATTGCAATTCTTGTATTATCCATGCGGTCCACGTGGTCTTTCCAAACGCGTCTTTTGCTTCTTCCCCATCTTACAATCTCCTCAACACCACAGACAGACCTTATCGTTTCATTTCTTTTCCGATCTCTGAGGGTTTTGCCTGCGATGGAGCGTAGGGTTCGCATTTCTGCTATTCTAAGAAGGTTTTTAGTTCTATTGGTATCGGCTCTAACCTCTATTCCATACGTCATGATGGGGTGAACGCATGCCTTGTATATCTTCCCGTTTTCATAATGTCCTCAACACCATAGACAGACCTTATCGTTTCATTTCTGATCCGATCTCTGAGGATTTTGCCTGCGATGGAGCTTAGGGTTCGCATTTCTGCTATTTTAAGAAGATTCTTAGTTGATTTGATTTAATATGGAGGTTTTCATTAGTGTTCAAGAATTTACTGATTAATAAATTATGTTATTGAATTTCGCAATCAAAACAGGGTATTCGGGATTTTAGGACGTTTTCGGTAATTTTAATAAAAAATGCGACGTGTATGTGTCATGTAAGTGGTTAATGAGGAAACAACATGATAATTATTACGTGTATTGATGCCGTGCACTCTGGAACAACAGCTGATGCCGCCATAAAGTAGGGCGAGACTGTCTCCCTGTTCCCTGCTCGGTGGCGGCGCCTCTGGTGTCCTCTAACTCCACGTTTATAGTTACCGTGTCAGCCGCAAGGGGACCTAGGGTAGAATAGCAAATAAAGTACGTGTCGTTTTACTCGAACTCACTTATTAATTTGTAATTACTGGTTGTATTCCCATAACATTAGAAACAATTTTTATTTATTTATTCATTGTTGACTTGAATTGATCTCTGCATTTTTTATGCAAAAGCACTGCACGAAAATATTACATATTCATCTGTACACCAATAGGACTTCTTCTTCTTCTCCTTCTTCAATTTTGGTAGAAGGGTTCAAAAAAAAAATTCTGAGGTATCTCTACATGAGGGAGTATGGTAGCTATCCGTGGCTCTATCCCACGGCATTTCTTTTGGGAATGCTCGGAACCAATTCTCTACAGCTTCGAAGGGATGGACATCTAATTACCCATTTCTTTAGATTAATTAGGGGATACTTCGAGAACTCAGGCGTACTGGAGGGTGTTCGGCTTTTTGTCCCCGATAGATATCTCCGACAGCGACAGCACAGATTGTTTTACCTACCGGCCGCCAGAATCAATCTGCCTCTGGTGACACCGGTGGGAAGAGCAATTAGTCTGCTGAACGCGGTCTCCTCGGAGATCGACGTCTTTCATGTTAGTGTAAGTACGTTCAGAAGGCAAATACTCTTAATTCTGGAGAGTATCCTGTCTTCCTAATGTTGAACCATCTCTTATGCGTTTCTGGTAGTATACTATATATAATATATTATTTTACCTGTTCTCAATAGATGCCTTAAAAATAAATTTTGTAATGTCTGTTGATGAAATAAACTGATTTGATTTGATTTGATTAGACTCAGAATTCTGTTATTTCAGGCGGGTCCTCCTGAGACGCTGAACTCCAGCTTTCTCTCCACCGTTTCGGGGGTCTTCCTGGTCGGCGTTGTCCGTTTGGCGTTCCATGGAGAGCTATGTATGGTATCCTATTTGAGTTCATTCCTTCTACATGTTGATGCCAGTATCGCCGTCTTTGACGGCCCCACCTGATCACATCTTCGACCTCGCAGATTTCTCGGATTGCTGAATTCCTAATAGATCATGTAGGGTTTTGCCAGTTATAGCGCGGATAATAACAATAGGACTTATTAGAGTAAAAATTAAATAAAACGTTTTTTAAAATTAATTTCTTCGATTTATTGTGTTTGTTTCGACAGCGACCGGTTTCTCCAGGCTAACTGGCATCGTCCTTTGTCACCTATGGTCGATGCCAGCTACCCTGGCGAAACCGGTCGCAGTCGAAATAAAGACAACAATTGGTAGTAGTTAATAGAAAAAACAAAGTTATTAAAATTATTATTTAAAATGAACTTAATAGAGTGTGTTATATTCAAGTTTCGTTTTACTATATCTAAATTTATGGAATTCAATTGCCGACTCGTTGAAAAATCGAATGACCTTCTATAGAAATTAGTAGTAGAAAAAGTGCTGTTGGGCGGCAATTTGGAGCGTAAAATAAATTAAACGTCTTCTTAACCAGACTTCTTCTTCTTAAAGTGCCCTGTCGGGTCCCCCCAACATTGGCGATCACCTCGGCGAACCTGTCCCTGTCCTGCGCCGCCGCTCGGAACCGCTCCTCCACACTTCGGATGCCGGTCCACTCCCTCACGTTTCGCAGCCAGGACATCTGTGTCCTACCGAGCCCTCGGCGTCCCTCAATTTTCCCCTCCAATATCAATTGGAGAAGGTGGTAATTTTTCCCACGCAGCATATGACCCAGATGTGAAATCTTCCGAACCTTGATAGTTGATAACAGTTCCCTGTCAACTCTAGCTCGCCTCAGGACTTCGGTATTGGTAACCATGTCGGTCCAAGGAATTAGAGCCACATTTCGAATGCTTCCAGTCTGTTCATTAGTTGACTTAACCGGTAGAGAAAATAATCTTCAATAACCATAATATTTATTTTTATTAATTTCATTACACTTTCATTCGCACTGCATTCACTTCGTATATTTTCATTCGACACTGTCTTTCATACACAGATTTTCCACAGATTCGTCTAATATATCTCATTTCTACTAATAATGATAATAATAAAAAGTTATAAGAATAATGATAAATCTTCAAATTACAAAGCATTTTTCTTATTCGTACCCCTCAGTTTCTAAATTTCGTCCATTTATTAAATTTTAGTGATAATTAAAAACAAAAATCTATCCAAAAAAGCTAGAATGGTAGTCCACAATGGTGTTCTTCTACCGACCTTTATGTATGGAAGCGAAGCATGGAACTGGCAAAAGAAGGATGAAAGTAGAATAAATTCAGTAGAAATGAGAACTCTTAGACAAATGTGTAAATACTCTTTGTATCATAGAGTGTCGAATGAAAATATAAGAGGTGAATGCGGTGCGAATGATGGTGTTATGAACAAAATAATGAAGGATTATTAAGATGGTTTGGACATATGGAAAGAATGAATGAAGAAAGAATGGTAAAAAAATTATATGCTAACGATGTAAATGGAACCAGAAATAGGGGAAAAATGAGGAAAACGTGGCACGATCAAATAAATCAAATATTGAATGTCGGCCATGTGAGGAGTCAGAGAAATCGACGCGCGTGCATGATACGATGTTTGAATGTTGAGGAAGCGAGAGAAATATGTCAGGAAAGAAAAGTGTGGCAGTCCATTCTTTCTGCCTACCCCTTCGGGGAGACGGCTTGATGGTTAGTTAGTTAGTTTAAAAAAAAGATAATTTTCATTCCATAAAAATATCAGCACATTTTAAAAATAAGATTCGTCTACTTGTCCCATAAATTCAAGTTATAGAGACACGGGAGTCAGGCAGGTAATGGACTTCCCTGATACACCTCCCTGCACTTTAGCACAGAGCTTTCAGCTCAAATTCCTCGCGTGTACCCATTCCGATATGTTTATGTTCTCCATTTCGGCATTCATACCCACGGACATTCTGCCGGTTGGCAATGTGAGCACATTACATGGATGAATGTATTGGAAGCTACCCACGCCATTTTGTTACGGGAATAAGGTGACCGATGTCCCTGGATGAGAAATATGAATTTAAAATTTCGAACTTAGATTTTATCCGAAATGATACAATCTACTCGTACCTATCTTATTATTTTCCGTGTAGGACTGAAATATTTTGACAAACTTTCATAAATAGGACATTTATGTTCTATTGGTTGAAATTTTTATATATTATCTGATGAACCAGAATAAATGCAGTAGAAATGAGATCTCTTAGACGAATGTGTGGATACTCTGTGTATGATAGAGTGTCGAATGAAAATATAAGTGAATGCGGTGCGAATGATGGTGTTATGAACAGAATAATGAAAGGATTATTAAGATTGTTTGGACATATGGAAAGAATGAATGAAGAAAGAATGTTAAAAAAATTACATGTTAACGATGTAAATGGATGTAGAAATAGAGAAAGACCGAGGAAAAACTGAAACATCCTGGCGTTAAAAGATTTATATGCCTTTAAAGTTTATGTTAACTACGAGTATGTAAACCAAACAAGAAAAAAAGGAAAATGTGTCACGATCAAATAAATCAAATATTGAATGTCGGCCACGCGAGGAGTCAGAGAAATCGACGCGCAGCATGACAAGATGTATGAATGTTGAGGAAACGAGAGAAATATGTCAGAAAAGAAAAGTGTGGCAGTCCATTATTTCTGCCAAACCCTTCGGGGAGACGGCGTGATGGTGAGTAAGTTTTAGTTTTTAGTACTCGTATAATATATAAAAAAACACTGATGAAGGGTTTCTGTGCCCGAAACATGTTTGTTCTTTAATTAAATTTTTTAAAAGAAGTTCGTGTTGTTTACAAAGTTTAAAGAGTCCGCAACACAAAGTTATGAGAAATATACATAGAAGCTATTTTAATTGTTGAGACCTATAAACCTTATTTCTTGCATAAAATATATACGATTATTGTGATAATGAAATTAATCTTTCAGTATGTATAGTTTCGTTTTATATTGATTTTCTGGCACACAATAAATTACTGAACAGTTGTATTTAATAGTTCAATATTCTACATTAATAATCACCGTGACATATAAGTCTGTTTGCGATATTAATAGCTTTATTATTCGCTACCGAAATGGGCCGTTAAGTTTTTAATTCGCGTTCTGTATTGGAATTCAGTGAATCAATTCTCCCCCAGCCTCGGTGTTAGCACATTTATTGACCTTAATCGTGGCAACACACGTGGAACTAAATGCAATTAATTGTTCAAATGGATGATAAAATTCGCAAATGTTTAATCATCAATAAAATACGGATTAACCATAATTTGTTTTTGGCTCTGCTCTATGAAAAAAGGATAAATAATTTATTTGTATCGTACCTTCTTCTTCTTCTTCCTCTTTTATAGATCTGTGGATCTGTTTTTATGGCGTCGAGGTCTCCTGGGACACAGAACTCCAACTGTCTCGCCATCTCTTCGCAGGTCTTCCGGATTGGCGAGTTCTCATTGGTACGTTGTTTGTGGCTGCTTGGGGGAGTCTATCGCGCCAGAACATCCACAAAATAAATCTAAAAATAAAAAAGGGAAAATCTCATGATATAAAACGCAATAACAAAATAAAACTAATTTAACACATAATGTTATTTTTAGATGGTACATTTGTTGTCAGCTGGACGATCCGGACTATTGTGTTTTTTTGTTTTTTCTCTTCTTCTTCTTCCTCTTTTAAGAGATCTGTGGATCTGTTTTTATGGTGTCGAGGTCTCCTGGGACACAGAACTCCGACTGTCTCGCCATCTCTTCGCAGGTCTTCCGGGTTGGCGAGTTCTCATTGGTACGTTGTTTGCGGCTGCTTGGGGGAGTCTATCGTCGCTCATTCGTTCTACGTGGTCGCGCCAGAAGCGTCTTCTTTTCCTGCCTCATCTGACAATATCTTCGGTATCGCAGGTCTCACGTATTACTGTGTTTCTGATTCTGTCCCTCAGTGTTTTGCCTAGAATAGCGCGGAGTGTCTTCATTTCGGCGGTTCGTAATAGTGCTTTGGTTCTATTTGTGTCAGCCCTCGATTCTATACCATAAGTCATTATGGGTCTGACACATATTTATATATTCGCACTTTGCTTTCCACTCGCACGTGCTTGTTTTTCCACACAAAATCTTTCAAGCATCCAGATATTGCAGTCGCTTTGGTGGTTTGCTCGCGATCTTCATTATAGATATCCGTTTGGCATGAGAGATCTATACCCAAGTATTTGAATTTTTGGACCTGTTCTATGGGTTTATTATCAAATATCAATTCGCAGGTGGTTGGCTGTTTTGAAACTGTCATACACTTAGTTTTACTAATAGATATCAACATGTTGTACAGCTTGGCACTGGTTGAATTTATCTAGTAGCTGTTGTAGATCAGTTTCAGAATCTGCTATTATAGTGGCATCGTCTGCGAAATATTATCAACATATTATCAACATGTGAAATAAATTGAATATCATGGTAAATATGTAATCAAGTTTTTTCAGACAACGTCTGTTTTCTATAAGTTTTATTATATTATATGGGTATGACATATTTCGCTTTGTGAAAGCATTATCCAATGTCGAAGGCGAAACATATCATTTCCATAAAATAAAATGAAAACATCCAGAAATAGTCGGCCACGCGAGGAGTCGGATAAATTGACGTGCGTGCATGACATAATGAATGAATGTTGAGAAATCGTAGAAGTATGTCAAAAAAGAACAGTGTGGCGATTAATTATATTTGTCTACCCCTTTGGGGAGGCAGCGTAATGGTTAGTTAGTTCTAGAAAGCAGACGTTTCTTTCGTATTAATAATTAAGTATGGAGTATTAAATCATTGTTCAAGAAATAATTAATAAAACTCTTCACATATGCCATATTTTGCAATCCAATTTTTTTCGTATCTACAATAATAAGTAATGAGTGTGTGTTTGGCGGTAAATTTACGGTAAACAAAATAGTCGTTCGACTCAGTCGACATATAAACGCATTAAAAGGGTTAAATTAAACACACCTATAATTTTATTAACAGCCCTATACGGGAGGATTATTATGATTTATTCACTACAGGGAACATACTCTAAATTGGCCACTTGGTACAGGGTGTTCATCATACAGCAAATCGATTTTATCACGCTTTTTCAAGACTCGGAGACACATTACAATCAATTACTAGGACAACAACAACACAACAACATTCCCCATTCCGCCCTTCTTACGACCACCACGTCTGACAAATTGTTAACATAACAACGTTATTAACATAAAGCAATCGCTTAACCCAGTCCTGTAAACGCCTCGGCAACCAAATTCTGTTTAAAAAAAAAAAACAATTTACATCTTCGTCTCTATTGAGAAACAATTAATCCTTAAAAAATATATATAATGTTGACGACTTATATTTATCATGAACTAATTTAGCTGTTCATATTATAAATGTAAGTAATATTTGACGGGTTTGAGTTCATGTTAATTGTGAATTAGGGAAATCAAAACTTAGTTATATAATTGAGGTATCTAATTTCCATGAATACAGCTACTTGCTGATTATAAGCGAGAGTCCAAATTTCAACTAGTATACGGCAAATACGTGTATGTAATTATCAGACCTACGTATATGAAGAGAATATACAGGGAACATATATAGTATAGTTGGTATTGAAACATAATATTACTAAACGATGTCGAAAGCTATTTTCGCATCTTGAGTAGGTACAAATTACAAGTATTTAAGCTTTACATCTCAATCGAGCAGTGGCTGCTCGCGATTATTTTGAATTGAAAACAAAAACAACATTTTTATTTTTCATTTTTATTCATTTAACATTTATGTTTGTTTATATTTTATTTGTCAACTCGTTTTGAAATTTTCAGGAGACGGTTACTTTACATTTTTTATATGTATGTACGTAGAATATATACGTACACAATCATATACCATATATAAGTAGAATATATTCGTACACGTTGGGGACTTGATTTGGAGATACTTATATTGTTATACACGTGCATCTGTTATTGCCATTTTGCCATAGATTCGAAAGAAAACTATTATCTTGTAAAAAACTTTTAATGGCGTAAGCTTTGAAATTGCAACATTACATTTTTTTAAAATATATTCAAACATTTGTTGTTTGAATATAATAAAATAAAGAAGAAATTTTATGATCACTTCACAAGAGTTTCAGTTAAAATATTTAAGTCTAAAAATTAAAATACTCCCATTCTCCAAGTGGGTTATAAAAACGTTACATTCTCCATTAGATATATTTATAAAAACGCTCACATTCTCCATTTGACGTATAAAAGCGCACACATTCTCCATGTGGGATATAAAAACGTTCAGATTCTCCATTTGGCATATGTAAACATTTCCATTCTCCACGTGGGATATAAAAACGACCACATTCTCCATGTGGCGTATAAAAAGTTTACATTATCCATATGGTATATCAAAAGATTTCCAACTAAAAATGATAATAAGCTTGATTACAATTTTAATTAAGGATGCAAAAAACAATGATATTCACTCTTCCTTAACTTTCGTTTTTTTAAATAGATATCTAGACTTAATATCTAGGTTAGATTAAAAACAATTAAAAATAATCTCCCCCATAACAAGTAAATGTATAGTCTTTTATAGACGAATGACTATCCTGAAATTCTTGGAATTCTTGGTAATATAAATTCCGACGGCGCGATGCTTACATCAGTAAATCAACGGTCCCGAAAGCGGATGTTGCTGGTTCGAGTTCCGTAAGCGGGAAGTAGATTTCGATTTTGGATAAAGATTGCTCACGTGAGAATTTATTCTTAGCAGTTGATTAATTTACCAAATGTATTTTTGTGTAAAACATTAGTATATCAGGTATTTTTCGGTTAATTGAGATTTAAATCAATAAATGTTTTGATGCAAGAATAAATTCGGCATTTCTTTTGGGAATACTGGGGACAAAATCTCTGGAGCTTTGAAGAGACGGGCATCTTACAAGTATAACCCATTTCTTTAGATAAATCAGGGGATATTTCTTTATAGAAGGATGTTGGTCTTTTTGTTCCTTTTGTCTCCGACAGCACATAGATTGTCTTATCCAGCAGAACCAAACTGCCTCTACTGGTGGGAAAAGTAATTAGTCTGCTGAACGCTGTCTCCTTGGAGATCGACGTTTTGATATTAGTGAAAGTACGTTCGGAAGACAAATACTCTTAACTTTAGAGAGTATCTTGTCTTCCTAGTGTCGAACCATCTCTCACGCGTTCCTGGTATTATGTTGTGTATATGTTATATTTTACCTGTACTTAATAAATGCCTTAATCATTAATATTGTTTTAATTGTCTGATTGTCAATTGTAAGATAAAAACTGTTTTTTTTTACATTAACGCTACTAGAGCTTTACAAAAAATAACTTGCTTAAATACAGAGTAATGGTGACTAATATATGAATACATATAAACAGGGAACAAACATATGATGGCAACATACAAAATGGCAGAATCGCATGGCAAAATACAAAGTGCAAAAATACAAAAAATACATAAATACACACAATATATAAAAAAATACACAAATTACCTAAAACACAAAAAATACAAGAAATACAATGAAAGAAAGAAAAAAAAAGTTTTGGAGCACAGGGAACATTAAACCTCACTTTAAATTTAATTGTCTCATATTATATGGTATCATTTTTAATCACGATCTACTTTTGTTATTTTATTTTAGTCGAATACTAATATTAATTATGGCTAATAATCTACATGACATTCTCAAAAGAACCCTTAGAATGCAGGCTATCCTTAAATGACAGAATGCTGGAACAGGTTGCAAAGTTTAGATATCTGGGGGTGGATCTGATCAGTCAAAATGATCTTGTCAGTGAAACAATAGGACAAGTCAACAAGGCTTCGAGGGTATCAGGTTATAATTTGGAAAAACAAGTATATGAGAACTGACAATAAGGTCAGAATATATAAAACCTGCGTAAGGCCTAAACTGACATATAGCATTGAGACCAGAGCGGATACCACAAGAACGAAGGCTGAAGTACGGGTGGCAGAGATGAGAACGCTGAGGATGATAGCAGGAAGGACTATTCGCGATAGGGTGAAGAACCCGGCGATCCGCTAGATCTGCAAGGTGGAGGATGTCGTGAGAAGATACTGGAATGCGCACGTGCAGAGGATGGATCCCACCAGAATCCCACACGCTGTGGCGCATCAGATTCCTGCCGGCTGCCATCCCCTCGGAAGACCGCCGAAGAGATGGAGAGATAGCTGGGAGTCAATCTCCCAAGAGAGGCCAGCCTGATAACAGGAACAGACCAAAGGTCTATAAGGAGAAGAAAAAGAAGAAGAGAGAATCTACATGAATTCAAAAAGAGAAAAGTTTTTTTTAAAAAAAAAAGCAAGACTAACACCAAACAAGTCCAATGCCCATACCCATTGCCAAATCTGTGTAATTGAGGTACTGTGGAATGCATTCTGTGGTTAGTGTGAAAATTGTCGACACAGAAAGCAGAGGCACACGTAAAGATATAAGGCCAACAAGTTCAGGACAATCAACAAACGAATTAAAACTTATATGCAATTATAATAGTTCGAATACCGTTTTTCTGTCTGATAGTCGCAGAAGTCGTATTTCTGACCGTAAGAGAGCATAATATATTATATTTGTTCTTTATGAATATTTAGTTTATAGTTTATACGTGTTAGAAATTTATTATGTACCCTATGCAGTGTCTTTGAATTTGAGTCATAATGGGGTGACCAGACAGAAAAACAATATTCTATACGACTTGTAACAAAAGAACAGTAAACTAGTCGGAAACAATAAGCACTATTGAATCCTCTAGTTGATCTTATCATAAAACCCAACATTTTCATCCCCTCATTCGCAATTTGGTTAATACGGTTAGCAAAATAAAGCACTCGATCAAACAAAATACCCAAATCCCCTGACCCGTTGTAGATTGGAGAGTAGTTTCATGAAGCTGGTAACAATGAATAATCGTTTTTTTATTTTGTGAAATCTAACCACTTGACATTTACTGTGATTTAAATAGAGTTAATTTGCGTTACACCAAGCATCTAAACTATTGAGGCAAGTTTGCATTGATATACAGTCATTACTGTCTAAAAAGCAATACCTGGACATCGTGAAATATATCAACAATATCATTGATGAATAAAATAATCAAGATGGGACCGAGATGTGATCCTTGCGGGACCCCACTGGTGGCTTTAAATTTATATGAAAAACATTTGTCATTTCTGACAGTGAGACATCTATTTAATAGATAGCTGTGAAACAAGTTCAAAAGAAAACTGTGGATACTAAGCTGTTTAAATTTATGGATGAGAATGACATGACTTACTTTGTCAAACGCCTTGTTGAAGTCTGTATAGATAGAGTCTTCTTAGAGATAGAGGGTTCTTTTAATGAAAGCATTGGATTTGATTTGATCTTAATCCCAAGAATTAACATTTTGAAATTGATGTGTAAAAACAAAGTTTTTTTGGACTCTTTCAATGCGTTGAATATGTGATACACAGTAAGGAGACCAAACAGCAGATACGTATTCGAGTAGTGAGCAAACCATGGCTGTATTTTGAAGGTAATGATATTTTTAATAGGTCAAATAATGTATTCTCCGCAAAACTAATATTATCACGATTACCTCTGGAGTCATCGTCAATATTTAGTGCTACCGCGAACTACTCGAGTGCTAATTGGATTTTACTGCTCAAATAGCATTAATAAATAAGAGGTGAAAATGAAATCTTAATATTTCGATGGGGAGGAAAATTTTAAGTATGCTTTACTGACTTTCTCCCCATGAAATAATCGTTAAAGTCTACTTAAGAATATAAGAAATTAATTATTATTTGATAAAGGTAAATGTAACATATTATTAAAAAGACAAACAACAACAAACATATCTTGCATGAAGACAAATGTGAGATCCACCTGTATAACATTTAATCATTCTTTGTCGGAGTTTCAGGTTAAGATTATCATTGCAAAATAAGGTACTCATTTTATTAAATACATTCACAAACACACACAATGCCAATGGAGCTATACAGATAATCAAATTGAATTAATTTTAAAATTACGAGTTCACACAAAGTTTTCAAGTTTCAGAATAATGTCACAATGATAACGAGATGCTCAGATTTTTCGTTTTTCTAAAAAAACGTTTTAATTTAACTTATTCTATTATATTACTTTTTTTATAACATACGGGTTCTAGGATGGAGACGGCGAACACGCTTCCGCAGAGTTAGACGTCCCCTTGACCGCTGGACCTGGATGGATGAGGGTGGCAATGGATAGGGGGCAGTAGCATGCTTTGGGAGAGGCCTACAGTCAGCAGTGTATGACATACGGCTGATAAGTAAGTAAGTAACTTATTCTATTTTGTCGAATTTTTTATGCATCTCGAATGGGTGGCAAAAATGTTTTTGGTCGAGATTAAGGCAAAAATACGAATTTTTAAATTAGTATTTCAATTGGCGGGTATCACACTGTAGAAATGTAGACTTCTTGACATCTTACACGCGAGAGTTCAATATATCTCATATAAAAAATACTTCTTCTTCTTCTTCTTCCTTGTTGTAGACCTAAGTGGTCTGTTCTCCAGAGTGTTGCTCCTCCTGTGAGGTAGATTCCCAACTGTCCTTCCATTTTTTAGAAGGTCTTCCACGAGGACGAGTCCCATGAGGCTGATTTTGCAATGCAATATAGGGGAGTCTGGTGGTGCCCATTCTTTGAACATGACCGTACTAGTCTCTTTTTCGCTGTCTGCTCCATCTTATAATATCCTCAACCTCACATATCTCTCTTATTCTGGTGTTCCTCGCGCGATCTTTCAGTATTTTGCCTGTAATCGTCCTCAGTCTCTTCATTTCGGAAGTCCTCAAAACTTGTTTGGTACTTACTGTGTTTGCCCTTGCTTGGATGCCATATGTTATTATTGGTCTTACGCATGCTTTATAGATTCTCATCTTACTATTAATGGCCATGTCTTTGTTTTTCCATATTGTGGATTTTAGAGCGCTAGAGATCAATACTGCCTTGTTTACTAATATTAATTACGTTTATTATAATTAATTATAATAAAAATTAGGCTAAGCTCTTTTTAAAGATTGTCGATAAAAATTAAGTAGACTTAAGAACATTCTGTTCTGGGCAATTTTTTATTGCCAATAATATAAGTAATACTTACTTACTGCTTAAAGTAAGCCTCTCTTGTATTAAGTAACTGCCTCCTATCCGTTACCACTCGCATCCATCTACGTCCAGTAATCCTTACAATATCGTCGGTCCAACTAGCATGGAGATGTCCAACTCTATAGTATTCTATGCGCGGTCTCTATTCCAGAACCCGTCTATCCCATTGGCTGTAGTTCTTTGACAACTATAGCCAGCCCACCGTCTCTTCAACACGCCTGTCTTTAAAGCCATCTAAGCCATCATGGTTCTTTATCGAATAAATTCATTTCTAATTCTGTCCTCAAGGTTATTCCAAGCATCATCATCATCATCAGCCGTCTTCCATCCAGCCTCTCCCAAAGCACGCCACCGCCCCCTATCCATTACCACTTCCATCCATCCATATCCAGTAACCCTTTTCAGAATCTCGGTCCAGCGGGCAGGCGGACGTCCAACTCTGCGGAATCCTGTACGCGGTCTCCACTCCAGAACCCGTCTCCCCCATTGGCTGTCGGTTCTCCGACAGATATGGCCAGCTCATCGCCACTTTAGCTCGCCCATCCTCAGAGCCACTTCAGGCACCTTGGTTTGTTGTCGAATAAATTCGTTTCTAAATCTGTCTCCCAAGGTAAGAATACACATATCTTGGCTAAATAAGTAATATTACTATTACTTAAATATTCCAAGCATTGTCCTTTCCATTGGGCAGGTTGGAACTTTGTAATAGACCCTTTGACAGTGTCTACGTTTCGGCTCCATATGTAATGACTGCCAAGACGCATTTTTTGAAGACTTTGATTTTCAGGGATTTTGGTAATGTAAAACGTGTTTTAGAAATCAACAAAAATATTTTTACAAATCCAGTGATTTATTTTTGGAGTTAGTATAAAAAAAGATAAACTTGGACTTAGTAATGGATCTCCTTAAAAAGTATGATAAAAGATAGGAGATTCATAATACGGTATCCCGGACTCAAGTCTTTGAATATTTTTGAACAAGTATTTTGTTATAATTTTCTTTCGACTTTCCCAGTTTTATCTTCGATTCCCAAGTGCTCGTTCAATATTATCAATCATTATTTGGGCAGTGTCGTAGCGCTGCGGCTAGCACCACGTTCATATTAAAAAATAGGAACTTTCATTTCAACACTCAAGAAAGAGCATTCTTCAAAAAACAAAGTCTTTTTCGTTATACGAGTATACATCGTTTTGATACCAGAAAAACATGTTCAACGAACTTACTACTTCCTATTACTACAAAATACTCGAAGAGTTTCAGTCTCCTCGATGAAGTTATTCTAAGTCTTGATCCTGTGTCTTTTCTCCTAGCAGTCAGTTTCACTCAACCTAGTCAGATCACGCAGAACATTATTCATTAGGTGCTGTATAAGCCTTCCTACGGGTCCTTCAAACTTCCGCCCTGTCTCAAACCTTCCGATTATATCAAAAATCATTGAAAAAATAGTATGAAACAAATTACCAGTTTACAGAAAACATCACTCCACTGAAACCGGAAACTGGACTTGTTCGCATCCTCTCAGACATAATAATACGGATAGAAAATGTAAATATGGCGCTTCTGAGTTGTCTGGAGAGCGGAGGCTTTCGATACAGTGGACCATGGAATGTCATTGCAGAAATTGGAAAAAAACATTGGCCTTTCTGGAAAAGCTCTAGCATGGATGTTCTCATATCTAAGTGGTAGGTGAGTTTTCAAGGGGAGGTGGCATCCCCTTCCAACGTAACTTCTGGTGTCCCTCAAGTTTTTGTTCTCGGGCCACTTCTTTTCATCATCTACATAAGAGATATTCAAATGCACTGTTACGCAGAAGACTTCTAAATTTATTTTTGCTGTTAGCCGGATGAAACCGCTAGCCTCAGAAATAAAGTAGCTACATAGAAGAAATCGGAACATGGATGTTCTCAAATAAGCTCTCTTTAAATCCAGAAAAATCAGAAATTCTATAGACTAACTGCCACAAGAGGCCACCTCTTAATTAATGATTCCATCTCTCTTCAAACGTTATACGTCTATAGTCCCATCCAAAAACATTTAACTTCTCGGAGTGAATTTAGATAGAAATACATGTCATTCCCAAAAAACAATCACATTAAGACAAATAAATCATATCCGTAAATCCCTACCTTCGGATGCCATTAAAAGCCTCGTAAATTCTTTTGTCATCTCACTCGGCCATGTGAGGAGTCAGAGGTGTAGCAGTCCATTATTTCTGCCTCCCCCTTAGGGAAGACGGCGTGATGGTTAGTAAGTTAGTTAGTTAGTTAAATTTTATATAAAAAAAACGATCCAAAGTCACAAATGGTGATATAAGAATAAACCAACATTTTTTTCCAACAAGTTGTTTTGACCCAATTACTGGGTACAATTTTTTTAGCTATTATATTACATATAGCTTACCTATCACCATTGTTTTGTCACGGGAATACCAAAGACAGTGTGACAATCACACTGCCATCGCCGGAAATCGAACTCAGGACCTTCGATATGGCTTCGAAATGCCTAATATTTCAAATCAATTAAATTTTATCAAATCAGTTTATTTTCTCAAAAATTACCATTAATTATTATAGTTAAAGACATCTACTGAGAACAAGTATTATCGATATGGCAGTCGGAACTCTTACCACTTTGCCACGAAGGTCGTCATTTGAGAAGAAGAGGACGCTGAACATAAGTTGCACCACTGAAGAATCTGGAAGCTCGTCTTTTCTACGGGAGCATTTAGCTTACTGGGATACCAAGAGGGTGGGCGTCCCAGCGTTATTTTTAATTAATTATTAAGAGTTGAAAATTTTAATTGAAACTAGAGTTTTATTGCTGCTATTTTCCGAATTAATTTTCGTTGTATTATGAAATAAGACAATCCTCGAGCGGAGCTCCTGAAAAGGGAACTTTATTGTTCAAGATATCTAACTAACTAATCATCAAGCCTTCTCTCCTAATGGGTAGGCAGAAATAATGGACAACAGTTTGACTGTCCATTCTCAATAATAAATAAATACGATATTAAAATAATAATAGAATTAATCATAATAAAATATGATGATAAATAAAATACAAAATATGTTTTTCGCTTACATCAAATATTTGTTAATAATCTCAACATCGGGTGGTGGTCTAGGGGATAGAATGCTTGGCTTCTAATCTAGGAGACTTGGGTTCAAGCCTGGACACGACCAGATTCCTTCTTTATAATAATGAGCTATTTTCAGCTCATATTAGAGATTGTAAAAATAAATTCTCATAACATTGATTTAAATCTTTGGTATTAGTCTTTTAAAAAAAACTATTAATCAAGCCGAAATTTTATAAATTAAAATGACGGCTAGGAATTAAAAATAGCGATTCGATAATTTGAACGAGTGAGTTAGACATTTAAAAGTGAGACTTATCAATTAAAAAGAGTAATTTATAAATTTGAAAGAACAAGTTAATGATTTCAAATTCTTAGGTAACATTTGTTAATTAAATTTATTTCATTATTGAAATAAAACTATAAAAAATAACTCGATTACATTTGTTTGGAACATATTTCAAAGGATTGAGTATTTTGAATAACATCAAACATTTTGAAACACTGTAATTCATATACATTTTTCTTTTTCTTCTTCTTCCTTGCTGTAGACCTATGTGGTAAGTTCTCCAGAGGGTTGCTCCTCCTGTTAGGTGGATTGCTAGCTGTCCTTCCATCTTTTAGGAGGTCTTCCACGAGGATGAGTCCCGCGGGGTTGATTATGTAGTGCAATATAGGGATGTTTGGAGGTGTCCATTCATTGGACATGACCGCACCAGTTATAATATCTAAGTTAAAATATAAATTCTTCAAATTTAATACATTATTGTTAAAAACATTTTTTTTTCTGTTTTTAACCGGTTTTATTTCTAGCTTACGACAAAACTCATATATTATTATATAACTTTCTTAGAAAATTACTGTTTGTTTTCTTAAGTATAATTAAAGAGGGGGTGAATTCGAAGAATTTAATTATTTATCTAGCTGAAAAAATATTTGCGGTCTTCTCACTGAAAATAGATCTGGTTTCAAAATGCCTAATATTTTTATATTTTGAGGTTCGCCAATTATAAAACTTTTAAATTTTGTTTTGAAAAGCGAATCTTTTATTTTTAGTTGTTTATAAAACGCGAATTCATGAGCTTATACAAAAAATACATATTATCAAAAGTATTAAATTTTTGATAGCGTGAAATAATAATAAATAAATTAAACACAAATAAATAGATACACCTGTATTCTGTTCTAGGAAAAAAACGTCTCACGTTCAATCTTAGATACGACCTGTTTTTTTCTTCATATTAATACTTGGATTGTTTTAAGTACCTAATTGCATTTGATTAATAACGGTTAATGCGTAGAATATAAATTAAATTAACACAAAAGTCCGGATCGTGCAGCTGGCATGTGCACCATAAAAAAGAATATTATTTGTTATGTTATTTTTATTTTGTTATTTTGTTTTATTTTATATCATTGTATTTTAAATTATTTGTTTTGGATTCATTTTGTGAACGTTGGACGATTGAAATGTGCGCGGGAGATGCCTATTGGTGGAAGTGGAGTGCCGCATCGGTTAAGTGTGGCAGTCCATTATTTCTGCCAACCCCTTCGGAGAGACGGCGTGATGGTTAGTTAGTTAGTTTTTTTACTATTTGCTGAAAGTTGAATTACTTGCATGAAATTTCAAAAAACATAATTATATATTTTTTCATTGACCTTTGTTTTTTTTTTCTCGTAATGTTTCGGACTCTGTCTCTAAACCTTATTCCTCTTTCTATCGCTCGCTTATCGCTCTTTCCACGGCTCTTCTGGTCACTCGGAGTCTTTAGTGTCCAAGTCAAGTTTAGAAAAGTGGTAACACTAAATTGATGATCCATTGTTTTGGCCGAAACACTATGATACTTCATTATAAACTATTAAATTGAAAAAACTTTGTACATACTAAATGTATGTTCATTCTCTTCGGCGGTTTCACTCATGACTAAATCATGAAGGTATACTCGTACAAAAAAGTTTAATATTGCCCTGCAAAAGGTCTTACAAAGGTAAACTTTGTATACTATACTTGTATCACGATCCCGAAAATTTGACATTTGATATATTATTGTAACACCTGATGATGTCAACATAGGTTGATGAAACAGCTGTCGCAAAAAATAAAAATACGATTGTGATACATAAAACAAAGGTTTTCAATTAACTTAATAGATGGATAATATGCCTCCTTTGCTGGTGTCCTAGAATTATGAAACCCAGAAAATTCCCAATTTCTATGGAGGGACGACATTGAAGAGACCATCGGTATAAGACTTATGTCGAAGAGTGGAAATATACAGGCTGATGACAATAATGATCATGAAATGGTACCACGTTATACGTAATTTTGTTTTATTTTGAAATTGCTTCTGATTTTGTTTTGTAGAACGCTGAGCATTGCTAATTTTTTTATTTGTATAGTATATACCAAAATTATTCCATTTATCAACGAAGTCTGATAATTTGTCATTTTAATCTCCGCGAATGAGGGGAAGAACGATAGGGTCCGATCTCTTCCGAAAGTCAACACGCGGAACGGGCCGCAGTTCATAGCTTGCCGCTGTCACTGGAATTTTGATTTGTTTGAAAGTTTGTTACGTTTAAAATGATGATATCTCAGAAATAAACTTATAAAGACAAAGGGGGCGATCAAAGTTGAATAGTCAAATACTAATTTAAACTTTTTGAAATAACTTGACAATCTTGCTTAATTGTTCGGCAAACACCCTGAGTGAAATCTGTCTCCAGTTTGTTCTTTCATGAAAATAGAACTTCACGTTTTGTTTCATTTATTTGTGTAAGGGCATTTGTTATGAATGGAAAGTCATCTTTGTAAGTAGCAAAGGTTTAAAAAAAATCTAAATATCTTATTATTTTTCCGCTAATTATGGTAACTAATGGTTTTACTCTTCTTCCTGGGATGATAAATGAATTGTTCTTGGATGATGTCGCTCAGCCATGCCCCATTCTCTTCGCCGGTTTCACTCATGACTTAATATCATGAAGGTATACAAAAAAGTTTTATATTTCCCTGCAAAAGGTGGTTGGCTCTTACAAAGGTATAAACAAATCATTGACATAATGATAATAAAAATGATTTTTATTTTATTTTATTTCATTTATTTGAATAAAAATCACAAACAAGACATATAATTCCAGATCGTTTGCAATTGCATTATAAAAATTTATAAGAGAAGCATAAAAAAACTAAATATTAAGAATCGTAACATTGATATTGCATCCCTGAGACAACTCACAGTATCACGAAATACGTCGACCTCCGAGGCGACCCGATTAAGCAATACGATTGCTATACCCATATGCATAACCATTGGCAGGTTGGTTCTGCAGCGTGGCAAATAAAACAATCTGATAATTATCAGGGACAAATAGACCTACATCACTCAGGACATCCGAGTTGCATATGTATACGGCCGCCAATCAGCTGAGAGAAGTGAACTCCCAAGTGGATATTCCTCCTTCTCCTCAATGATTAGTAGCTTAGCGTACCTAGCAAGAGAATTCAGTCAGTCAATAACCACACCCCCTGAGGTAAAGAAAGCGCAAAAAAAATTCTGCACTCGCTCAACCATCAGAGAATATCGGATCTCATGCGGTGACCAAAAAATGGAACCATCTTCCAACCGACATCTTACCAGGAAATTATACAACACCCGAAGTACCCGAGTATTAGAAAATATCTTGGCATTCTTAAAAACAAATCCAAGCATTTTAATCTAACTTCTAATACGGAAGACATCGAAATTGGGGCTTATAAATAAAACATATTATTATATATATTTTATAATTGTTTCAGTATGCACTTTCATACAAATCTTACGAGTATTTTAACGACAATTCTGATTATATTTGAGTAACGAGATTTATCGGAATTTTTTATTTATTTTTATTTTAAACAAAAATGAGACACAACAAACGTAAAACATTTAGGCAACTCATTTGGACACAAAACGGCAAACAAAAATACACCATCGATATGAAAATAAGAGATAACACACGAGTTCCTCAGAAGGATTCCAAATATGTCGACGTCAGTGAGGCTGCACTCTTTCAAGAATTTCTTATATATTTTTTTATGAGAACTACCTCACTGACTGGAAGACTGAAAAAAACATAGCGAATATAAGCGTAAATAAACAATTTAGATGGAGTGATACTTGTATCCGAAAGTTTCTCTTTCATCCCACAATCCACTCTTTTTTTCTGGAGAAAAACCTGTAGAGGCGTCCGAGTCTCGAGAACATTGTTTGGATCTCTTGTTCTAAGTCCTTCCGAAGGTAAACACTTGGGCGGGATCGGAGGTAAACTTTAATAAACCCCCCACGAAATGAACGCAGTTTAAATGATTCTTGTTAAGTAATCTTAAGATCGGACTTTGAAATAGGTACTGTTTATATATGTATTTTATTTGATTTCGCAAAATGGTATTCTTTGGTTTTTGTGAAGATATTTATTTTTATTATATCAAATTATGTAATACAATTTCGAGGTTCATGTTCATGAATAATTCTTCTAATACGTGTACATATTTCGCTAAACCCTAAAGAATCTCGGGAAACTATCTACTAAACAAAAATGAAGGCGATGAAGAGGTTGAAATCGCAAAGATTTTGACAATAAAAAATATGAATGAGGCCTTCATGCATCTTGATAGTTTTTTGGCTATCATGGATTTTTTCAGCCAAAAATTATTCTTTCGTGATTGTATTGGGATCAATACAGAGCATATATCTCAAGTACGTAGGGCAATTGAAAAATACACGGCATGTTATAGAACTCTCTAGAGGAAAAGAAAAAAAGGGAGTATTCAACAATATCTTGACAAATTCGTAAAGAAAAGTCCTAATTCGTTTCGTTATTCTATAATGTGATTGATAAATAATTGTATAACTGAAAATACCAACCATTTTTTATTTATTTTTTAATATGACCTTCACTTTCGTACATTCAACTTTCGCACACATTTTCAGGATCAATTAAGTGCCAAAGTCGAGGGCCGCCTGTAGGTACATGTTTAGAGCTGCTATATCAATGATAGAAATAGCCATGATATTGTCCAACCTCTGTTAAGAAAGGACCAAGAATAAGATGAAAACTAATTTAAATCTTACTAACTATCACGCCGTCTCAATAAAGGGGTAGGTAGAAAGAATGGACCGCCAAATTGTTCTATTCTGACATTTTTGTCAGAATAGAACATGTCATCAGAATAGTCATGGACTCAAGTTTATTTCTCCTACTCCTTTTGCGACCGACATAAATATTTGATTGATTTGATCGTGCCATGTTATCCTCTGTCTTCTCCTATTTCTAGTTCCATTACTAAGGCGCTGACTGGCCTCTCAATAACTGCAGCCTGCAGAGAGTATGGCGAATCATGATGGATAGTTTACGAGATTCAGTCATGAGGTATGCGACGCCTTATTAATTTATTATGTGTTATTATATTTGTATTAAGTGCTGAGCATAGAAAGGAAAAAATATAGTAGCTGGTGTCCTCTTTGATTTGTTTAAATGAAGTAACAGTTAACGTCATCTCAGATGGACGGGAGACGGGCCAAGAAAGTTAACGAGCGAGGCTGACAAAAGGGCGCAGCTGCGTCCTGTAAAAGCCTCGATTAAGCATTGAAGTATCCTTCTATTATGCTAAATTAATTATTTTATAGTGACTATGACGGTATTTCGCGTGTTTTTTTTATTATTATTTCAATGCAAGGGATGAGTTTGCAACAAAGTCTATAAACATCTTAACCGTTTCTTGAGATGCCATTTGAGAGTTTGATGTGGTAGTTTCCCGTTGCTTTCCACATTTTTTTAAAACCAAAGTTTATTTAAACCCTATAAATTATACTGTTTTACTAGCTATTGATTCTATGGCATGTGATAGGAAGTTATTCTGTCGCAATTTTTAGTATCACGTGAATTCTACCAGACTTAAAGAGAGCTTGAGATTTTTTTTCACCCTGTCATCGTTGTGAATTGAACCCGGGTCCTTCGGTGTTCCAGTCATTGCTGTTGCCACTCTGCCACGAAGGTCGTCAATTTCGCATGTAATGTTTGTAAAGTAATGTTTATTTATTTCTTTATTGGTTTCAAAATACATTATTGTGAACCTTACTGATGATTATCTAAAGGATATTTCTAGTTGTTTTAAAATTTTATTTCTATATTTTTGTTAAACTTCATCTACAGAGCTTTTATTATTATTTATTTTTTATATATGACCGAGCCATAGAGGGCTCCCTCCGCTTATCCGAAGCTGTTATAGGCGCAACGGCGCCTTTCGTCAGCTTCACTCGTGCATCCCCTAGGCCCGTCCCCCGTCCATGTGGGACTCACGTTAAAAAATATTTATAATAATATATGTATATTTGCAACCAAGGGGGACCCAGACCACATTTAAGCTACGCTACTCTCCCTCGATGTCCAACCGTACACACATAGCAAAACATCAGCAAAAGAAAATTCACAATTGATACATAAATAACATATGTTAGAGAAGAGCTGCAGAGCTGACTCAGTCAAAATCTGGTATCCATGGGCTATCTATATATGTCCCGATATTCGCCTTAATCGTCATCATCATCATTAGCCGTCTGCCATTCACTGCTGAATGTAGGCCTCTCCCAAAGCCCGCCACCGTCTCCTGTCCGTTGCCGCTCCCATCCATCTATGTCCAGCAATTCTCTTCAGATCATCGGTCCACTGGGCAGGGGGACGTCCAACTCTGCGGAATCCATAGAAAACCTCAGCCGGAACATTTAGGGTATGTAAACTAATTTGTGGACATTCAACTTTTCGTTTAGATCCACTTGTGTTTGTCATTAAATTGTAGGTACAAAACTCAACACTGAAAAGTCATTAACGCTGCAAAAGTTAAATGAATCCTTAATAATGGTCCTGCTAGGCTAGGAGCCTTCTCCGGTAAGCCGTGAAGCTGTAAAACGCTTTGTGCCGCTATTTGCGAGACGGCGTCGTTATTTAGGGGAATTAAGTAGACTGTCCATTGAAATAACCCTATCATACAAAAATACGCAATTTAAATTCTAGTTTTCCCAGATAATATATTTTTTTGCTGAAAAAGTGAGTAAGTATATAGTAAGAGTAAGTGAGGTTATAAAAAGTAAGCAATAAAGATTGTATTTTGCAATTCGCACAACTTTCTTATCTCCGTGAATTTAATGTTCATTACAACTCTACGGAATGTGAATTTTAATATATTTAAACAATTCAAACTTTTATTTTTTCTTAAATCTTAAGCTTAATTTAATGTATTTTTTAAGCTATTAAATATATAGTTTTATTGTACTTGACATTCATTTTTATATACTTAGTTTTCTCGGATTGATTTGACTATTTATTTCCATCAAAATATTAAGATGCTCGTGCACACTTTCTCTAATTTCCTCTCTCTCTCTCTCTCTCTCTCTCTCTCTCTCTCTCTCTCTCTCTCTCTCTCTCTCTCTCTCTCTCTCTCTCTCTTATCCCAATCGCTCATTTAATATTTTTATATATTTTGTTGTTCTCTGATTTTATATTTAGTGTCTTTTATGGTCATTTGCGTGACATGATGTAGATTGGCAGACGATAGATGGACCAGAAGGATGGTAGAGTGGAGACCCCGCGAAGACAAACAAAACAGTAGGAGACCCCCCACACGATGGTCCGATGGCATTAGAAGAATTGCTGGCTATTGGATGCAAAAGGCACAAGACAGGGATACGTGGAGAAGTATGGGGAAGGCCTATGTCCAGCAGTAGACGACAACGGCTGTCTAAGTAAGTAAGTAAGTCTTTTATAACCCTAACAAAGCTCCGGCGGAAGCGAAACCGGTTGGTTGTTAAAAAATAAAGTGGTGTTAAAGCAATTAAAATTGTATTAATATTATAATGTATTTAACTAGTGGACCCGACAGACATTGTCCCGTTCAGATACTCAATACACACGCAATTGTGAGACATGCTATACATGAAATATCGATACACAGCGAACAGAATTTTAATTGTGCACCACGTAACAACGCAAGTGATTTGCGAATGCTTAAACACAGAATTCGACGTCAACGCCACCTATGGTAAACAAACATAACTATGAATTATTTTCAGAAGGTCAATTATTCATGAACTTCCCAGAATGTTTTAACGGTCACCTACCGGGCCCAATAGTGAATCTCAACCATCCAGAGAACTACTCAAGTATACACACAAAATTTCATCAAAATTGGTTCAGCCATTTAGGAGTTCAATTACATTGCATACGACCGTACAGAAGAATTATTTATATAAAGATTACTTTTTATGTTATTAAAATAAATAAAGATGGGGGTTAAGAATACTTTTAAAAGATTGAGAACGAGCGGATTTATTATATGCGGTTTTGAAAGAAGAGAGAAAAATATTTAATTTAGTTTTTTATATATATCAAGTGTATTAGAACCAAGGCTGAGCTTAGCTTATTACCGTTAAAGTGAAAGCACTCAACGTAGTTGAGATATGGTCGTAAAACCTTACTATTAATGCTGAATGTTATAATGTAACGGTTAAAATTAAAACTAGGATAGCAGAGAGCGCGGATGGTAGTGAGGATTACAAAGTTATTACAGTTGTCTGGAGTCCTCATTGCGGCTCATTGCGATTTACAATTACGACAATGGTTAAAAGTCCTACCAAGAGACCTCTTGGCCGGCGCGGGCCCTGCTTAAACTTTATTGAAAGTCCTTACAAACAAGGATATTTGATACAAACTTCAAAGCGGTACACAGATATTTTATAATAATAATAAATTGGATAATTTATAAAGCGCCATTTTTATGAATTACTCTTCTCAAGGGCGCTGTAGAAAATGCTCCGTTTTATCAATCTTAATGTTTTGACACATAATAAAAGTTCACAAATTATTTCGGAGAATTTGGGCGTTCCCTCATAAATCATCCTGTTGCACTTCACACAATTCACTGGACACTCGGACACTTGGACACACATGTGGCAACCATCTTTGAGGTCTCGACTCGGAAATAGCCGTTTAGAGACGTTTACACGATGCACTTTATATTAAAAACTTTCACGTATTTCAACTTAATTTGTTCTTTTCACTGAAACTATACGTAAATAATTAATTTTGGATACACAGATTTGTTTGGATTCATTAAAAGGTGATAATAGATATTAAATAGACGCAAATGGAGTACTCAGACCCTCAAAATTTTATTTAAATAGGGAGCTATTTGAAAAAACGTCCGGCAGCTAGAGAGCGCCAGGACATTAGTTATTGTGTTTATACGTGACTAAAAATGAAAATTTGATTCCAAATTTTCAATCTATTTTTTATAACTAACCATCACATAGTTTCTCCGGAGGGGTAGGAAAAGAAGATGAACCGCCATACTGCTCTGTCCTGACATACTTCTCTAGATTCATCTACATTCGTACATTGTAACATGCACGATCATCGATTTTTCCAACTTCGAATGTGGCCGCCTTTTAAATATTTGATTAATTTGGTTATGCCATGCTTTCCTAAAATTTCCACGGCTTCTCTTTTCGACTCACACTGCTTGTATCCAACATTTTAACTTATATTTTCTCTTCCATTCGTTCCATGTCCAAACCATTTCAGGGATCCTTTTTTAATTTTATATGTGATGCAATCATCTGTCTTACATTTCTTCCTAATTTCGTCGTTCGGTATTCTATCCAATATCGTTTTCCCGCACATTTTTCTCAGTGATCTCATTTCTACAGCATTATCCTACTTTCATCCTTCATTTGCCAGCTCCAAGCATCAAATCTATGCATAACTTCCATTTAATTGCCCTATAATCAAAAATATCTAAATTGTATATTAAAATACGTAATCTTTATTTGAATCCTCAAAAAAATCCAATCATTTGACATTTCATTGACATTAAAAAATATATATCGGTTTTGTTCAACTAACAAAATAATATTATTATAGCGCAATGCTATTCTCACCTATGTTTAACAATTGAGTACACGATTACTCAAATTTTATATTTTACTAGCTGTATCCAGCCTTGCGGTTGTTGTGGCTCAGTCTGGTTAATTGGAAAATGGTCCCAAATGATGGTTCAATGTTCCCTATGGAGACCATCGGCCCACACCCAAACCAACTCTCATCCCATTCG
Source organism: Lepidostoma basale (assembly GCA_022606425.2). Lineage (NCBI taxonomy): Eukaryota > Metazoa > Arthropoda > Insecta > Trichoptera > Lepidostomatidae > Lepidostoma > Lepidostoma basale. Next base: position 1,096,045 of record JAHDVF020000300.1, on the reverse strand, counting down.
GTTATATATCAAAACCCAACCCCACCCAAGGCCACTCCCTGTCATCGTCCCTTGATCTCCACTTAAGACTTCGACCCCCGTCCATAGCCACCCCCAACCCCTTGACATTCCCTACCAAGTTAGTTAGGTCCGAATGTCGGATATTTCCACCACATCCTCCAAGAAACCTTCTTGGAGGATGAAAATCCAACCTCAACATCTAAGATAGAAATGTACAGACTGTTAAATTGACAGTTGACAGTTGATTATAGTCAGAACGTTTTGCCATTTTACCATGATTGTGCAAATTTACAACAGCGCTTGAAAATTGTGAAAATTTATTTTGAGAATCATGGTTCGGTTCGCCAAACTAATCGTGCACTACGTCCATTTTACGGTCGACATAGTCGTCCATCCGAGAAAGCTATTCAAAAGACCATGGATTGTTTTCGTACCACGTACACTCTAGCGGATAATACGCATTCACAAAGACGACAATTGTCGAAAATTGGATTTTACGATTGCGCTTCATTCGAGCTAGCCGTGGCGCTCATATGCCCGAAATTATATTTAAACAATAATGGCATAAAATTATATATAAAATTAAGCCAATATCATTGACATTATTAACATTATTTTAATGTGTTTTTTCTTCATTTTGTATAACTCTAAAAAGAACACCCTATATAATATTTTAAAACAGTCCAACTGTTAATAAAATAATACCACAAATAATGAAGGGAGTGATGACGATACAGACAGAAATTTAATTGTCTAGAAACGAGCACAACAACGGCAGTGATCTATATATAAGAACAACAGTCTCTAAAATTGATACTTTGCATTACGTTTGATGTTGAAATTTCCGATTTCCTCCCATAAAGGCGTGATTTTATTTCATATTTCCCGAGACACTCGATAGCCATGTTGCGCCATTATATAAATGAAGCTAAAAGCCAGAGATTTTACGCAATTTTTCGAAGTACAGTAATAAAATTTCCTCCCCTTTCATCCCCCCCATCAACCCCCGCCGCTTCGCTTCTTAGCTCCGCCGGTGAAAAGTATTTACCCCCGAAAATGGGTCTTTATTAAACACTGAATAATTTAATACTACCCATCCAGTCAAAATGATGATAAACATTTAAAAGGGAAATTTTTACCTCTTTCGTTAAGGAAGCGAACATTTTAAATACTCGCTACTCCAAATTTTTAATAGAAATCTATTTTATCAAACGTGAATTGAATAAACGAATGTTTAATTTATGTATTTTGTACGAGATGGAGTGTAATGATAATATATTAGAGTACTCATGGCCGTTTTGATATTTCAAAGTTTAATATTAAAATATTTTTGGGTAAAAGAAATAATATGGAATTATCATAGACTGACAGAAAAACATGCTTTTTTGTAATATTCATATGGTAGATTTAATAATAACTGTATTTATTTATCCATTATGTGTTACGATCGAATCAATCAAATATTATGTCGGCCACGTGGAGAGTTGCGTGCTTGACACGGTGTATGAATATTGATGAATCGAGAGGAGTTTGTCAGGAAAGAATAATGTAGCTTATTAATACGAATATAAACGTCAGTTTTTTTGAAGTTTTATTATATTTTATGGGAATTACATGTTTCACCCTTCTAAGGCATTATCAAATGTAATAAATAATAAAATATAATAAAACTTGTAGAAAACTGATGTTTTTATTAGTATTAATTATTTAATGTGGAGTTTTACATCATTGTTCAGGAAAAAATAAATAAAAGTGTAGCTGTCTATTTTAGTGCCTACCCCTTTGAGAAGACGTCGTGATTGTTAGTTTCAGTTCTTCTTCTTATTCTTCTTCTCCCTGGCTCTACAGTCCTAGGTGGACCTGGGCCTCCAAAGTGTCTTCAGCTGACATTATCCTGAGCCAAGGACTTCTACTCCTCAGGTCTGACTCTTGATAATTGCCGGTCCTCCAGACAACGAAGCCGCGGGTCTTGTAAATGTCAACTGTGCGGCTGTAGACAGCTCCTCCATTCGCACCATTGATATTTTGTGTTATTATATGAAATGAAGACATCATTATTATATATATTTCGAGCGGACCCGACAGATGTTGTCCTGTCAAAACGTTCGCTTGCCTGCTATTAGCTGGCAAGACAAGTAATCAAAATACCACAGAATTTGACATCAACGCCTCATGGTAAACAAACCTTAAATATGAATTATTCCCAGAAGTCAATTATTCATGAACTTTCCAGAATGTTTTAACGGTCACCTTCCGGGTCCAATTGTGAATATAAACCATAGGGTCCCACTTAACACACTTATAATATATCATCAAAATGGTCCAGCCGTTTAGGAGAAGTTCAACTACATACGCCCGTAGAGAAGAATTATATATATAAAGATTACGAACAACGCGCGGATACTGTTGATTAAAATATATTTTTAGGATCCAACATACAATAAGATAGAGAATAGACAAGCTCTATCATCCCATTAAAGTAATAATTGTTAATGTGATTAAAAATAATATTTAAAAAAATATTTTTTTAAATAATGAGTTGCATTTCAATAACATAAAAAACACCCAACATATCATTTCTATCTAATAAAATAAAGTTTTAGTAGTTGGACGTATTTATTTCATATTATTTTTTAATAAATAATTAAATGTTTAAAAGATTCTGCAGTGATCATTGTTGGATACCTGCATGGCGAGTTGTATAAATATTGAAGCTATTAGAAACGTAATTTTAGATAGAAGTATGCGGCCTATCCTCTTTACTAAATTGATAGACAAAGACTTACATATTTCCGGAAAATAACGCTATAGTTTGTTCTCGGAGATCGATGTCTTTCATATTCGTGAATGTACGTTCAGAAGGCAAATACTCTTGAAAATGAAGAGTATTTTGTCTTCCTAATGTCGAACCATCTCTCAGGCGTTCCTGGTATTCCGTATATGTTAGACGAATATTATACCTGTTCTCAATAGATAAATAAAACTTTAATTTTGTTCGTAATGTCTGTTGATAAACAACCTTTATTTAAATATATACCAAATTTATTAATTGTAAAATGTTTGCTTGTTACTATAAAAAATATTAATTCACTTATTGAACATTATAAGAAATAATAGAAGGAAACATCAAAAGAATTTATATTTGAAAACAAAACCCAAAATGTTTCCCTCGACGTATATTTAAGTAACTCAAACGTAAGAACGTAATAAAACAATTATCAAAAGTCTTTGTAAATAATTTATTTTTATAAAGTAAGTCAGCATTAGGTTTTTTAAGTCAACACTTTTTTATGTACTTAGGCACCGGAGCTCCCGTACTGAGAGACACATATTAAATGAATATGTCTCGGGAGACAGATTGAGTTGGTCTTGTACATAATATAATCAAGTGAGAGAACCCTTTTTTGCACGAAAACCAACAGTTTGAATCTCTTCTGTTACAGAAAAACTTTTAATAATTTTAAATTAGACTGAGAGCTCGCTGAAGAGGGACAAAAGTAGAATAAATGTTGTTCAAATATAATTTCAGAAAATTATGCAATTAATGTCAGTCATACAGTTGAACTAAAAACGATTTTTAAATTAGGTAATGTAACTAAATAATAGTCATAATAAATATTAATCAAAACGTCCGTTTTTTAGAAGTTTTATTAGATAATATTATCTTCCTCTCCGGTCTCAATCTTATGATTGGTTTGCAGCAAGACGATGCATTTTTTCTTCCACTCCGCTCGGTCCTCGGCAACTCTTTTCAACTCCGCACAGGAGGTGCAGCCCATATCTCGGCAAATCTGGTTTAGGTAGTCCTGGCGAGGTCGTCCTCTGCCAATCGATCCTTGACCATTCCCTCCAACATATCATGCAGGAAACATTCGTGCCGCAACACATGACCAATCCATCTCGCGCGCCTCTACGCTATAGTGTTCAATATGTGCTTGTTCTCTTCAACTCTGCTGAGAACCTCCTCATTTGTAACGTGGTCCCTCCATTAAAACATGGGCAAATCGTCGGTAGATCCACATATCTAATGCCTCCAGCCTTTTATCCAGCCGTTCTCTATCGCCCAGGCACCAAGTATACCAACGTTTTTATATAATATTATAATTTATAGAAATAACATGTATCGCGATTCTAAGGTATTACCAAATAAATATATATTCTTTCTTTCGCATTATGAAATAAATGTTATAGAAAACAGACTTTTTCGTTCATATTAATTATTTAACATGAAGTTTCACATTATTGATCATGAAACAATAAATTAATAATTATCAAATTTAACTTAAATAAATCCATGTTAATATCACAATAAAAATACAAATTTCAAATAGTTGATTCGATAATGATTTAAACGCCGGTTTTATCGTTAGTGATTTAGTTATATCAATATTTAAATATTATTTTGTATAAAATCTTGTTAACTACATCTCATCTGTATATCTGTCTTCTTCTTTAACAGCCATTGTCGCCCACTGCTGGACATAGGCCTCCCCCATACTTCTCCATGTATGACATGTCATACGGGGGGTGGTTGGCATTACAACGCCACGCTTGCCAGACGGGTTGGCGAGGTGTCCTTCCACGTTAGCCTATGCATCAATATTATCTACCGAGGTTATTCACACTCGATTTCTAACATTTCGCATAGTTTCCAGGGGATACCTATATTATATATGAAGGAATAAGTTTCTAAAATGTGACCATTCTGTTGATGCCAAAGACAATTAGTTAAGTTAATAAAAAAAACATCGTTTTATTCAATTATTATTTGAATTTATCATAATTGCAATATTTTCTTTTAAACGGCATGTTTTTAGAACTAATTAAAAAGAAAATTGTAAACAATGAAAAAAGGTTTACGATTCTGTCGTTTTTCCAGATTTTCAATAGTTTGTCAAATAAAAAAATCTCATACTCGTTAAGTCAGCTGTTAACCTACACTGCCTTCTACATCGACATTGTTAATTAATCGAGTTTCATTATCCGGCCATTACGATTTCCGGTTAATTCTCCTTTCATAGTACATGGACGTCCAGATTAGGTGAAGTGTACTTCTTCGCTGTGACGATCCGACCTTCGTATGTGAGGAGGGACTTGTGCCTAAAAGCCCCAAAACGGACATATTAAAGTCAATAAATACGTTTTAGTCCCAAATCCAATAAGTCTCCGAGATAAATCCCAAGTAGCGTCCGATATTTCAGATTGTCCCCTTAATTTACTCATTAATCTTGTAAAAGTCTTACAGATGAATCGATTAGGAGGATATATCGAGATCGTTTTATTTATCAACAAACAATTAACATATATAATGTTATTCTATATACCCAATTTAAATTGGGTAGAAAACATTAGGCGGAATCTGTGATTGCTTAAAATAAGACATTTGATAATGGTCCGGTTAGGCGAAGTATATTACGAGTACATAATAAAAATATATACTTTGTTATTTCTCGAACAATAATGTACAATAATTAATGCTAAGAAAACGTCTATTTCTAGAAGTTTATTTAATCAGTAAATATAAATTATTGAATGGAAATTTTTTCGAAACAATAAATTCATAATTATTCATCTATCTACCCATACCTATAACTAACTAACCAACTAACCATCACGCCGTCTTCCCTAAGGGGGAGGCAGAAATAATGGACTGCCACACCTTTCTTTCCTTACATATTTCTTTCGATTCCTCAACATTCATACTGACTCTTCACGTGGCCGACATTCAATATTTGATTTATTTGATCGTGCCACGTTTTCCTCTATTTCTAGTTCCATTTACATCGTAAACATACTTTTTTTTACCATTATTTCTTCATTCATTCTTTCCATGTGTCCAAACCATCTTAATGGTCCTTTCATTATTTTGTTCATAACACCATCATTTGCACCGCATTCACTACTTATATTTTCATTCGACACTCTATCGTACACAGAGTAACACACTTTCGCCTAAGAGATCTCATTTCTACTGCATTTATTCTACTTTCATCCTTCTTTTGCCAGTTCCATGCTTCGCTTCAAAATATTTAATAATGGCTCAACAAGGATGAAAATGTCACTCTAATTAAATATTAACACATAATTTAAACAAATATAATTTGATTGGTTTAAAATCTTGCCATATTTTTGGCGTCCATAACAGTTCTTGATATGCTATAGATTATTTGAAGATGTTGTTCCACTTAATGCTGTCAGATCTCTTTTTCACTTGGTTTGTCTTGAATAGCCCACACATTGTCTACTCGTATGAAAGACTGTCATGTACGAGTACTTCCCAATCGAATGACTCCTAACGACGCGTACATGATTTTAATGCTAAATAGATGGAAAAAAGAAGAAATAAAAAACAACAGAAAAAAGAAAAAAAAATCCTACCCCTAAGGGGTTGCACCCCCTTTATGCTAGTCAAATATGTATGTATTGGAAATAATGAGAAATTTACCAACACCTTAGGGGTCACGAATGAGTTCAAGGAATCGAAGGAGGAAGGCACCTGCTCAGGACCTTGTCCGAAAGGCGTGCAAGATGGATCGGCCATGTAATACGTCAAGAAGGTCTCTTGCATGCCATAATGGAGGGTATGATCGAGGGGACAAACTCTAGGGGACGCCCACGCCGAGAGTACCTGGAGGACCTGTTGGTGGACGTACGCTGCTCATCATATGCAGATTTCAAAAGAGGTGCACAAGACAGGGAAAAATGGAAGAGAATAATGGAGGAAATTGCTGCAAACCAATCCCAGGATTGAAACCAGAGAAGAAGAAGGGGTCACATTCTCTTTCTCCTCAATATTTTTTTATAAAAAAATATGTATTTTTTTTTAGTAAGTAACGAGTGACGAAATCGCTTGTTTTACGACAGCGGTTTCGACAACCGATGTTGGCATCTTCAGATATTTCGATATTTTTTTCTTTAGAAAAATGTATGGTTATATCGATATTTTTACGACAGTGGTTTCGCCTACCGATGTTGGCATCTTCAGATATTACGATATTTTTTTGTTTTGAAAAATCGGGTGATTTTATTGCATTGTTTACGATAACTGTTTCGCCAACCGATGTAGGCATCTTCAGATCTTACGATAATTTTTTGTTTCGAAAAATGGATGATTATATCGCATTTTTTACGAGAGCGGTTTCGCCAACCGATGTTGGCATCATCAGATATAATCATCAGATATCGCCAACCGATGTAAATATTTAATATAACATTTTTAATATGTAATAGTAAAAAAAATTGTATCAATATATATTTATTTACATTATTTAAAATTAATTTCTACCTGGGAATTTCAGTAAAAAATAATTATTATTCAATCATTTTGATTATTTAATCTTGAGATAAACATTATTGTTCAAGAAAAAAAAATAGCAGATACTTAAGGTTCAAACTTTTTTTGTGATCATACCTTCATTTTCTTATAGATTAGAATTTATAAATATATAAATAATAATAATGAAAATGAAAATAATTTTAATTATTTATATTTGTTTTTACAACACTAAATTTAGTTTAATCGAATCAATCGCTTTCGCTTATGCCGAAACATCAATTTGTTACAAAAACAAACTCTCAGCTTGTTTTTATAACTCTGACAAAGCTCCGGTGGTAGTGAAACCGGTTGGTTCGATAAAACAAAATGATGTGATGTTAAAACAAAGTATAAAAGTATTTTAAATTATTTTTAATAATATCACACCACAAATTTAGTAGCAAATAAAGTATAGTAATCTTCTGTTGTTTATGCAAATAAATAGTAATTTTCTTTTTGATAAATAAGCTTATGAAAATAAATAGTGAGGTCCACATAGTTTAATTTTACACTTTGCATAATAATGTATAAACAGAAAATTACCAAGTTAGGAAAGGAGATGGGTATGGTTATTTTTTAGAAAAAATCATTTATTTTATATGAAAATTTATTTCAGTATACAGTCCGCTAAATAAATATTACGATGGAGAAATAAGTTCACACAAATTATGTATAAAAAACCTCAATGAGTTTAAACATGATAGAATACTTAAATTGAAACTACGTAATATACTTCTGATTGACAAAAAGTTATTAAAGATCTAATTTATTTATTTATCATTAAAGGTACGTAAATAGTTTGCATGTAAACCATATTAATTTCATTTTACTTCGTATGAAAGTATAAGGTGAACCTTTCAGAATTTGCTTGGTATCTATGCAACATATAATATAAGATCTTTTAATAATGCCTACATATGTGATAACTGGACCATGTTTTATCTATTTATTTTGTAAATTAACCCTTATAGTGCGGCTGGCTATATTTGCACTCCAAAAAACTGTTTTGAACTGCGAAAAATTATTTTGCAGCTCATATTGGAGTGTATCTTATAAACCTGTGTACTTTACTTCCTAATTACTAAATTATAATATATGAAATATGATGAACTGGGGCTGTCTGAGCTGTTAATTTGAACAATCGCGGCTCGATGCCATTTTTTTACTGCTAATGAAGCCAGAAGCACAACGTAGGTTATACTACTATCCCAAACTAATCACTGTATGACAAAATTAAAACATTCCAAACATGCCTAATTGGTAATTAATACGAATGAAAACGTCAGTTCTAAGGTATTATTGAATGTATTGAATGTATCTTATAAACCAAGTTTTCCATAAAATATAATAAAACTTCTAGAAAACTGACGTTTTCATTCGTATTAATTTTTTAAAGGTGTAAGTTTTACATCATTGTTCAAGAAATAATAAATATGCCTAATTGGGCTTATTAAGTTTATTTTTGGTAACATCTTTTTCTTCACCCTTTAGACTTTTGGTTTGTTCCTGTATTAGGGCCGGCCTCTCTTGGGAAATTGACTCCAAACTATTCTTCCATCTCTTTGGTCTTCTGCGGGGACGGTAGCCAACAGGAGCCAACATATGTCGCGGATAGCCGTATTCCTCACCCCGTTTCGAAACATATGTTTTGTAAGATAATTTGGTAAAACGTATTTTCATATTATTTAAAAAAAATTAGCAAAAATGGTCAAATCAAAATATACATTATATTTTTTATCTATATATGTCCATTAGATTTTATATATTTACATACATTATATGTGTTAAAACTATTATACATTTTTTACAAATAATATTGAGTTAAATATTTTATTTAGCTGACTGTACTGTGTCATGATTTTTTTATTAAAAAAAAACTGATTATTTCGAAGCGGCAAAAATACACAAATAAAACCATAAATTACCGTATTATCTATGAAAATTATGGCGTGGCGTAATTTTTCTAGCAACACTTGGGAAGGTACCTGCCATTTCCTTCGATACACTTCTCCTGGGGTTTTCTCGCAAGGAAGATAAAAGCATCTTGAATAAGTAATAGGCCACTAAGGAAGCAGCCCCGGGGAGCGAGACGGAAGCTGCAGGCTGACTTGTTTCTCATTTAATTAGATAAGAAAATTTTCTTGGTTGATTTACCAGAGCCGTGTGTAAATATTTTAAAAATAATTTATTTATTAGAATAATACTATCGAATTATGATTTTATAATTCCCAGTAAAGTTTGTTGTATTTTGTAATCTACAATAAAACCTCAATGTTAACTGTAACAATTTATAACACTGATAAGATATCAAAATTTTTGTTTTTCACTTTTTGAGTGTCGCTACAGCTCAACATTTATACATCGTGTCATGCACGCGCGTCGATTTCTCTGACTCCTCACATGGCCGACATTCAATATTTGATTTATTTGATCGTGCCACGTTTTCCTCGGTATTCCTTTATTTCTGGTTCCATTTACATCGTTAAAACATACTTTTTTTACCATACTTTTTTTATTCATTCTTTCCATAGGTCCAAATCATCATAATGATCCTTTCATTATTTTGTTCATAACATCATCATTCGAACCGCATTCACTTCTTATATTTTCATTCGACACTCTATCATGCACTGAGTATCCACACATTCGTCTAAGAGATCTCATTTTACTGCATTTATTATACTTTTATCCTTCTTTTGCCAGTTCCATGCTTCGTTTCTATACATAAGGGTCGGTAGAAGAACACCATTGTGCACTGCCTTTCTAGCTTTTTTTGATAGGTTTTTGTTTGCGATTCACTTTGTTGCCGGCATAAAACCGTTTGATCATGCCTTAGCATTGCGAAATATCTAATTTTAATAAAATATGATAAAACTTATAGAAAGCTGGTGCCTAGCACGGATTTGGCAGGTATGCCGAGCAGGAAAGACCAGAGGAAACAAGACTCTGTATGCGTCAAGGCTGACCGAGCAAAACCTTTTGGAAGGCCTAGACAGCGCCTAATGGATAATGTTCTGGCTGATCTAGCTAGGTTGGTCTCTTCGGACTTTTGGGAGCGAAAGGCGCAGGATCGAGAAGATTGGAAGAAAATCATCAAGTAGGCTAAAACTCTTCAAGAGTTGTATGGCCATAGAAAGTAAGTAGAAAGCCGATGTTTTCATTCATGTAAATTATTTAATATGGAGTCTTACGAGTATATCGTATTAGAGCCAATTGTAGTAGACAACTGCTAAAAGGACGTTAAGGTCCATACGATTTTATATCTGGGTCACATTCTGCGGGGAGATAAATAGAGTTTGCTTTAACTAAAGGGAAAAATTTAAGGGCAGCGTGGACCTGGTAGAAGGCAAACGTCTTGGTTGTGCAACATAAGAGACTGGACCGGGATGAGATATGTGGGGGAGCTGTTCCGGGTTTCCCAAGATAGAGAAGCCTTCACCGGAGTGATTGCCAACGTCAGGGGGAGCTGATACGGCACGCGAAGAAGAAGAGAAATAATAAAAATGATTTTGTGTTTTTGTGTCCTGTAGTTTTGTGGCATAGTTCACTGCCGGCGACACAAAGATAAGCCTTCATAACTAACCTAAGGCACACCAAACAATCTATTATTTTCAATTTATTGAAGAATAATATTGCTTAACGATTACCATTATCAATGTCGTCAGTTTTTCAGAAGTTTTATTATATTTAGTGAGAGAGACAAGTATCACTTGCTAGGGCGTATCAAATGTCAATGTTTAAATCACAATTAAATACGTAATTTGGATTTTCTCATAATTTTGCAAGATAACTATTAATAATCAATAAATATTACAGACATTTTACCGTTATCTGGAATCTAATATATTTAAGAACTTTTTAATTATATTATAAAAGCAGTCAGTTCTACGTGGTGCCAAAAATGAATACCAATAAATAAATAAAATATTAGAATTCGTTTAAAATTTATTTCATTAAAATGTTTTAACAATTACAATTTCACCCAACCCATAAGTCGTGAAACATTTAAGGTTGGGAGAGAGGCTCTTACTTCCGTCTCGAACTTATCTAAAGTTGTCCTGATATGCCGTCGCGGCGCCGGCGCCGGCGTCAAATCGGTAATCTGCAAGATTCAAATATGTATTTATGCAAATCGAGCAAATAAAGCTCGAATCGTTCGATACCTAATATAAAATTTGATATCAGGCTTGGCGTACTGGCAACATTGAAATTATGATTCGAGAAAAGGTTTCAAGTTCATTTTCGCTGAAACCGTTGGAGGTAACACTAGAAAATACCATGGTTAACAGATTATGTTTGTTTATGAAACCACCTTTCATATATGTAATAAAATTTTCATTTAAAACCTTAATTTAAATACCCGAAGATTGATTAGAGCCCAAAACAATATTCCAGTATTATTTTTGTGTTCAATTATACAGTTATATTTATAAGAATAATTCTGATTCAAATTGTCGAATATTGTGCCTAAATTTAACAAATATAATACAATGAATATCCTGATGGCATTAAAGTATTTTCATTAAATAAACATAATTTAAAAAACGAAACTAGTAACAACACTTTTATAGGCTGTGAAATAAGTTATTTTAAATTTTTTAAACCCAGAACGAGGAAAACATAAAACAAATTTGTTTTCTATAATATTGCAGGTTCAGGAGTTCCTCATGGAAAAAATATTATTTGGTATTGAAAATAATGTTTTCTGATTAATTTTTTTTTAATTTAACAAGTTTACAAATTGATATATTGTACAGATTATTTTGAAAAATAAATTACATGTCCCAATTTAAAGGTATATTACTATAAACTGAAAATCATTGGTTTATTAAAAAAAAACAGTTTTTCCAAGCAATATGAAGCCTATAAACTCCCATATATCCAAACTGTATATTTGCACTCGTTTCGGTTTTACACTCACGGTGCGTTAATGTAATGTCAATTAATTATTTATGTTATTATCTAAACATGTATTTTCTTAATACGTAATTAATATATAATACGAATGATATAATCCTACAATACCATAATAAATGTCTGAACCTAATCATGTTACATAATTAGACGAATGATAATATTATTTCCCACATAATTATGAGAGGAAGAAACAGCCGAAGGTGGGATATTTGAATATTCACGATTTGTTATTCGCAAATGGATTTGGTTGATTTACACAAGATTTCAGTTGCCGCGAGCGAAATTGTTAATTTTCATTATTTACCATGTTACCGTGTTACTCCGTTCGCGCTCGGCTGGCTCCTAATATATATTATGCAGGTGAATAGAGCGCATATATCAAAAGAGATATTACCTCCAGTCTAAGTGTTGGTTGTCGCATGTCGCCACTCGCGCGAGGGCTTGGCCTAGAACAAAATTCTATCCAGCGTTGCGCCGTTTACCAAAAGGATTTCCCATCCTCAAATATTCATCGTATTTAATTAAGAAAAAAACTTATTTTGCTACTCAGGTACGCGAGAAATTAAAATGAATTATTTGTAAAAAGGTACAGTTAAGATTGCAAGATTGATCTTAGTGGTATTGTAAACAGGTTAAGCTTAATGGAATTTGTCAAACGCAAAAAGAGTATAGTAGGTTTGCACCATAGAATGAGAAATGCGATCAAGTTTATAAACAACATTTCTTTCGTTATACTATTAAAAGTTTTAATTGAATTCTGGTATGCACCCAGTCTTCTAAAACATTTTAAAATATCGTTATAATATTATCGGTATTTTTTTTTAATTGCAAGATAATCATATTTATTTTTTAGGGACATTGGGTATATCGTGTAACTTGACTTTCTCTTACTTATAATAAAATAGACTGGAGAAAATTTTCTTGAACAGAATACTAGAAATTCTTTTTTTTTTCAGAATGTAAAAAAACCTCTTTGATTTCATTAAAGCTTTATTAGATTATATTAGGTTTCGTTAATATAAATGTAAATGAGATCTCTTAGACGAATGTGTGGGAGTGTCAATTGAAAATAAAAGAAGTGAATGCGGTGGGAATGAAAACATATTAAAATTTAATATCAAACATATTTCGGACTAGCCAGCCCTTCATCAGTGATATTATATAAATATTAAAAGTATTATAAAATTGTTTACAAATATGTTCAGTTTTGACAGATGTTATAATGATTTATTTTGGAACGTTAATGATTTTGTTTTACCAAATATTATGAATAAATATTTTTTTAAAAATAATTTAAAGTTTTTATTGGGGTTCAGGAATTAACTTACAACAAAGGAAATAAATTAAAGATTGGACTTGACGTTAAATTTATCTGATTATTTTTAATATTTTTACTATTCTGAATTGCTTTTTTAATTTGTGTCCGTTTTTGTGCTTTGGTCGGTTTCCAGAGTAGTCCTTTATTGTCCAGAATGGACACCACCAGACTCCCCTATATTGCATTGCATAATCAGTCTCATGGGACTCGTCCTCGTGTAAGAACTCCTAAAAGATGGAAGGACAGCTAGGAATCTACCTCACAGGAGGAGCAACATTCTGGAGAACACACCACATAGGTCTACAACAAGGAAGAAGAAAAAGCTTTTTTAATTTCTAAAATTTTGAGAATGTTTAAAGTTATATTTCTATTATGAACATGCAAAATTTCAACGCTGTTATCTTTGTTAAATGAATGATCTTTTTCAATGAGATGGTTTGCGAATTCAGAAAAGTTATTATTACAGAGTTATTCTCTTCTCGTTTTAATAAATGTGAGTGTTGTATACAAAGTATATAAAAAAGGGAATAGAGGAAAGGAATCTATTGTACTGATTTATCCAAAGTGTTGAGATCAGGTTTCTTCCAATAGTAATAATTTTTCTTCGTCAACTTTTAAAGTTGTAAAAATGTAAATTATTTTGCTGCAAAGTGTCACGGATTTGTTGCATCCAATATTCAATGTGCCAGAGAGGCGTTGAATGTCTGTAAATCTGCATTCTGTAATACTGCACCATTGCTTCGGGCTGACTGCAGCCTGACTCCTGTGACTGGTGACTTCGCTCTACAGCTTGAGAACAGGAAAATTTATGAACATATTTTCCGCCAGCATTTATCAAAAATACTATTCGCAATGTTCATGAATACTATATAACTTCGTTTAAATAACCATTATCTTAGTTTATACGCCATATTTCTTATGATAGACTTATACCATTTTGTTATTTAAGATTCTTAATTTAATTTGTTGTTTAGGGGAATGGATTTTTTTAATATACATTTTTAAATGGAAATTTGCACGTAAATATTAAAGTTTTAATTTTTAATTGTAAAAAAATGCTATTAAGAGAAGGTTTAATCTACAAAAACCGTAATCGTAAGATTTTTTCTTGTAATCGTAAGTCTTTTCTTCTCCATATTAAATTATTAATACTAACGAAAATGTATATTTTCTTGAAGTTTTATTTTATTTATGAGAACAATATGTTTCGTTTTTAAAGGCATAATAAAATGATTTCCTTGGATAGGCGAAACATGTTATTCCCGTTTTTTTATTATACTAAAACGTTTGTTATCTAGAAGTATTGTTATATTTTATGTGAATGACCTAAAGCATTGCCTTAGGAAGGCAGGTCTAAGACATTATCAAAAGTGAATATTTGATAATGCGTTAGACAGGTGAAATATGTCATTCACATATATTATAATAAAACTTTATTACAGACGATTTTATTCGTATTCATTATACACTATTTGTTTCGTAACATTTTTTCTTCTTCTATTGTGTTGTAGATGTTTTATTTGTCTTTTTCTTTTTAACCACCAACCTTTTCCACTAACTTAAAAAAAATGAAATTAAATATCTGACATGTTTCGGACAAACCGGTCCTTCCTCAGTGATATTATAAAGATATTTAAAATATTTTACCGGGTTGTCCGAAACATTAAAATAATTTTTTCATTTAAGTTTGTGTTGTATATAACAAAGTTTACAAAAAAGAAAAAGACGAATAAAATTTATATTGTTTCAGATAAGAAAAAGACGAATAAAATTTATATTGTTTCAGATTTCAGATCTTGGGTCGATATTTCTCTAATGTGGGTCGATACTGGACTAACTCTGTATCTGTCACGTATTAAAGATGCGGCGGTCTGGACCACCACGGCGAACTTACTTACTCCCGACATTAAATACCCCCGTGCTTTGCGAACCTGATTGAAAATTCTCGCAGAATCTACCCATACATTACGCTACCGAGCCATTGGCGGTCGATAACTTTTTTCACACTCAGGTGAGCACTAAATATAACTCTTAGAATCAATACCAAAATTGTTAAACTATGATTCTGTACGATTTTGTCGAACAAAGTTCTAGGTGAAAAGTTATAAAAATTCCTCCTTTTACTCCTTTCTCCTTAAATACTTTGTCTACATTCAATCTCCCAAGCTCGCATTACCAATAAAATGTAATATAATCATTTATTAATTTCTATATTAATTATGTCTTTTCAAATGTACGAGTATGTTTTTTCTAAATTACAATTTTTTATATTTTTTTATATTATCATCATGTATTATTATTTAATATTATTTATTAGTTCTTACCGTTAAAACAAATTGTAAGTACTTTTAACAAATAGCCAAAGTTAATTTTTAAATTAAAATTATTTTATTGAATACCAAATGCATTTTTCATTAGTCTTTCTGTGTTTAGTTTTTAATATATTTTATTTTTACACATGAAGGTTGAGGTATCCTTCGAAACATGCCGTGTTTTTTTTATGAATATTTTTAAATAAATAGTGGATGAAACGAAGTTACTTTCAATTTCCTAAGTATATTATAAAAATACATTGAGTAATCTAATATAAAATATAACGACTTAAGAAAAAATCATTATTAAAAAAACAACAAAGATATTTTATTATAAGGATTAATTGTATCTCAATAGGGACGAAGATGTAAATTGTTTTTCTGGGAACAGAATGTGGTGGCTGAGGCGCTTACAGTACTTTTGACCTGTCATTGGTTCTTATGACCACCACATCTGACAATTTTTTGGAACTTGTATATATGCTAGAATCCCGCGCTTATCTTTACATATTTTAGTTCACTCTACACTAGCGTCATCTATTAAGATTGGGAAGCATTAAGCAGAAATCTTTATTAATGCACTGTGAATGTCTCTGCAAATCATACAGTACTAGATTACGCCTGGAAATGTCTCTCCAATTTTTATACCGACTTGGACCAGTTATTTTATACAACATTTTGAATGTTTACAAATTTTTGTAGACAATTAATGGATTTTACCTAAATAAATTTTATTTGTTCGTCTATTTCTACAATATTTCCACTTTGCTGTAAAGTCCGATGATCGCGTATGTAAATTATATGGCCGCCACTGGCCTGCCTCCCCCCGCCTGTATCATATTCCGGGGCGAGTTAAGCTCTGCGGCAGCGCTATTGATATACCGATTACCCTATTAATGGTGGGCAGTCTATCGGCTTCTCCCAGCCGAGTGTAGAGACCGGAATAATTAATAACGCCTGCATCTGTCTTCCTTCAAGCGCTCGACACCTTCGTCATAAATCCATGACTTTGTAAATACTGCTACAACGGCACGACAAGCTTAAGTGTGTGTAATAATAAGTAACAATATGGGATTAACATTATTTAAAGAATTAATTGCTAGTAAGGAAATGTATGTTTTGCAATATTTTATTATTCTTCTTCAAGTGCCCTGTTGTCCCTGTTCTGCGCCGCTCGGAACAGCTCCTCCACACTTTGGATGCCGGTCCACTCCCTCACGTTCCCCAGCCAGGACATTTGTCTCCTACCGGGCCCTCAGCGTCCCTAAATTTTTCCTCCAATATGTAAATAGTACTTTTCCCAATATAGTGCATGTCATATATTATTTTATTTTATGTTATAATATGTCATTTATTTGATCATAATAAGCTTGACTACAACATAATAAACCCTCAATAAATTACCCTAAATAAATTAATGTTAACATGTAAAACAGGTTTTTATTTATTTTTTTTATTCAAGACATGCTTTTTTCTTAATATTGATTGCTAAATTCTGGGACCTGTGAATGACGGTGAAAGCTGGAGAGTACGGCAAAGTGACGAGCTGTACCATATTTACAAAGCTCTCAGTCTCTCCACATAGGTCAGACTGAATAGACTGAGATGGGTCGGTCACGTGTAGAGGATGCCGTCATCGCGAACCTCAAAAAATTGCTGGAGTGGCACCCAGGTGGTAGAAGACCAATTGGACGACCAAAACTGCGATGGGAGGATGAATTTGGGAAAGATGGGGCAAGATTGGTATGAGTGTCAGATTGGAGGGTCGAAGTGGAGGACAAGAGAAGTTGGAGGCTAAGAATACTGGAGGCTAAGGCTCGATATGGGCTATAGGGCCATCGAAGATTGATTGCAATATACGTTCGCAACAAATTGTAAATTTTGTTTTGCCCTTTTTTTTTACTAACTGTGTTTTTTGTATTTTTGAAATCGTGAAAAACATATTTAAACTTTATTTTTTTAGTTTTGATCTCAGATATAATACAAAGAAAAATTATAACACAGTTTCCACTAAGAGATAATTTTAAAGTATTGACTGTCACACTCTTCTTTCCGGATACAAAACTCTCGTCTCCCCAACATTTATATTGTCATATACGCACGTTTTTTTATCATTCTTTTTTTCATTTCCTCATTTCACAATCATATATAAGGGTTGAACATTGAATATAAACGTGCTTCACCATTTAAGCTTATTGGATAAATATTTGTTTGTGATGCCAACTTTTAGCGCACCATTCACTATGTTCTCCGCCCCAACCCTTCCATCTATATACGTATATTTCTCTCCATTTGGCTGTCCTTTGTTAAAATACTTACATAATATGCTAATTCACACATGGTGACACCGGTGGGAAGAGCAATTAGTCTGCTGAACGCGGTCTCCTCGGAGATCGACGTCTTTCATGTTATTGAAAGTACGTTCAGGGGGCAAATACTATTGACTTTAGAAAGTATCTTGTCTTCCTAATGTCGAACCATCTCTAATGCGTTCCTGGTACTTTGTTGTAATATTTTTATGATATTTTACCTGTACTTAATAGATGCCTTAAACATTTTCCTGTTTGTAATGTCTATTAATTTAATAAACTGATTTGATTTGATTTGATTTGATGAGTTTCAGAATTATTGTATATCGTTCATGTTTTTTTTCGTGTCATGTGTGTATGAAAATAAATAAAGGAAAGAGAATTGTTATTTTAAAATATAGCTTTTAGAGAAATATTCTCTAAAAACGTCACACGACAAGGTTTTTTTGAAATTATATTTATAATAAAAATTATTTATGGAAATGTTTTCTCAAAAACAATTTTTTTATGTTTATTTACGTAGGGATACATACATTTTTCTGAGAATAAATTTCCGCAAATAAAACAAAATTGTACATGAAACAATTAATGTAACATGCATTTTAATTTTTTATTTTATTTTTATTATATTTAATGATAACATTAAATTAAAGTTAAGCCTATGCCGAATTTCATAATGTTATACTTATTGCCTATGACTAGGAGTAAATAGGTATAATGTGTAAACTTATATAAAAGCAATTTAATAAAATTATTAAATTCAACGAGATACTTTAAATGTAAAGTGTGCTTAATAAAATATCAAATGAATTTCCTTTAAATTTGATAAATACAATAAATAAAGGCTAATTGTTTTCTTAATGATAAACAGAAATATAATTAAACGAGTATAAAAGCTATTTTGAAATCGTTATTAGGAATTGAGGTTATCAAACCAAATCTTGGATACAGAACTGAACAAGAGCTGCGGCCAGATAACCGAGGAGGGTTTACCAGAACGACGAAACAGAATGATGAATGAAAGTGTAATAGACCGATATTCAATCAATTTACTGGAATATCCGAAATTGGTAAATACACACATGGACCTGAGAGGCTATTCATGAATTTTGTATTACGCTTTTCCTTGTGTGTAATTTACAAAAGATTAAAAAAATACATATTTTTTATTAAAAAGATAATAAATAGTCTTAAAACACCACATTCTTTTGATCATATACATTTTAAACTTTAAATAAAGCTTAAATACAGAATTAATCATTGAAAATTAATACGACTAAAATTTTCTGTTTTCTTTAATAATTAATACTAATGAAAACGTCAGTTTTCTAGTAGTTTTATTGTAATTTATGGGAATGACATATTTTGCCCTTCTAAGACATTATCGAATATCTTAGAAGGGCGAAATATGTCATTCCCATAAAATATAATAAAATTTCTATAAAACTAACGTTTTCATTAGTAATAATTATTTAATATGAAGTTTTCCATCATTGTTCAAGAAACATAAAATGTTTTTTAAAAGTTTAATTATTGTCAATGTTAATGGCATTTTTTGCCTTTCTAAGGCAACATCAAATAAATATTGTTTAAATAAAGTTAATTTTTGTATTGTTTATTTCATTTTATAATACAGAAGTATATTAATTGTTTAAGATTTTTTATAAGCATATAAAGTTAACATATAAATTTTAGATAAACTTACTGATTGGACTTCATAAAAATTAAAACACTGTTTTTTTCACTTTCCACAGTGAAAAAACAGTGTTTTAATTCATAAAAAAATCGTTAACAAATAAACCATGGTTCAAAGAGCAATATATGAGGTTCTTGTGCGATTCATTCTCTATACATGTTAGTACAAGTACCATCGTCTTTATTGCCCCCATCTGATCACATCTCAAATCTCGCAGACCTCTCGAATTGTAGTTTTCCTTTTGCAATCAGTATTAACAGCAAATGAAAATGATAACACTTTGCTGGGAATTTTATGTTACAGAGTTATGTTTTTATTAAAACTGTTTAAAAACAATACATTAAGGAACATAAAATTTTGATAAAAATTATCCTAGAATTTAGGGAATAGCACCTAAACACAAAATGTTTCATGGATATGACCACCAGACCACTAGCACGGTCTGTTACAGGCATCGGGGGTGAGGGTGGCAGGAGGGTTAAGGGTTAACTATCCTCGGCCGTGTACCTCTATGTATACACGTGTAATTATATAGTAAGTAGAAGAGTATTTTTGAAAACTTGCACTGAAGCTATGAAATTTGATATTCTTCTTAATTCTCTCCTATTGGAAGATGGAAATAATCATGAAAATTTAAACTTTTGATACATCAGCTTTAAACAAGGGTGTTGTAATGCAACTCAAACAATCTCGAAGGGTTTCTAGTCAGGATTTTCTTCTTCCCCCGACACTTTGTTTTTGGTTAATTTTACTTTGAATAAGTTGCAGTACTTTTTATTAATCAATTCTTAAAACGTGCCCGAAGTTTATACTTTTTTATCATCTATTCTATATTTAATTGAATCATGATAAAACAAATGAGTTGACGGATTTTAATACTACGGTTCCTCATGAAACATTTAATTTGTGATCTGTAATTTTTTTAAATAAATGGAGTAATCAATTTTTTTTTTTACACAATTATACTATTCATTTTTTAAATATCGACTGCTTTTGCTCCCAGCATCGTAAAAAACATTCAATGTTAAAAAATACATAAATATTAACGGAGTTTACCCTTATTTATAAACATTTTAAAGGGGAGCATAGCAACAACGACATTGTGAAGTTAGCAATCGATGTGTTAGTAGTTAAAGAAATGAAGAAATTATAATTGAAAATGGAAAAATGAACTAGTTAGAGGGTGGTTAAACATTTAATAATTATTTATTAAATATGTATTTTTAAGTTTATCGAAAATTAATTTTAAATAAAAAAAATGTATCGCTATCATATTGATTCCTATGACGTGATAGGTATGTATGGCCTTTTTATTATCACGTGAATTTTACACCAGACCATAGACAGTATGACAATCACAGTGCTATCGCCAGAAATCAAACTTGGGACCTTCGGTGTGGCAGTCGTTATTCAATTATTGTTTTTATTATATAAAATATTTGCACTTATACAAATTGACTAAGTAATTAAAAATATTGTGTACATAACACGATATTTTATTTTTCAGCTTACAAATTTAAAAGTGAAGAGAAAGCATTTACGAAATTTAAATTAACTTCTAAATAATCTATCCTTTTTATAAACATGAACATTTTCCATCCAAACTGTTTAAGCTTGTCGGTCGCGGATAACTTTAATGCAGGGTGGTTGGAGGATATCGATAGTCGAAAGTTATGTCCCCACTTAACCGGGGCTAGTTCAAGGAACCGTTACTTTAGAGGGTGGACCTAATTCTATACGGTAAACCAAGTCGTCACTTCATGGAAACCGCTTTTCTCTAAAAAAATCTAATAAAATATCAAACAAAATAAGCATTGCTTTCATTATTCATCTTGATATCGAAAGAAAAGAAGTATTTACCACATATTGTATTTTTATGATTTATATCAACGATATTGGATAATTTATTTATTTGTAAAGGGAAACATACAGCGTTATCATTATCATATATTAGAAGAAAAAAAATACAATTAGAAAAAATAAAGAAAGGCCAATTACATGCTACCGCAAATATAAAACAATAATTAACAGTTAACAGACGAAAGTGTGAAACGAGATTAAATTTAAAGAGGCTATACAACATATTTAAGAGTTACACATTATAATAGTAGTGGAAATTATAAAAAAGTAACAATATTTTACAATAATATCACGTAACATCATGGTCACATCCACGCCGAAAGGTTGCTCTGATAACTTTTACGAAATTTCGCTCGTTCAGATGAAAAACACCAATGTCTCCAAAAAGGTTATTGTAATTGTCACAAATTTGATACATTGCCGCGCTCTGAGCGATGATCAATTGATAACATTATTATTAATTCTCAAGTGATACACTAAATTCGGAAAACTGTACAGCAAAACATGAAACATATATTTTTTGTAGCTTGAATAATGATGTTTAACTTCATATTGAATAATTAATACAAATGAAAACGTTTTCTAGAAGGTTTATTATATTTTATGGAGGAAACATATTTCATCTTGCTAAGGCTTTATTAGGGGAACATGCCATTCTCATTTAAATTTAGAAAATAGACGTTTTCATTAAATAATCAGAATATAGTGTTAGGAATACAGGAATTCGAGAAATCTGCGAGGTCGAAGATGTGGTCAGATGGGGACGTAAATGACGGCGATACTGGCATCAACATGTAGAAGGAATTAGCTCAAATAGGATACCATACACAGCTCTCCATGGAACGCCAAACTGACAACGCCGACCAGGAAGACCTCCGAAACGGTGGAGAGAAAGCTGGAGTTCAGCGTCTCAAGAAGACCCGCCTGAAATCACAGACTCCTGAGTCTACCAAAAGTGAAGAAGAAGAAGAAGAAGAATCATAATATAGGTTTTATATCATTATTCAAGAAACAATAAATATGTAGAAGTATGACATATTTTAAAATAAAATACCCACTAACTAGAAACCTTTCGTGTCGAAATTCGATAATATTGGATGCCACACTTTTTTTGCTGTATTTATTTTATTTTGTTCCTAAAATTAATGGACAATCAAATTTTTTATATATTTTTATTTTTATTTTTTTATTTTTTATTATCGAGGGTAACAAACAGCAATTACAGTATATGAGTATAAACACATAGAGACAACAAAACAAGGCCAATAACATGCTACCACAAATATTATATAACAACTGACATAAGGTTAAATATATAAGAATAATAAAGTAACACTATGATAAGATAAAGAGAAAACTATTGGTAATAATGAATTAAAAATAAAATATAATTTTAAAATGTAAAAGAAAAAAGAAAAAGACAAGAAAAGAAAAAAAAAAATAGAGTAACTAATTTCATTCGCCCCGAAGGGTTGCTCCAACCATTTTTTTAAAATCACTTTCATTAAGATGGAACACATCGATATTACTAAAGCACTTATTGTACGTGTCGCACGTCCGGTACACCGCCGCACTCTGAGCGTAGTTAGTCCGATAAGCAGGAAGGTGGAATATTTGGTTCGCAGTGTGTCTTGTGCGAAGCATAGGGGTATTCAGTAATAATTTACTAAGAAGTTCGGAGTTGTCTATTTTGAAGTGAATGATTTTGTGAAGCTACTTCAATTTATAGTTTATTATAGTTTATATGGATACTTCAATTTCTTTGTTGTGATATAAACTATATAGAAGGATAAAATTATGATTTTTTACTTAAATGAAACACAGTTTTTTTCTTTTCATAGAAATATTATTTTTGTGACTTTAAAATAATACCTTTTACAATGGTAGAACATACTTTAAATTTGTTTTTTTTTTAGTTTTTCTGGCAATTAAGGTATAATACCTTCTAAACACTTAGAGAAAAATTATCTCAAATATTGAAAAACCAGTGTTGCAATTTATATAAAAAAATATTTTATTTTCTCTTCTGAAATTAAATTGAAACAATCGACACAGTATTAAATTATAAAACAAAACATATTTCTACTACTATTATACATTTAGTTGAAACCTTATTAATATAAGGTGGTTTTTATTTAATAAAACAATACGTAATGAAGGATTCATTTATAATGAAAAGTGTACACAGGAAATTTCATTAAAAACGAAATTAAAACCCATTAGAGGAAGGTAGTTATTATTCGCGTTGGAAATACTATACGTTCACTATAAAATTTTATGTTTCAGACATAATGAAGGTTTGTATTTAAACTCAAGTTATAATTGGCGCCCTCCCCCACTCTACGGCCTGAGACGGTCATAAGGTATAATAAAATAACTCAAACATTTTTTTAATCGTAAAACTAACGTTATAACGGACTGAAAATACAGATTGATATTTACAACCGCTTAATTATTATGCGTTAAAAATATCGTTATGTGTAATAAATAGGTTTGTGAAATATTATTTACAAGGCAATTTTATATTTATGAAAAATAAAATTATAATCGTATAAAAAATATATAAATTTACATAAAAATTAAAAATATGTTTTTAGCACGCGTTACTGAATTTTTTAAATTTAAATAATTTCAAAATACAACGACGTGGGGGGAAATGTGACTACGGCTGGCAGGAGATAGAGACGAGTGGAAGGGAAGGGAAGAGGCCTATGTCCAGCAGTGGACCGATAAAGGCTGACGAAGAAGAAAGAAGAAGAAGAAGATTAATACGAAGGTTCCACTTTTTCTTCTATTCTTTGAACTCAATGAATAGAAGATCCATCAATTGGACTCGACAACCAATTGACAGATCTTGGTAATATTTTCACTTTCCATTAATATTACTTAGGTGAAGGTAACAAAGTACTTGAAGAGAACTTCAACTCAAAACAAAAATAAGTACTCAATTTAAATGTTTCTATGATGTAAAGGCAAGAATAAAAAAGTGCTTATGTTCTTGTCTCTTCTTAAAAACTTAATATTTTAATTTGCATCTTTCTGCTTTTGAAGCGCAGATATTAATATTGTAAATATTACATTTAAAATTTTAAATAAAATATAATATATTGAAAACAAATATATATTTTATTTGAATAACCAAAACCTTGGTTCACCGAGGAAGGGAAAACGTTTGCCAAATAGGTTACTTTTAGAACAAAAAATATTGAATATTCACAGTGTTGTGAAATTTAACATACGAGTACTATAAATGTGTGCTCTATTCAATTTAACCAGACTGAACCATAGCAATGAGTGGCCGGGTACAGCTAGTTATTAATAAAATTTTAATTTTTACACTTATGAGTTTTTATTTTTTTCCTTGTTTTGAAGTTTTATCGTTAGGAAAACGATGTTAATAAAAAATATCGAGATAAATGGTAGAGTGGAAAAAAATTGATTTTATTCATGAAAAAACTATTTTGAACATTTCATTACACGAAATTAGATTTTTTTTAAAATATTGAAAATAAGTAATTAATGATTTTTCAATTACGTTGAGTGTAGCATATTTTTAGATACCTATTTAACTGAAAACTGTTTCAACCAATATTTTATGCAAGTTAAAAATCTTTAAAAATATTAAATTGAAATTATTTATAAATTCGTGTATTTCGTTGTGAGTGAGAGAAGTAGAATTAAAATAAATAATCTAAATATAGGGCGAGGACCTTCAATTTATTTGAATAAATAGACTGATTAAAATTTTACAATTAGTTAAAATCCACTAATATATTTTGTTAAAATCCACTAGTGTTTGTGTCTTCGACCGGTTTCGGCAGCTCCCTGCCATCTTTGGTATTTTTCTCCAGAAGATGGCAGAAAGATTCACGCGAGTTCTTATTTTTATTTCAAACAAATTTTAATTGGATTCTATCCATTATGTTTTCTTAATTATATTATTTATTTCAATATTTGTTAAAATCAAATATTGCAAATGTAAATATACAAATAATTCGTATTAAATACAAATTTAGCAACTGTCAATATTTACACAAACATAAGTGGATTATAACTAAATACACATAAAGATTAACTTTTTTCAAAATTTAAAATGAACTTCTACTATGCAATTTAAAATAACAAAATATAATATTTATAACTTTTATGATTTCAGGTTCCCACGATGGTGATTATCAATTATTTTCTCCATTCGCGCGTAGCAGGTTGATAAAATAATTTTTGAAATATTTTTATAGTCTGTCTTGAAAAATTCATTTGAGTCTTATTCCGTATATTGTAATGACGGAAGCTTCGTAAATTTTCTGACATTTGCTGTTTTTAAGATGGCCGTAAACTTTCACTAAAGAGCAATAATCGGATTTATATAATTGAATCGTAAAAAGGAGGATTCATAAATTCTTTGCGTTTAAATCTTCCGTGCACGTAAGTACTGTAATAGACCTGAGTCATGTCAATAGCAGGGGTTCTAAACGATACGTCTTGATTAAAGAAGTGCTATTATAGTATACTCATACTAAATATATTAGTTTTTTGTTTCTCGAACAATGATGTAAAACTCTAGATAAAATAATTAATACGAATGAAAACAAATGTTTTCTAGACATTTCTAGTTAAAACATTTGATAATGCTTTAGATATGCACAACATGTTATTCGCATAAATGGTAATTAAACTTCTAGAAAACAGACAATTAACAGTATTTATTAATTTATACAAATATTGCTTATTATTTCTTACTCTGATAATCGTAACTGAACCAGTTTTGAAGGTTTTTTAACCAGGATTTGCTTATTATTCTAACTCTTTGCCTCCCTTCAGTTTTTATACAGACAATCAATAGTAGCAATTAGTATTTCTCGTTTCTCATAATGTGCCCAAAGTATTCAAGTTTCCTTAGTTTTGTGGTGAAAATTATTTCATTTTCCTTCCTCATTCGCTACAGTACTGATTCGTTCGTGACTGTTTCTGTCATGATCTTCTTCTTCTTCTTCGTGTGTCTTGCCGGGTCCCCCCGACGTTGACGACAATTTGGGAGAAAGCTTCCCTGTCCTGGGCGGCGTGAAACAGCTCCCCCACAGTTCTGACGGCTCTCTAGAGTCTCTTGCATCACGATCTTAAGAATTCTTGCTGGATCCATTCTCTCGATGTAGTCCCTCCAGAATCGTTTTCTCTACCTACTCCATCTCACTTTGTCTTCAATTTTGCAGGATTTGCGAATTTCTTCATTGGGTATCCTATCTCTAAGGATTATCCCCACAATAGGTCGCAATGTTCTCATTTCAGCTACTTTTAAAAGATGTTAAGTTCTGAAAGTGTCTGCTCTTGCTTCGATTCCGTAGGTCATTATGGGCCTGATGCATGTTTTATAAATTCTAACTTTGCTTTCCACTAACTAGTATATGCTTATTCTCCCAGACAGTGTCCCTTAGGCATCCGGAGATAACTGCAGCTTTATCAGTTTATTTTAGTTTATTGAGATAAAAAAAATATACATATATATTAGGGTGTCCCTTATTTTTCAAAGTTTTAATTTTACAATGCATAGGCTATTATTTTATTCATTTGGGCCTAAAATATCCGAAAACAATTTTTTTCCTTATTCGGAACAGTGCAACCCGTGTCGACTTGCGCGCAAAGATGTCCCATACAAATTGCGTCACAGTCGCGTCACAGTCACAGCGTCGTTGTTATTATCGTTTAGTCTAGGCTTGTCTGGTAGTAGCACGGATTGTTTTATATTTCGAAGATGGAACTAAAAAGCAATTAAAACAGTATTTTCTTGGTTAGTAAAGTAAATCACGAAATAACAGGTGTAAACTACCATCTAATCGTCAAGTTCTCGCAGTTCTATTTTTTAACATACGTGAAGTTAATTTGACTGTTAATGAAAGCCCAAATCTTGTCATTCTGGAGTGCAATATATTCTGAAAAAAGGCTTGAATACCTACCAGAGCTGTTCTTAATTATGTTAAGAAGTTAGTAGATCTTTATCAGGTCTGACAAGAACTGCAAAAAATAGCAAGAAGGTTCAGGCTAACATAGGCGCCGCGAAGAGAACTTTCAACTTGAATTAGATAATTTATTCGATATCGCACAAGCCAATGCTCTTAAATGTGCTGTGATACGACAGTATCTTATACAGAATGCTTAAACGGAGCTTGTGTGCAAAAACTAGAAAGAGATTTGTTACCTTTGCTTGCCACCATCATATATATGAACTGATGCTCAAAAGTGCGTTTGAATCGCAAAATCGATTGTACGAGATGATTATAGCGAACTCATTGAGCTTGATATTGTTTTTCTGGGTGGAGGCAATGAAAATAAAATAAAAATCAGACCTGCTGGCCCAATGCATCAAGCACGATGGATGGCATGATCTATTTACTCCCTAAAAATACGTTTGCTGCAGTCCCAGTTTAAAATGTGCGCTAAGGACAAACAAGCTGTACGAGATGTCTGTTTATTTATTGTGGCAGTTTATGTGAAGCCTTGGCTTGAATGTAGTTTGGCGATAAAAGCTCCGAATCAAGATTTTTGTTTTTTAAAGACCTTAAAAGATTACGAATAAGTTGACAATTTCCAAAGCGGTTTTATACAAGTTCAGTCAACATTTGTGGTACTTATCAGAGGAAATAGCTGTCTTTTTAATGTTTGATAACAACGTTGATGAGCATACCAAAGGAAACATTGTAGAAAACTTACAAAAAGAAAGTTTTGGTGATTCGGGAAAGAAATATGTTCCATCAAAGGAACATATGTGTGTCTCTCTATATGGTACGTAAGTAGTGTTTAATCTGGTATTTAAATTAGCACTTATTTGTTTTATTTATAGGTACTACAAGTATTTTATCTTGTTTTATGATAATCTTTGACAGATTTTGTTTCTGTCAAGAGTAAAGATTTATTTTCACGACTGAAACTTGATAGTAGTTTCCTTCAAGAAATTGTATCATCATAGAAAGATAGCGCGAAGTTTGTGGAAACTAAAAAGAAGCAGTTAAGCAGTTAAAAAAGCAGTTAATGACACAGCTAAAAGAGCTGTTAATCTAATGACAGACTTTCATGGTTTGACTACCGCAGATGAAGAACATAAGCAGTTCATATTATGTTGTGTGCCAGAACATAGAAAAATTTACCCAGACTGTAAAAAAAGAGACTCTAAAGAGGAAATGTCCAAGTAAATAAATATAAATTTGGATCTTTTTTGATAATTATAAGATAAACATTATATAAATACATGTTTTCATCAATATTTATGTAACAAAATGGTTTTAAGTGATCATCTTTAACTATAGTTAAGAGACACTTAAAGCGGCTATTTTCTAAAACTTTGAGGGCAAGTCGGCACGGGTTAGAATTAACGTAGGAAGTTGAAATTCTGTATTTGGGTAACTAGTAGACTATGAAACATAATTAGGGGGTATGCGTTTCAATAATCCAAAAATTTTTTTTTTTGCCCATATAAGGGACACCCTAATATATATATACTCGTATATATCCCTCTAAGAGAGCTATAAGATAAAAGTGTTTAATTTTTATTTAAAAAATACACATTTAATAATTTAGTAAAAAAATATTGAAAACACTTTGTAGTAATTTAAATATTAAAAAGATTATTATTTTCATTTGAATAAGTTGATTTCCTTTGGGTATGAAGTAATTTTAAAAGCTTTCGATTTAGTCTGCTAAGTTGCTCTCCCTGTTATTTAGGCGCAGTCAGCTCTTATTAACTCCATTCCATGTCTCAAGCATTCAGGGGGCTGGAATTGTCAGACTATAATATTTCACTTTACGACTAAATGCAAGGGTGACAACAGGTGGGGCTCAGCGGCTAGTAACGTTAATAATTGTGCTATAAAATATTCATTACTATAATGGAGATATTTGAATAAATTTAAGACTTTTGAGAACTCTTAAAAATGGCAACGTTTATCAAATTTCAAATAAATAATGAAAATGTCATTGCTTTATCGTTTTTACAGTAATTTTTTTATTTATGTATAAAAATATATAAACACTTTTACAAATTTGTTTCGCCTTGCGAGATCATTTTCGAACAAAGATTGATTTTCAAACAAAATGCCTTCGCATGGCAAAATAAATTTGTAACAATTATTTATGTATTTTTATTTATAAATAAAAAAAATACTGTAAAACCAATAAAGCAATCGCGTTTCCATTGTTTATTTTATAATGGAGTTAAAAAAAAATTCAACAACCATCAATGTATTAAATAACCAAAAAAATAAATATACCTGTGTATGGTTAAATTTTTCCACTTGGGTTTCTTGTTCCAAAATGGTTTTGTCAGCTAGTTGACATTTTCTGGGGATAATAACAAATTAATCCAATATTATTTATTGTTATGGACAATGATGTAAAACTTCATATTAAATAATTAATATGAAAGATTACGTCTGTTTTCTAAAAGTATAATATATTATATTTTATGGGAATGAAATGTTTCGCCATTCTAAGGCATTATCAAATGTCTCTTTTTTTTTGTTATAATCGTAAATATTATTATGTTTGTTTTGCCCTATTTATTGTTATATATTTTTTTGTTTCTTCTAGTCCAATAAATTGACAATCGATTGTTTGTAGCACTTCATACAATGTATAATTGTAAATATTCATATAAAGCACACACTGTGTGGTTAGACATTTAAAACTTATAGGTATAAAATTATAAAACACATTATATTTAAGCACGGTATGGTTAATTATTATTGATGTCAACTGAGTTCGCTTGGACCCAAGTTTCATAAGAATAGTATAATATAATCAGTTATTTGTAAATATACTTTTTTAATATGTATACATAGTCTGTTCAAAACGTATCGCGAATATTATATTTTTTCAAAAAGTATTTATTTATTCATGAATATCTATTTTGTCCCCTTCAAAGTAATCCACCTCGGATATAATACATTTATGCCAACGTTTTTTCCAATCCTCGAAGCACTTAAAAAAAAAATTTTTGTGATCTTGTTCAGCTCCTCCTTCGATGCCGTCTTTATCTCCTCAATCGTGGCGTAGCGTCGTCCTTTCATGGGCCTCTTCAGTTTTGGAAACAGGAAAAAGTCACAGGGGGCCAGGTCTGGGGAATACGGTGGCTGCGGCACCATTACTGTGTTGTTTTTGGCCAAATATTCGCGCACAAGCAACGATGTGTGAGCAGGGGCGTTATCATGGTGCAAAAGCCAGTTTTTGTTCTTCCACAAATCCGGGCGTTTCTGGCGGATTGCTTCGCGCAAATTGCGCATAACTTGCAGGTAATATTCCTTATTGACCGTACTACCCTGTGGCAAGAACTCATGATGCACCACGCCCCTGCAATCGAAGAAAACTGTGAGCAAAACCTTCACGTTCGACCGAACTTGGCGCGCTTTTTTTGGTCTTGGCTCATGCGGCAGCTTCCATTGGGATGATTGAGCTTTGGTTTCCACGTCATAACCATAAACCCATGATTCGTCACCAGTTATGACCCTCTGGAGCACATTTGGGTCGTCATGGACCGAGTCCAACATCTCCTGAGCAATGTTAACGCGATGCTGTTTTTGGTCGAAATTGAGCAATTTTGGCACGAATTTCGCGGCGACCCGACTCATGCCCAAATCATTGGTTAAAATCGAATGGCACGAGCCAATCGATATGTTTAGGTCCTCAGCAACTTTTCTAACGGTGATTCGACGATTGGCTAATACTATTTTCTTCACTTTATCAATGTTTTCGTCTGTTGTTGACGTGCTCGGGCGTCCGGCACGCTCTTCGTCGTTCATATCTTCTCGGCCCTCTGAGAACATTTTGTACCACCGATAAACGTTGCTTTGGTCCAAGGTAGCTTCACCATATGCCACAGTCAACATTCGAAATGCGTCCGCGCACTTTATTTTGTTTTTCACACAAAATTTGATACAGATTCTTTGATCCATTTTTTGGAATAGGCAAAAATCGAAGACGAGCCAAAACACATCCAAGCAAAACAGCTGTCAAAAATTAACTAAACATTCAAAATGGCCGACCTTGTCAGCATAAGTAAGGAACATGAGTACCAACATAACGCTACAAAAAAATCAAAAATCAAATATACGTAGCCAGCGGAAATTCAAAATTCGCGATACTTTTTGAACAGACCTCGTAAATGTTTATGAAAAGAAATGCATTTAGCTGGGGGAATTTTTTCACTTCTTCTTATTCTTAGTGTAGGCGTTGTGACCTGTTTCTTAAGAAGTATTGGCGAATAGCGAAAATTTGTAAAAAAAATCGTTTGAAAAGAAAAGAATACTTTATTTTTCCCAAAGTAAAAAAGTAAAATTCATCCATTTAAATTTAATTGTAATTCTTGCATATAATAAAACATTTTATAATAAAACTGACGTTTACATTCGTATTACGAGTAATTAAAAAATATGCTTTTGTATAAACGAAAAATGTACATGAAGATCGTTTTATTTGTGGTATATTTAAATATTTTTCATTAATTTTCTAAAACGATATTTCAGTGGAAACTTACGATGTTGTTACGTGTTTTCAGTCTACATTTTGATGTAAAGTGGATAAGAAAATCCGTATTTATAATACACAGACTTTAATGCCGGGTTTGGAAGGGTAAAGCAGAAGGTGGTGGCTTAACAAGCGGAATAATTTCGCAGACTGTGCTTGTATGGAACAAGCTTTTTGTTTTACGTTAATGACTATTTTGGTTTTTTATGGTGCTTCGGCTTTTAAACCCCTTTCAGGTAGGTTTTTATTAATCTTCCCGCGCCGGCGCCATTACTCGCGATACGGGATGACACTGTGGACTTAAACGGGGTTGTGGCCTTTTGTTCTCGGGGATTTAATGCTATTTTAAAATACTCAAACTAGAGCCGAGTGTTGTTCATAAGCGAGTTACATTGTCAAGATAAACTGAATTGTTAAATCTTGATGTTATTTTGATGTATTATATTAAATTGCAACGAATTAATAGACTTACCTAACTAAACAACCATCACGCCATCTCCCCGAAGGGGTAGACAGAAAGAATGGACTGCCACACTTTATTTTCCTTCTCTCGATTCTTCAACATTCATACATTGTGTCATTCACTCAACGTCGGTTTCTCCGACACATCAAGTGGCTGACATTCAAGATTTTATTTAATTGGTCGTGCTACGGTTTTCTCTGTCTTTCTTATTTCCGGTTTCATTAAAATCGTAAACAAATACTTTCAAATTTTTTTTCAATGTATCTAATCCATCTTAATGTTCTTTTCACTATTTTGTTCATAACACTTTCATTTCCACCGCATTCATTTCTTATATTTTCATTCGACACTCTATCATACACAGTTTTTTCACACATTCGTCTAAGAGAACTCTTTTTTACTGCATTTATTATACATTCCTCCTTCTTATGCCAGTTTCATGCTTAATGTTCCATGCGTATAAACGGAGCTCGGAATAGAGGAAGACAGAGGAAAACGCGGTATGTCAGGAAAGAACAGCGTGCAAATTTTTTTTTCTGCCCACCCCTTCGGAGAAACGGCGTGATGGTTAATTAGTTAGTTAGTTAGTTATATCGTATAGACAGTCATCAACAGATCTACTTAGCCATCGTAATCTCGGTCTAACAACACTTTTGGATATAAAATTTTTTTTTTCTATTTTTTCTTCACCCATTTGTCAAACACGTGTTTTTAAAAATATATAATTAGTTTATGATTTAAATATACAAATAGATTCTTTAATTATATAATATACTCATAAACTCTAATAAATTAGCTAGATATAACTCTCTAGTAATCAGTATGTAATTTTTTATCGCTCAAAGAATATAACTCAAAAAATAATTAATTCAATGTTTTCACCTGATACCGGAAATTTTTTGTATGTAACGTTAGGAACAAGGTTGTTATTTAATAAGATCGGGGCCTGTTCAAAGAAAATGACTTGATAAGAGTAAATTAGTAGAACAATGAGAGAAAAGGTAACATAAAAGAACCCTGTAGAACAGTCGTCCTCTCTGAGCGGAGAGGGAGCTCTCGAGAGCAAATGGATGAGTGGAGGGAAGAAAATAAAGAAGAGGCGACTCAAATGGAACGGCGGATAAAGAAAGGGTCTCCTGATGAGTTTGTCATTGTTGTGGTACGAAATTCTTAAGACAGCTTTTTAAATTAATTCGCAGGATTACTAAGTACACTAAACTCTTCAAATCTTGAATACACCTTTGATATACAAAAAAAAAACGCAAAACACTTGGTTATCTGAGATTTCATCCTGTTTCTTCAAAAGAGAATAATCTTATTGTATTTTTTATGTGCAAGTTACTGTAGGCAATCAATGAAATAGTCCAATTAACATAATAAGCTAATTATTTATTGTTTCTTGAACAATGATGTAAAACTCCATATTAAATAATTCATACTAATTAAAACATCTGTTTTATTGAAAATTTATTATATTTTATGTGAATGATTTGTTTTGCCTGTCTATGGTACTATCAAATGTAGACTAAGGCACTATCAAATGTATCTATTTGCTGCATTCACTAATGGAGCCTACATTCAATAATGCCTTAAACAGGCGAAAAATGTCATTCTCATAAAATATAATAAAACTTCTAGAAAACAGACATTTTTATTCGTATTTATTAATTGATCAGCTACTTGTTAAATAATTTGTAAAACTAAAGTCTAAAGGACAGAACGTCTGTCTCCTGATTAAAGGGACTTGGGTTCAAGTGTTTATCATTTTATTTGGGGGGTTTTGCCCTAATCACCACGCTGGGTAGGCGGGTTGGTGATCGCAGAGTTTGCCTACTTGTTCCAGTGGCGCTGCTGCCCGTCACCGGTGTTCATTTGTACAAGTAGTTGTCTAGATGGTTATTCCGCCATCTCTTATCCCGCCATCTCTTATCCCACCATCTCTTATCTCGCCATCTCTTATCCCGCCATCTCGTTGGACGTGCCCCTGCTCGCTGGACCGACGATCTGAAGAGGATTGCTGAGCATGGATGGATGGGAGCGGCAATGGATAGGGGGCGTTGGCGGGCTTTGGGAGAGGCCTACATTCAGCAGTGGATGACAGACGGCTGATGATGATGATGATGGGTTGAAGTCTGGACGCGACCCGATTCCTTTTTCATAATAACGAGCTATTTTTTGAAAATTGTGTATGATTTATACTGTTATAAAAAAATTCTCATTTAATTTTATTAGCAAACAATCATAAACGAAAATGATTTTTAATTATTAAAAATAATTTTAACAAAAGCAAATCCAATCTTGGTGTCACTATTGGTATTCGATAAGGTACTTCTAATGTTGAGTTTTATAAAATCTAATTGAATTTTATTAACTTAAAAATATGCCATTTAAGCTTATACTAGGTATATAACGTTTGGAGTATTTTTTAACATTATTTTATGTTAATAGCTTCCTTCAATATGAACACGAGAATTTAAAAAACGTTAGAAAATATCATTTTTGAATTTTTTATTAATAAAATGTATTTTCCGCGTTTGAGTTAATTATTCTTGACATGTTAGTAAGGTTACACTTCTTTTTCATTGGTGGAACGATATAAAATTCAGTTTTAGGGGATGAAAATGTAAAACTCAATAGTGGAATAAAGGAGTGTTTTAATTAATAAAAAAAATCTTAATTAAATAAGTTTGTCAAAAATCATGGTTGTAATTGCAATGTGATGTAATAATACCCATCAAACACATCACAGGAAACTGGTAACTTATCCTGCCACATTGAACAAATGGCGTAATATTTCAATGAAAATTTGTCTTAAGGATATATAAGTAATTTCCATACACAAGATAGCCAATATCCGACGAGTAATGGGCCGCTATTATTCATCATAATACGTTTTACAATCTTTTTGTTGCCTCGTATTTATGGGACCGATTGAAAAAATATTTCACAATTTTTTTACGAAATTTTCACAGATACACAAAATGCCGGGAAAACTGTTTTGCTGAATTATTTATAGGTTGTTTTCTTCATGAAAACCGGCTTTAAAACTCGCCCGTGGACTATTTTACGCCTTTAAGACTTTGCGCCGGCCGCGGCTAGGGCGCGGGTGGAGGTGGGAGCGGAATATTCCCACCTGTAATGATTTATGTACTTCATTAATATTAAAATTTTATAAAACAGGCTTTGTGGCCGCGGCTCCCCACGTGAATAATATTTACATGAAGTAACCCTTTAAGTTTGGGGGTGAATTCTCTTCCAGGCTAACGGGTGAAAAATTGCGGGTTTTCTCTTTTCTTAAATGTGTTTCGTTAGTATTAATCATATAAAACACTAAGAACTCTGTTAGCATCTGTAAAATATACAAGGCATTATAAAAGGCGATTAAATTTAAAAATATATATACAAACTTTATTGAAGGTTAAGACGTTAATACTGTGGAATTCCATTGTTTAATGGAAAATTTGTAATAGGGGAGCACGGGTAGGAGTGAAGCACTTTTTTTTAAAATCGTTGTTCTGGGGAAAGGAAACAAGATAAACCAGCAGAGTAAGCTCCCTATGTTAGCTACGTTTATTGTTTATGTGATGGTAATCAAACAAATTTGATAATATGTTTAAGTTCTTTATAATTTGAGTAAATACAGCAAGACACCTACTGGCTCACTTCTACCCGTGTACGGGTAGGATTGAACCAAGTTGTGGGTTGAGTTGAACCATTTACATGATGGTGGTATTATTAAAATAAAACCAGCTAAAAGTATAACAATGTTTAGCCTAAATATTTATTTCACTCAAGGTTATATAAAAATAATGTAATCAAGGTAAAAATGAAGAGAAATAAGTATTTAAATATTATAACAAATTAATGAAGGTAATAAAAAAAGACAAAAAATCAACGAACGTTATACAATCAAATTGAACCGGAAATTTGTAATGGCAGTGTTGTCTTTTTGTTGTGTTTGAATACCTTGGCTGGGGAAGTGTCAATCTAACATCATTTAGAGCTACCGTAGAAACATCGGGAATGTCTGGCATCATAAAAAAATACCCCTTTTACGCAGAAAACTAATGGTAATCTCTTGTCTTACATTATCAAAACTTAATACCTTCCCAACATAGTATATATCAGACTTTTTAGCAATAGTAAATTTAACTAAGACGAAGCTCCCTTCACCAGGATCTCCATTGAAATCATTATGTAAATCGTCCTCTTGAATAATTAAGTCTTCAAATTCATAATCTGAATCTGATGAATCCTGTAATACTGGTTCTTCTTCTGATTCATCTTTGCTGATCATCAAGTCTTGATGAATATTTCTGGGTTTTTTAGCCAGCTTTTCATTACATGATCTGTTTATAATTTTCTCCTTTTCAGGAGTATCCGTAGCAATCATTGATCGACCTTTTTTTCTTCCCTTTCTTATGTCACTCCTTTTTCCTGCCATTGAAATTCTGAGGGCTAACAAATATACCAGATGATGATGAAATGATGTGATGAGTTGCGGAAGAGTTGGATTCTTCTATATGCATATCTCTGTCTGTAACAGTGCACAAGAAATCTACTTCTGTAAACTCTTTCCTGCCTTTATTAAATTCAGTGCATTTTTCATTGCATTTAGTGCATTTCAGTTTCGGTAGTCCTTGCATTTTCTGTTTTTCTTTTATGTATTCGAGGCATTGTTGTTACCTGCACACAAAGGAGAAATAATAAAATAAATATTTTAGATTAAAGTGACTGCGGGCTAGGAATGAACCATGGTTCAATCCTCCCCAATCGAAGTTGGTTCAGTCCTCCCCAGCACCCAAAATAAGTTAAATAATTTCCAAAAAAATATATATCTGTAATATGCACCACAAACAAACAGTTCTAGGTACTATATAATTTAGTACTTACTTTTGAGTCACTTTCCGTTGTTTAGAACTAAACAGCAAGGTGTCAAACGCTTCATAAAAAGTTCGTAAATTTTACTTTAGCGTCGAAAAGTGCGAGCGATACTGTCAGCACGTGAACCCGTGACGAGATTCAGGCGGCAACTGGATGTGCTGGACGAGCACGAGTATGCGACACGTTGGTCAAGTTTGAACATGTTTCGAATCGTGTTTCACAGTAATATGGTAAATGGTTCACTCCTCCCCGTGGCTCACTTCTACCCGTGTTCCCCTACTGTTGATGCATTTATTTGAAATATTTCTAGACTTATAATATGATTATCACAATATTTTTATTACAATTATATTACATTGTTTTTACCGAAACACTATGATACTTCAACATTATCACTGTTAAAATTTAAAACACTGTTATAATATCACAATTTTTTTTATTCACTGAGAGTGTCGCGACAGCTGTTTCGCCAACCGATGTTGTCATCATCAGTTTATTGACTTCATACTAAATTATTAATGCAAATGAAAATATCTGTTTTATAGAATAAATATTTTTTTATGGGAATCACATGCTTAGACTTGCTTTATCAAATACTTAAAAATATAATAAAACTTCTAGAAAACAGACGTTTTCATTCGTATTGACTATACTTACGTTTAAATATTGATTTTATACATGTATTTATCCTTGTTTTCTTTTAATTGATATGATGTTGGATATTATAAATACAGAAAAGGTATTTCAAGTATTTCTCTTTGGATCTTGTTAACGGAAATTCGGGCCCTGACCAATTTTCCAATACAGCTAATTAGCGACGCAAAAGAAGCCATTCAGAAGTATGTACATACTTCATAGGTGAATCTTGTAATGCCTCTAAAATCCATACATATTGTAAGCAAAATGAAATTATTTACGAGTTTTCATGAGATTCTAAATAAGTTTTAGGTTTTGCTCAGTGCTAATTGAACATAGTGGAAATCAACATTAATTTTTGGATTATAGTATTTGTAGAATTTTATATTCAAATGTTTTATATCATTTAGAATGGTTTCGTTAGCGTAGCAGACGCTGACGGAACACATGGTATCGAACATAAAAAGCAAATTTTGGAATTTGAAACACAACACTGTTTATTTTCCACTTTTGTTTTTTCAATATCTTTATAAAATAATAATAAAAATAACTGACGAACAGCTAAGGTATACTTACACTGAAGATGGAGGTCACCTCCGAAATATTGTCGAGTTTTAATATTTTT
Organism: Lepidostoma basale; assembly: GCA_022606425.2. Taxonomy (NCBI): domain Eukaryota; kingdom Metazoa; phylum Arthropoda; class Insecta; order Trichoptera; family Lepidostomatidae; genus Lepidostoma; species Lepidostoma basale. The sequence continues at coordinate 1,057,201 of JAHDVF020000300.1, read as the reverse complement.
ATTTTTTAAAGATACTTAATAAACACAAATGAAAAATATACAGTGCTGTGTTTCAAATTTCAATTAACAATAGAATTTCAAAGTGTTCACTTCAACTTTCAATAAATTGATTACCTATTTCTTAATATATTATATAATCTTATACATAAGATGCCAACTGATAAAAATAATATCTTCCATGTTCGCCATACTTTGTGTTGTAGATGTTTTATTTGTCTTTTTATTTTTTATATACTTTGTATATACAACACTTAATTTAAAAAATAAATAAAAAAATACACCTCAGACATGTTTTTGACAACCGGTCCTTCTTCAGTAATACATATTATAAAGATACTTATTTAAAATATGATCAGTTTTGACAGATGTTATATTTTGATAAAAATAATGTTTTGAATTGAATTTAATGGTAGAAATTCATTGTAAGTAACAAAAATAATGTTTTTTGGTAAAAATTCTTTTAAAAATATATATTTAATTAAAATCCACTAATGTTTGTGACTTCGACGGGTTTCGGCAGCGCGCTTCCGTCTTCTGGAAACTATAATATATCAAATTATACCTATTTTCAAACAATCGATGCTATTAAAAACAAATTCTGTGATGGAGACACTTCCATAAAATATAATCCTACCCCACATCAATGGCGAGGAACCAAATATTCGAGAGATAAATCTTCACGAGTATAACACTTTCGTTAAAGAATAACCTGCGAAGTTTTGAATGGCAAGAAAAGGTTCCTTATAACGATAAACTCTATTCTTATATGAAGACTTTCGCCCACGCGTGGCGGAGACCGACAATAATATATTCAATAGTTCGCCAATATCCAGGGCAACCGTCCCCCGCGGTAGCTCAGGGGAAAGTGATATCCGAGAAATTCGATTAGTTCAAACACCCATCACTGAAATTGGATTGAAAGCAGGACGCAAAGTGCCGTTTGTCTTGGCTTACGTCGTTAAGCCGTTACATTCGATTAAATTTTAACTCAAATTTGCCTCGCGTTAAAACTTAACTAAGAAATAAAGTAAGTACTCCATTAAACTCGGGTGTTTCCGATTACAAGGAGTCGATATGTCTTCTCCGGTACGGGAACCAGGAGCTCGGTTTGCGTGGAATGGAACGATGTTCTATTTAATGTCTATGATTTTTCTCGTTACCAGTAGGTAAGCCAGAACACGTTTTATGCTCATGTTAAACTCTCTCTTTTTTAAAATAACGATTTTTTAAAATAACAACTTCCATATTTTGTTTTCACGACCGGTTTCACCATGATGGCTGGCATGAGTAGTCCAGTTACTATTTTAAATCATGGGTTCCCATTTTTTTTGTCCCGTAGACCTCTTACCGATTTTTTCTATTTTGTGCAAACCCCCTGCTTTCCTAAAATAGATTTTTAGAATGAACTAAAAAAAATTGGCCGCTGCCGAATTCTACTGGCCGGAAGTCGCTGTTGAGCTAAAAAAAAGGTCGCCAACGATTTCCATCGTCCATTTTTTGACAAATGAGCTTAAAAAAAAGGTCGCCGGAGATTTCGATATTCATTTTGCGTTTCAATATTCGACTTCAATTTAGTTGAACCATCTCGTGGACCCCCATTTACATCTAATGAACCCCCAATACTTAATGTAGAGATTTCAGCAAATCATTCGATGAATAAATCTCTTTTAAGTTAAATATGAAATCAAGCAATTGTTCAATATCACGTCTAAACCCCGGTATCCATATTTGCGAGGCTGCCTCGCGATACCTCGTGACCGATACAATGCGCGAACGTGCCTCGTGAGATTCTGCCGCGTATTGGTAAAATGCGATGCTCCAAGTGCACTCGGTGTGAGCGACTCATTCGCATGTGACGTGTGTTACTTGCCTCCCATGCAAGTCATATGAAAACGAGGATGTTACATGTAAAGTGAATCCTCGTAGGTTTAGCATGACTCATTATTGTTATGTAGATGAATGTTGAGCACACCGCGAGGCTGCCCCGCAATGCTTAACTCGAGCAAAATTGATCAACCACGCAATGTAGATATCAAGCTTAAAGCTTTCATCCTTGATCCATAGTTATATACAATATAAAATAATCTGTTTAAATATAAAATTATTAAGTTCTTCTTCTTTTTCAAGTGCCCTGTCGGGTCCTCCCAACGTTCGCGATTACCTCGGCGAACCTGTCCTTGTCCTGCGCCGCTCAAAACAGCTCATCCCCACTTTGGATGCCGGTCCACTCCCTCACGTTACGCAGCCAGGACATTTGTCTCCTACCGGGCCCTCAGCGTTCCTCAATTTTCCTCTTCTATATCAGTTGGAGAATGTGGTACTTTTCCCCACGCAGCATATGACCCAGATGTGAAATCTTCCGAATGTTGATAGTTGATAACAGTTCCCTGTCAACTCTAGCTTGTCTCAGGACTTCAGTATTGGTAACCATGTCTGTCCAGAGAGTTTTGAGCATTCGGCGATAGAGCCACATTTTAAATGCTTCCAGTCTGTTCATTGAGTTGAGTTTCAGGCCCACGTTTCACATCCATACAATAAAACAGACCACACATAGCATTTGATCATTCTCTGGCGGAATTTCAAGTTTATGTTATCATTGCAGAAGAGTGATTTCATTTCATTGACCGTAGCTCTTGCTGCTTCAATTCTGCATTTTATCTCTACATCTGGGTTAAGAGATTGTGTTAGTATGCTGCCGAGGTATTAAACATTTCCCACCCTTTCCAATAAATTAGTAAACGAAAAAAAAGAATCATTAATGTCAAAAACATTTGTCTGCGAAATAGCATTGTAAATATAAAAAAAAAACTCAGCTTCAAATATTTCTACCATGCGCTGTTCCCATGTGTAGATTACCATTGTATTGGATATAGAGAGAGAAACTCTAGATGAAAATGCTTTTAAAGCGAGCTGATGGAGAATAAGAGCAGTCGGCCGGATCAAGCGCACTTTTAGAACTTGGGGATGCCCATAACTTTGGGGCGTTTGCTTTTAGGACGTCTTTCGGTACTCCGAGTGCATAAGAGAACCACCCATTTACATTTTTCCACTAGCAAATTTTTTTCAACATTTCCAGTTAAAAAAAAACAAACGGGATTCTAAAACGGGCCGTAACTTTCATAAAAAATATGAATATATCTGAATTTATATTATAAAAATATTTTTACTTTACTAATATTTGACTTTTTAGCTACGAGTAACCATCATTTCTCCGGAGGGGTAGGCAGAGGGAATGAACCACCACACTTTTCTGTCCTGATATAACTCTCGCGCCTTTTCCATATTCACACTGTCACTGATTTTTTAGAGATCGAACATGACCGCCTTTCAGTAACTAATTAATTTGGTCACGCCATGTCTTCCTTGACTTGCATCGATTTCTTATTCCATTCACATTACTTCTTTTTCCATTCACATACATCTTTTAACTATTCTTCCCTCATCCATTCGTTCCACAATACCAAATCATTTTAGTGACCTTTTCCTAATTTTATTTAGGACGCCTTCATCCGCCTTTTATTATATTCTTAAACTAACTAACTAACTAACCATCACGCCGTCTCCCCGAAAGGGTAGGTAGAAAAAATGAACTGTCACACTTTAACCAATGCGGCACTCCATCCGTCTCTTTTCGAGACGCGGTGTGATGGGTTGCGAACCTCATCGCCACTTTATTACTTCTATATATTATATTCAAAAATATTTTATACTTGTATTTGAAAATTTATTTTTGTTTTCCTTGAAGGGATTGGCAGATAGAATGGATCGACACACTGATCTCGAGCTTCCTTTATATTCATACATCGAAACACTGACGCTCGTCATTATTTAGTGGTCGCCTTTTAAAATTTGATTTATTGGTAAATTGGTCATTTTTAAATTTGTTTTAATTTTAATATATTCGGAATCGACTTAGTATGAGGCCATTACCTCTTAAACAACAATACACAAGGCCTTTTAATATATTATACTATTGAAACGGTTTAAAAATATTATTTCATAACGTTTTGTGAAATATAAAAAAAAATAGCTCGCCACCCCTGGACGAGATCTGCGTCCGTACATCGGTCATGTTAATGCTGTGACCAGATTGTTAATGTAAATCAGCTTATACGGGGATTATGTGTGACGGGAGTTCCAGAAAACCCTTCTCCGAACTTAAAATGGCGGCCTATTATCAGGCCCAGATTAGCACGTCCATGAATATATTGGACCTCGAGTGTTATCGATATGCTCGTTTATTTGTTTTATGCTTTTGTTCCTCAATTTGAACATCTATAATACACGAATGGTGGGGTCAGTCGTCGATGACAATGACCCTGGCGAAACCGGTCGCTATCGAAATAATGACAGTAGTTATTAAAAAGCATCGTTACATTTTAATTTATTTTAATTCATTGTTTTGGCCGAAACACTATGATACTTCAACATTATTAACGGTTGAATTTACAACACTGTTATAATATCACAATATTTGATTGTACACTTTTTGAAAATGTCGCGACAGCTGTTTCGCCAACCGATGTTGGCATCATCAGGTATGACAAACAGTTTGTAACACCTAATCATGCCTACATAGGTTGCCGAAACAGCTCTCGGGACATTTGAAATTGTGTATAATAAAAAATAAGTGATTTATATCAGTGTTTTAAATTTTACGGTTAATGATTTTTCATTATTAATTAAAACACTGCTTTCTCATATCTGAATGATTTTATTTTATTTTATGTAAATTGTACTAAATTAAAAAATATTAAGTTGCATGTCAAAATACATAAAAGAATTTTTATTTTTATTTACGTTTCTCTTACTCTCCTTATGAAGAAAGATTCTTGTGATATTGAGAAGAACATAATATGTTTGGAATATATGATACCTTTATGTTATTATTCTGGAAGAATAATTAAAAATAATTATAATCGCTCTACTGATAAAAAGGCAAATTAACTTCAAAACAATTAGAGGAAAATTTATACAAAAGTGTAAAAATCATTTTTGTTTTAGTTTACCGTTTTTTTATGTGTTTATATTTTGGCTTTATTATTAGAAGAACATAATGAAGACAAAGTTTTTTAAAAATAATTCGAGAAAAATTCATACAAAAGTATTAAACACCGTTCTTTTAGTTCATAAAACAATATTTTGAAGTGTTTATATTTTAAATAATAATTAAATAAAACGATGTTTTTTAACTACTTCCACTTTTGTCTTTATTTAGACAGCGACCGGTTTCGCCAGGCTCGCTGGCATCGACAGACTGGTAACACTATTGTAAACTTAATCCTTTATATACATACAGATCAGGGGTGGTAAACATGATTCTATACAAAATTAATTTTCAAATATTTATGTAAAATTTTTCTGAATTTAACTATTGGTATTACAGGTATTCTTGGAGGTTCGTGTTTAATACAATGGGTTTTAATTTTTATTATCTCTTACATATTCATATATAATTTTTGAAAAAATGGTAATTTTGTTTAAATTTTTACTGAATTTAAAATTATATGTTATACGTAATATCATGTTTACCACCCCTGATCTGTATGTATATAAAGGACTAAGTTTACAATAGTGTTACCAGTCTGTCGATGCCAGCGAGCCTGGCGAAACCGGTCGCTGTCTAAATAAAGACAAAAGTGGAAGTAGTTAAAAAACATCGTTTTATTTAATTATTATTTAAAATGAACTTCCATCAAGAGATTTCAGTAAAATCATTTGTTTATATTTTGCCCTTATTTTCAGTAAAAGATAATAAAGGTTAAAAATTATCATCAAAACAATTCGAGAAAATATATTTTAAAGTGTAAAACAACAAATATATGTTGATGTGTTCATAATTTGCCATTATTATCAGTAGAAGTGAATAAATGCTAATTATTTTCAAAACGAATCAATAAAAATATATACAAAAGTGTAAAACACAGTATTTTTTATTCTAATTCACAAAATGAAACACTGATGTGTATAAGATCAGAAATAACCGATTATTTTGTAATTGAGTCCTGGTTTTAAGATGTATTAAAAATCCTCAAAGCATGCGAGCAGTTAAATTACTAGAAAAACAATAACAAAACACTTGATAAAGTGTTTTTATCAAGTGTTTGATATTTTCGTATGGGTGTTGGGTAATGTTCCGCCTAGATAACAATCACAAAATGGCACTCTCTTTTGTCGCCTTCGGGCCACGGCACAGCCCCAACACGGAAAGGAACTTAGAGCGAGTCGGCAACACAATATTTTGGTATCGCGTTTCGATACGTGATATTTTTATTAAATCGATCATTCTCGGTGGCAAAAATCGTATTACGCTTTGTGCCGCTTTAAAAACATGCTTTTCAGTAGCAAACATTACATTCTTATGACTGCTCAAGCGTAACCTTACCAACGTATTTGAACATATTTTTAAAAATCAGTTCATGGATAATTATAAGACTGAGAATGACTTAAGCAATTTAGCAACAGGCAATAACTCTGTGGTAAAATATTATTTATTGTTGAACATTTTTTTATTTACTTATTTATTTTTAACAAAATAACAACAATTTATTGTATCTCAATTAGTAGATTACTCATTATGGAACAAAATAATGATAATTAATATGTACATATACAGTAATTATATAACATTCAGACAATAGTTAAAATATAGACTTCAAACTAAAACGCTTAACAACTATTCATTATTTGATTATCGGTATATAAAAGAGTGAGTAAATATCTTCTTTTGAGAGACACGGAAAAACATATCAAAATAAATTAAATTAATTGGATTCATCAAGAATTCCTAACATCGCGATGCACGAGACTCCAGAGGGCCGTTGACCACCAGGACGACCACCAAAGAGATGGATAGGAAGAAAGTTGATATCCTGCATAAACAGATCACAGGATCTACAAACAGAAGAAGAAGATAGATAAGATAGATATATTTAAACGGGGTGATAGTTGATTAGTTCAAATCTATTAAAAACATTTTATTTTTTTCTATATTTTTACATTTCTTTTATTTTTAACTTTTTCTTCTTTTACCATCAGGTTTCCACGACGTTGACAATCACTTCTATAAAGGCTTCTTTGCCTTACGCTACCTGGAATAACTCCTCCACGCTCTCTATTCCAGTCCAATCTTTGGTGGTGCCCAGCTCAAACGCTTGGCTTCGGCTAGATCATGTAAGAATGCATATAAAATAGTAAATACGAATGAAAATGTCTGTTTTCTAGAATCATTAATAAGTTTGATATACTAGTTTGTTCTCCAGAAGGTTGGTTCATCTGTGAGGTGGATTTCCAGCTTAGGAGGTCTTCCGCTAAATATGGGTATTTACATCATTGTTCGAGAAACAGTGAATACACCATAAACTTTAAACTAAAAAAAACTTAACAGCTGTTAAATGAATATCTAAATTTCGTTTTAAATACATAGAAAGGTTTCAGAACTTAATTCATCAAATCGATATTATTAAAAAAGAAACTTTAGCCATGAAACATTATAATATGCAACTTATATAACATGACTGTATTAAGAACTAATCTCTAAGAACCTTTTTACGTTTGAGAAAGAAAGCATAAACTTTAAACCTCATTGGCAGTATTTTACATTATCCAAATAAATGTATTCCCAAAAATTGATGGAAAAAACTGTTCTGAAAGTTACACAAGTGTCAGAAACTATTGATCCCGCAAGGAAAAGTTTGAGGAAATTTTTCAAAAAGAAATTAAACTAGTAAATGAAGGAATATTTTACAATGTATGGTGTAAAAAACAAAGTTAACGAAAAACTAAAACTTAATATCCATAAATTTTCCGAACATAATTTGATTTTTCTCACTTTCCCCATTCTTCCACACCTTTTCGAGTTTAGATAAACGGGAATGGTAATGCCTCATCCGTACTTCTCTATGAGAATCAAGATAAGTACGGAGTTCATTCATGTCGGCCTAACAAAACACAGATTAGTGAAGAATGCGAGAGGAAGTGACACAAAAAGGGAATAAAAATGTACAACCTTAATATTAATAAAAAAAATGGTTCGATGTTTCCAACTTGTATCCATTCTTAGACTTCTTAAAATGATCAGTCAAAGTCATGAAGTTTCGTATTTATTTGTTATTAAATTAGTTAAACTAAAAAATAATTAAAAAGAAAAGAGATTCGTATATTAACAGTATTTTAAAATATTGATGATGATGATGATGATTTGTTTAGCGTCATTTTGTGAGAGATTCACTTCAAGGCTGCTCTTTGCCCGGGAAGCTTCTCTTGAAAATAAAAGTTTTAAGAAGGCTTTTGAACAATCCTTCGTCGTCTTGATTGCGGACATTGTAGGACAGCCCGTTCCACGCCATAGGTCCCACGATGCCAAAAGCGCGATCCGCAAAGTTTAAAGCTCCTTGGCGCCGCGAGACAAGAAGTTTGGGTGTTGCTTCTTATAATATTAAATATTCCATAAACTAACTAACTAAGTAACCACCACGCCATCTCCCCGAAATGGTATGCAGAAATAAATATTAAATATTCCATAAACTAACTAACTAAGTAACCACCACGCCATCTCCCCGAAATGGTATGCAGAAATATTGGACCATCTCGCTGTTCTTTACTGACATACTTCTCGTGCTTCCTCAACATTCATACATCTTGTACTGCACGCTCATTGATTTTTGTAACTCCCCACGTGGCTGACATTAAATGTTCGATTGATTCAATCGTGCCACGTTTTCCTCGGTCTTCCTCTATTTCTAGTTCCGTTTAAGTCGTTTATATATACTTTCTTTATGATTGTTTTTTATTCATTTTTCTGTGTAAACAAAATGAAAACATTCAATAATAAATAAAATATTTCTTAAATAGTCCATTGTTTTGGCTGAATCACTATGATACTTTAACATTATAAACTGTTAAATTAAAAAAAAAACTTTGTTTTATGTACCACAATTGTATTTTATTTTACGCAACAGCTGTTTCGTCAACCTATTTTGACATCATCAGGTGTTACAATAGTATATCAAAAGTCAATTTTCATGATTTTTCGAACCTTTGTGTGTATTTGTTCATATGTCAATTAGAATAATTTCTTTGATACAATTTTGAAAAATAAAATACAATTGTGATACATAAAGCAAAGTTTTTAACTTAACAGTTTATGAGATATTTCTCTATAGCGTTAAAGTAAAGTCAGACATAGTTAGGACCAAACAAGTTTTCAGGACTTCCGAGATGAAGACACCAAGGATGATAGTAGGCGAGACACTGAGAGATCGCTTAAGGAACATCAAAATAAGAGAGATATATGAGATTGGGTATATTATAAGATGGAGTGGACAGCGAAGGAAGGACTGGTACAGTCATGTCCAAATAATGGACATCACCAGACTTCCCTTTATTGCACTACATTTTCAGCCTCACAGGACTCGTCATTGTGGGAGACCTTCTAAAAGATGGAAAGACTGCTGAAAATCCGACTTACAGGAGGAGCAACCTTCTGGAGAACAGACCACAAAGGTCTACATTAAGGAAGAAGAAGAAGAAGATATTTCTTTGTTTGACAATTTAAATGATATTTGTGTATTTCTTTCCAGATCTTTATTCGTTAGAGAACACGGATGTATGGCGGTACAGATGACAATAGTACGGCCCTTCTCCGCCCTTTGTCCTCAATGAAGACGAGACGGGGATGGATGTCAACTGTCGGTATTTAATGGACTGCGAAAAGAATATTCAGTACGGTGGAGTCAGAGGCAGTATTAATCTCCCAGAGTAAAGGTCCTTATTGTTAAAAAGGACTCTTCTCAATACCAGGAGGAGGCACCAGACAGGTGAGCAGTATAACGTACCACCTCCTGTACTATAATAATGAAGGAGTTCTTTTTCTTAAATCAGAATACTTTTCTGGGCTGTTTTTAATAATTTTGACAATACACTGTGAAAATGACAATTTAAACAATACACTGGGAAAATAACGAAAGATAAAGTTCTGGGTAAGACAGAATTAAAAAAAAAATATGATGCATTCAATTTAATATAAAAACAATTAATGCTCACACCATCAGCATAACCTTTGACGGGTTGGTTCTGTAAGAGGTAAAATAATACAGATATCTTGTTTGTTAACATAGACTGTCTTGTTTGTTCACAAATTTAAAATTTGAAATTATTTAAGATTGTAAGAATTATCAATGTCATCAATATAAATGAAAATCTCTATTTTCTGCAAAATTATTATATATTGTATGGGAATGACATGTTTTGCCTTACTAAGGTATTATCAAATGTAATATAAAATACATATGGATGGCGGAACATGTCTTTTCCATGAAATATAATAAATTTTCTAGAGAACACATGTTTAATCAATAAATATGGATTTTCACATCTTTGTTTCAGAAACAATAAATAATATATGACATTTTAAAAGTTTTGAACTAATTTCAACATATAATATTTTTTGTCAATTTTCATAATAAATGCGTTCAACATCTAATTTAAAAAAAAATACAATAAATGTTTCTATGAAACTATAAATATCTATGTATCTGAAGGAAGATTTACATAAATATACATATAACAAGTTATTTCTGTGAGACTTATTGATTGATTTTAGATAAACACTGTGGAATTCCATAATGATGAATTTCACTTGATAAAGCAAGGCGAAACATGTGATTTCGATCAAATGAATTTATTAATCTTTATATGAATTACTAGCTGTGGCTCAGTCTGATTTTATTGTAAAAAAAAGAAGATTTAAGATTATGGACTAACGAACATTTACATTTAGAACAATAAAAATTAAACACATATGTTAATAAAAATAATATGTTAATAAAAATAATGTGTATTTTGTTTTTGTATTTATGTTTGCAAGTTTATTTTTTAACTTTATAAACTGCATATTATAAAAGATGAAACAAAATAACGTTGGCTCTAAATAAGAAAATGACTCATTAAATGTTGAAGCTATATAAACTGCAACATTCCTCGAGTTCATAACCGTTCCTAAATTGCTAATATAAAGTTTTAAACTATATAAACATGAAACTGTGAGCTAAATATTTTGTCAAAACGTACCGGTATTGGAATTGATTAATACATAATAATTACATTGTATCCCTTCGTTCGAAAGACCCACTCTTGTGGGTATCGGGCCACTTGCTATTTCCATTTCCCTTTACTATTTCTGAGGGTTTTCCAATTGAGCGGCGTTATGGCAACGGAGGTGTGTGTAGTTCTGCAAAACACATTTTACTGTTGTATCATTTTTCGCAATAACACCGAAGGGTTAGCTGTGATAAAAGCATTATTGTGTTGTTTAGTAATACCGTTACGAAATTAACATCGCATAAAACCTGTTTCCCGCCTTAATGATTTACAACAGCATCTCTTTATTAGACTTTCTTAATTAACTTTGTGGTTTAATACGTAATACCGGTGATTCCATCTTTACGGGGGTGTAATAAATGTGATTAAATATAGTACACCATGTGAAAACAATATACTTTTAATGGCCGGCGGTAGGAAGATATTAAGGTTATTTTATTGGAAATGGTTATGAATGATCCAGCATATTAGATGTTGTTATGGAGGTTGTAAATATGAATAGTGACATATGATGCTTTCTTTATTTTATATGAGCAAACCCTCATGTAAAAAGGATGCCGAACTATCGGGTCCCCAAACGCATTATAACTTGTCACCCGGGCGGAAGGAGAAGGGTGGGAAGACCAAGGCTGAGGTAGGAGGACGAAGTAAAGATGGATGCAGCTCAACTTCTTCGAGTCTCGAACTGGAGGACGACTGCTGAGGACTGCTGGAGACGAAAGTTGATGGAGGCTAAGACTCAATATGGGCTGAAGCATCATCGGAAGATGAAAAAGAATAACCCTCATATAAAATAAAGAAAGCAAAACTTGTCTGTCTTTTGAAGATCTAGTGTGTTTCAGAAGTAACGGATTTTGGCTTTACAAGTAGACTAACTAACTAACTAACTAACCATCACGCCATTTCCCCGGAGGGGTAGGCAGAGAGGATGGATCGCCACATTGCCCTGTCCTGGCATACCTCTCGGGGTTCCTCTACATTCATACATCGTACCATCCACGTACGTCGATTATTCCGACTTCGAATGTGGCCGCCTTTTAGTAATTGATTAATTTGGTCATGCCATGTTTTAAGTAGACTGACTCCTTATGCTTCACTATAGATGCTGGGGCATATTCTTCAATCTTAATAAGATGTTTGAAAATCTCAATACTGTGTAAATCGTTCGTAATTGAAATTAATCTGCGAAAATAAGTTTTTACGAGACATTCACTCATGTTCAAAAATGAAAGTTTCTTTTGACATTGTGGTAAAAGGTTTGGCCGAATTTGGATAAGTTCCAGGGGTACCGGGTGTTATATTTTTTTTGTTAAATCAAACGTGAAGATACCTTATTTGCCTTTTTATGCAGAAATTTGGTATTCATATCTTTATCATACCTTGGCTGAGGACCAATTGGTTAAAAAGAAATATGCATGACTTCATATTTACTCATTTGTTTAAGAATTATAAGTGAATTATTTTAGAGCTCCATGGTGGGTATCTTTCACTGCATCAATATACATTGTTTTATCTTCTAATATGCAGAATCAACCTGCTACTGGAGATGCCAATAGGTAAATCTATCATTTTTAAATAAAAACTCCCGGATGATGTTGAAAAAGAACGGATTATATTAAAAAGCATTCTGCTTCGTATAACTAACTTTCTACATTTCTAACCTCTTGAAATTTACGCTTTAGTATAATATATGTAAAGTCCTATGTGTGAAATACTTAAAAATTTGGTATTTAAAAAAATTCCTCTATCATTAAAATAGTATACTCGTATAATCTCTTCTATATTCGCCATAACTCTGTGTTGCGGATATTTAATGTTAATTTTTTTATGTACTTTGTATAAAATGTATACTTTGTATGATGACGGATTTGTGAGTCCGAAACATCTTTGGTTATTAATTTATTTTTAATTAAGTGTGTGTTGTATACAAAGTAAATAAAAAAATGAAAAAAAACGAAAAAAATGAAACTCCCCGATGGCGTAGGCAGAAAGAAGGACTGCCACACTTTCTTTTCCTGACATATTTTTCTCGATTCCTCAGCGTTCATACATCGTGTCATGCACGCGCGTCGATTTCTCTGACTCCATACATGGATATATTTTGATTTATTTGATCGTGCCACGTTTTCCTCGGGCTTCCTCTATTTCTGGTTCCATTTACATCGTTAACTTATAATTTTTTTAACATTCTTTCTTCATTCATTCTTTCCATGTGTCCAAACCATCTTAATGATCTATTCATTATTTTGTTTATAACACCATCATTTGCACCGCATTCACTTCTTATATTTTCATTCGACACTCTATCATACACAGAGTATCCACAAATTCGCCTAAGAGATCTCATTTTTACTGCATTTATTCTACTTTCATCCTTCTTTTGCTAGTTTCATGCTTCGCTTCCATACATAAGGGTTGGTAGAAGAACACCATTAAATAAAAAATGAACATAAGTTTATAATCGTTTACATACAATTTGTATCAGATGTGCGCTATTGGTTCCTACTTAGGTATTTTTAAAACTATTTGTGTTGGTAGAAACATGTTTTAACATTATTGGGACGACAGAACATGACGATTCTTAGGCTGTGTGAGGAGACGCATGCGAGGGGTAATTCCGTTTAACGCTCCAATGAAAGGGGGAGTGGGAGAAAGGCAAGTACTCGTATCAGGGCAGAAGGTAGGTACCTAACGTCTTGTCATTATTTTAAAACAAACAGTATCGAAAAGCACTCTGGCAATTTTATCCCCAGGTATTTTACGAGACAAGATAAAAGATCACTTTATTGCATGATTAAAAAATAGTGACTTAAAAACCCTTTTAATACCTATTTCAGGGAACCGAGGGTAAAAAATATCAAGGGGAAATACACTCGGAAAATATATTACGATGTCTGGAAAGCAATAAAGATAATCTGATAAAAGTATTTTATCAGGAACGAGATGTAACGAGGTCTTCCAAAAGGTCTTTGTGTTTCTCTATACACCTACACCCTTGTCTTTTCAGGTATAGACGGACTTAGGCCCGGACATCCAAATTGCAGTCAATGGAGCGTTAAAAGACAAAAGTTTCTTTTATTTGATCTTAGATCTCAAATTAAACTTGTAGTCAAAATTTCATTTATGAGACGCGGATCAAAAGACTTAATGTTATACGTTTTTGGCTGACAGAAAAAATTATCACTGACTGTTTTTTTTTTATAATAAATATTAGTACTTAATCAAATGAAAAAATTAATTTGTTTATTTATTAGAAGTACTCAAATAATGCCAATTACAGGTTACCACACATATAAATGAATGAACAGAGTTAACATTAGAGACTTATGCATCGAGATTAAACGAAACTAAAATCAAGATCAAAATCAATCGGGTGGTGGTCTAGGGGATAGAACGCTTGGCTCCTGATCCAGGGGACTTGGGTTCAAGCCTGGACACGACCAGATTCCTTCTTCATAAAAGAGAGCTATTTTCTGCTCACATTGAAGACTGTAAATATAAATTCTAATATCATTGATTTAAATCCTTGGTATTAGTCTTTAAAAAAAAGATAAAACTAACCAAGGTAATAGTATAAAAATTAACAAAAATATGATAATAATACAAGTAAAGGAATATAACATTATAGCACTATGCACATCGAAAAGTTGCTGCAACTTTTTTTTTAAAATTATAAGCGTTTATGTGAAAAACATCGATTGCATTAAAATATGTGTTATAAGTGTCGCATATCCGGTACATTGCCGCGCTCTGAGCGTAATTGGTGCAATAAGCAGGAAGGTGGAATATTTGTACGAAACATTGGGTAATTAATGGCCAATTTGCTAAGAAGTTCGGAGTTATCAATTCTGAAATGTATGTTTATGGGAAGTAACATCATTTCGTTTAGCGTTCGTCTATCTTCGAGAGAGTCTAAGGAGTGAAAAGCAAGGGCAGACCTATAATCAGGAAAAGACCTGCACATTTTGAAATTGATAAGTTTGAGGAATATTTTTTGAACTCTTTCTATGCGTTGGATATGCGCGGAATAGTAAGGAGACCAAATAGGAGATACGAATTCAAGATGTGAGCGAACCATGGTTGTATAAAGAACCTTGAGGGCAGTGATGTTCTGAAAAGGTTTGCATGTACGTAGTACGAATCCCAAGGTTCTGTAGGATTTATCCAACATGCCATCAATGTGACTCACGAAAGTAAGTTTAGAGTCCATTATGACTCCGAGATCTCGCACACGATCTGAGTTAGGTATAACAGAATTATTGATAAAATTGTCATGTTTGTGTGGGTTAATTTTACGGGAAAACGAGACTTTGTGACAAATAAAACTAACTAACAATCAAGCCATCTTCCCGAAGAGGTAGGCAGAAAGAATGGATTGTCACACTTTTCTTTCCTGACATACTTCTCTCGCATCCTCAAAATTCATACCTCGCGTCATGCACGCACGTCGATTTCTCTGACTCCTCACGTGGCCGATATTCAAAATTTGATTTATTTGATCGACATTTATTGAGAACAGGTAAAATATAATATATAATACCAGGAACGCATGAGAGATGTTTCGACTTTAGGAAGACAAGATACTTTATAAAGTCAAACTAGCAGTGCTTTCATTAATATGAAAGACGTCGATTTCCGGGAGACCGCGTTTAGCAAACGTTCGACTAATTGCTCATTCTCTCCGGTGTCACCAGAGGTAGGTTGGTTCTGGCAGCCAGTAGGTAAAATCATCTATACTGTCGCTGTCGGAGTTATTTATCAACAATTAAAAACCTTTTTTTTGTTAAGATGGGTGGGAGCACGGGATATCGGTTGGTGGAACAAGAATTAATAACTTAAGATACGCCGAAGATACAACACTAATTGCATCCACAGAGAGTGAGCTGGTGGACTTGAGGATTAACAGATCGAAGACAACGATAATGATGATAAGGAGAGCTAACCAATTCACAAACACAGGCCTTCTCTCAGATTTGAATGTTGTGTATGAATTTGTCTATCTTGGATCGCTGATAACTGACCATGGGGGGTGCGAGAAGGAGATTCGACACAGAACCCAAATGGCTAAAACTACCGTGGCAAAGCTCATCAAGATATGGTAAGACAAAAATATCTCCAACAAGACCAAGATCAGATTGGTTCAAACCCTTGTTTTCTCCATATTCTTTTATGGTTGCGAGTCTTGGACTATGCGAACATCAAAGAGGTTCAAAATAGATGCCATCGAGATGTGGTGCTGGCGTCGAATGCTGCGTATACTCTGGAGTGCAAGAATAACAAATCAGTCAATCATGGACCAGCTGGGTATCAAGGCAAGACTCTCGCGAATGTGCTCTCAGAGAGTGCTGGAATATTTTGGACACATAGCCTGGAGAGATCAGGACGACCATGACAACCCTGTGGTTTACGGCATCGATACTCAACCCACGGTCCGCGGGCTACATACGGCCCACCAAGCTTTTATATGCGGGCCTAAACACATTTATTATCAGGAGCATTTATTATTAGCTGCATTGGGATATGATTATGCAGAGATTTTTGGTGAATTTATCGAATTTAAGAACGATACTAATCTGAAAGCAATTTTTGAAGAAAGATGAGAGGGAAAGGAGTGCATCGATTTTTGGAAATTAGTTCCTAAAAAATACGAAACTGTACAAGATTGTGCCTTCCTGCTCCTCACATCGTTTGCATCAACATATCTTTGTGAATCATCGTATTCCAAAATTAAATATGCAAAAAACGTATACAGGAATCGACTAACTGATTCTCATCCTGATGACGTAATGAAGGTAGAATGCAGGAATTAAAAAACCCGATTCGTCTAAAATTGTTGAAAATTTATATTATTATCAAAAATCGCACTAATTTTGAAATAAACGCTTGGATGCACGTTACTTTTAAGTATAACTTTTTTCACTATTGTAATTTTTAACGAGCAGTATGCTGATAAGCGATATGTATTATCATTTTTCTGTTGTAGTTTATAATTTTTTGAATCTTAAAGATTTTTCTAAAAACAAGGGGGGAGGGGTGTTTCATGATTTTTTTCGTCGTACCAGTAGTGTTGCGGCCCGCGTAACTTTACATATATTATGTATGTGGCTCGAAGAATAAAAAGGCTTACTACCATTGGTTTACGGGATGGACACGACCCTCAATCATGAGGAATACGACTGCGAAGAAGAATAATAACCATTATCATTAATATGGACGTGTCTATTCATTATTATTACAATATTTGCACTATTCAATTTATTTTATTTTATTTTATTTTACAGAGTCAGTGAAATCGTTTTTTTTATGTGAACACTGTATTCCAAATCCGAATTAAGTACTGAGCGCATGTGGGTCTCGGGTTTTTATTAGCTTAGAAATAAAGTTATGGCCCTCTGTACTGGATATAAAATTAACTAATTTATAAGAAGTTTTACTGTCAAATAAAGCTTTTTTATTCAAAAAGTTTGTGTTTTAAAATTATCGTTTAGTGTAAATTTACATATACAATAGATAATTGAAGCTGACAGAAAATACATGTGTATATGATACGTATGTGTGCGCAACACGTTGATGTTGAATATATTTGAAAATGGGGCTAAATTAAAAAAATATATAAAAATTACTTTAAAAAAAATTTAACACTGTGTTACAGAAGGTTTAGAAATACTAATTATTTCTCAGAAACATAAGTTTTTTTCTAAATAACATGAATTGTTAAAAGTTTATTTATAAAAACAGTTTCCTTTAACCGCTTTATATTTTTATGCATGTTAAATACCCTAACAAAAATATTATGAAAACGTCCGCTATCTAAGAATTTTATTATATTTTATGGGAGTGACATGTCTGCCTTGATGGGCATTATCAAAGGTGAAAAATATCTTCCATAAAATATAATAAAACTTCTAATAGGCAGACCATCATATATTGAATCACCTGGTAAAATATACTAAGGTCAACTAGTATGCATGTTATTTAAATATACGAGTATTTATAAAAAAAAAACTTATGAATGCAAGAACAATTGTTTTAATATATCTTAAGAATTACACCTTGAATATAATGAATTTACGACCTTCTTGGCAGAATGGCAAGAGTAATGACTGCCATATCGAAGGTCTCGGGTTCGATTCCCTATAATAGCAATGTGATTGTCACACTGTCTTTGGTCTGGTGTAGAATTAACGTGACAAAATAAAATGGCGATAGATTATTTATTTGGTCTATTACATATGAGAATAACTATCATTGATAATCAAATGATTTCACTGAGATCTCTTGATAGAAGTTTAATTTAAATAATAATTAAATAAAACGATGTTTTTTTTAACTACTTCCACCTTTGTCCTTATATCGACTGCGACCGGTTTTGCAGGCTCGCTGGCATCGACAGACTGGTAACACTATTGCAAACTGAGTTCTTTGTATACATACATATCAGGGGTGGTAAACATGATTCTATACAAAAAAAATCTTAAAATAATTATATTCTCGTAAAAATCACTGAATTTAAATATTGGTATTACAGTTATTCAAGAGGATCCGTTTTCGACGATTGTTTTTCGTTTTATTAAATTATTATTTCGATATCATAGCTAAAAAACAAATTGTATACAGTAATTAGGTTCAAACAACCTTATGTACACAAATAAAACTGACGATTTCATTAATAATAAAAACTCTCGTATAACATACAATTGATTTAAATAAGCAAATTTTAAAACACCTCAATGTTTTATTTTTTAGTAATTTAATAATTTCAATCTACATACGTGTAGCTTTAAATATATGCTTATTCTAAGACTTAAAAAAACAGTAGAACTCTCATATCGTTGCATCGAATTGCAAATAAGGCGAGATGTTAGTTCATAGCTTAACTTCAAACATTCAATGGAGATCGACCAAATTCTAAATTCGAACTGTCTAGTCGATTTCCCGCCAAATTGCCGGCAGCCATCCCACTACCGTTTCCTATTTGAAACTGCCTTTCGTTTCCGCCTGAAGTTCCCTTCCGAAATCTAACCACAGAAATTCCGTTAAATATGTTCCCAAGGCGTACGATTTAATAGACCAAATAAATCATCCGTTTACTTTAAGACAATACAATTCAAACCTTTTTACTATTGATATATGATAGAAAATTCTTAGACATGTTATCACATTGAAATTTGAACTATCAACCTCATAGTAAAAACAAAAGCAATTCATATTTTTTTAGAAGGTTTTTTTTTTAAATTTTTTTGGAGGGCGTTTTTTTGTAGGAAAATAAGAATGAATCGTTTTGGAAATTTAGGATGTTTTTATATAATTATTATCATAATAAACGCGAATGTTAAATGGTTTTACTTTGTTTTTAATTCATATAATTTCTTATACAAATATCAGTTACAAATTTGTTTCGCCTTGCGAGGGCATTTTCAAACTGAACCTAGTCGCCAAACAAAGTGTCCTTATATTGATTTAAAAGAAATTAGGGTGGGGGAAAGAATTTGTATAATGCAAATCGAAGGGGCCATTACACTAAACAATTTGAGGTTTTTTCACGAACTGATTAGCCATTTGAAGAATTTATATAATGTTAGTAGATGGGGCCATTAAACTAAACAACTAAGATTTTTCTAGGAACCAATGGATTATTTGGACCTAGAGAGATTAAATTTATTAAACAGGTGAGTAATTGATTGGGGTACCAGCTCTGTAACACTCCATTTTATATACATATTAAAAATACAAAAAAAATTTTTTTCAAAAAATTTAATAGTTTATTATTATTAT
Source organism: Lepidostoma basale (assembly GCA_022606425.2). Taxonomy (NCBI): domain Eukaryota; kingdom Metazoa; phylum Arthropoda; class Insecta; order Trichoptera; family Lepidostomatidae; genus Lepidostoma; species Lepidostoma basale. Next base: position 1,037,326 of record JAHDVF020000300.1, on the reverse strand, counting down.
TATTATTAATCGAAGTTGGCACCTCGAAAAAAAGCGCGTGGGTGGCCCGGGTGATTTTGGCTCTTGATGTTATCTGAAATCAAAAATTCTTGAAAATTCTTAATCTAAAGACATGTCATTCTGGTCGGAACTACAGAAGTTAAATTTCATGGATAATTAACAAAATGGCGGACTTTAAAAAAAAAAGTCAGCAAAGAAGGGATTGTAAAATAAAAAGTTGGGGGTGAAAAAATGTCTCGGTAGTTCCGACGAGAATGACATGTCCTTAGATTAAGAATTTTCAAGAATATTTGATTTCAGATAACATCAAGAGCCAAAATCACCCGGGCCACCAATCCGCTTTTTTTTCGAGGTGCCAACATCGATTAATAATAATAATAATAATAAAATATTGAATTTTTGGATTTTTTTTTTGTATCTTTAATATGTAAATAAAAACATCCTAAATTTCCAAAACGATTCATTTTTATTTTCCTACAAAAAAACACCCTCCAAAAAAGACATGAAAATCAGCTTATGTTACCAGACTACTACCTTAAATCATTAGTATTTAATGAAATAAACATATTTTTAATGGTTCCGATTAATCTGGTACGATTGTAATTTTTATGCATTTGTCGACCATGTTAGGTATTACTACATCATCAGAATAGAACAATAAGTTGGTTTATTTTCTCTGCCGACCATTTTGAAAACTATATGATTATTTTGTAAATAATTTGATTGTTGATATTCTTCTTCTATGGTCATGTTAATAGCAGGCTAGTTTTGTAGGTCCTTAAAACAACCATATCTTTCCGCTTCTCTTATCTTTATGGGGGAAGGTTTGGTCGACTTTGATATAACCAAGAATCTTAAAAAATACATCTGTTATTTTTTACAATACAAGATAAAAATTTATTTCCGTTAATGTGCATTTCGGAAGTTGAAGGAATTTTTGAACCGAATTTGCACATACAAGAAACAAAATAAGCATGAATGTTAACATTACTTTTCTAACAATAAGTTAAACAACCTTGTTGTGGGTAACACTTTTCTGCCTCTGTATATATTTTTAGATTTTATTTTCTCGGTATAATAAACTACAAAAGTTTTCCTTACAGCGTACTTGTGGCTGTAAAAAATACCGGAGGTAAAAAAAATAAGTGAAAGATCATCTGAAAGTTTTCTGGCTTTATAAAGTGAACTTAAAGTGAAACAAAAGTTATAATATTTTATACAGCGGAGAGCGTCGCTCTCTATGCCGCGTCGGGACGGCCTCTACACCGAGACGCTCCGCGACGGGGTGTGGGGCGTGAGACACCTCATTCGGCTGGAAACTGTAGTAAAACCTTTCGTAAACAAGCCGCGAAGATGCTGCGTTTCATAAGAGTAAACAGTAAAATTTCAAAACATCATACGCTGCTTATAACGTGACATAACAACACACTCGTGATATGCGAAACGTTCATCGGGATAATTTTCGTCACCAAAAGAACAGTTTTTTTTTTGTATTATGTATACACAGATTTTTGTTATGAACATTTTAATCTTAAATAAATGTATGGATTTTTTTATTTCCTTATTAGCAAAAATAACAATCAAATCATTTGTCTTCTACAGTGCAGACTTAATTTAATAATAGTAATCACGATTGTTTAGTGGTATTCTTCTTCTTCCTCAGCCTATTCCAGTATACTCCTACACAAAGGCCTCCTCCATTTGCTTCCATGTCATTCTGTTCTGTGCAGACTGCAATCAGGTTATTCCGACGTGTCTGTTTAGATCATCCTTCTACCGTAGTTACGGTCGCCCTGCACTTCTCTTCGCCGTCCACGGTCTCCAAGTCAGCAGTCTTCTTGTCCATTTTTCATCTGAGCTTCTGGCTTCGTGACCCGCCCATTGCCATTTTAGAGTCACCACCCGGTGGATGATGTCAGTGACCTTTGTTTTTTCTCTCACTGTATCGTTTCTGACTCTGTCTCTTAGGCTTATTCCTAACATGGCTCTTTCCATGGCTCTTTGGGTCACTCGCAGTTTCTCGGCCTTATTTTTGGATAATGTATTTTTTTACTTGGATTTAATTTATATAAATTGTGACAAAATTGTTTCGCCTTGCGAGGGCATTCTCAAACTTTTTTGTGACCTTGCGAGTTTGAGAATGCCCTCGCAAGGCGAAACAAATTTGTCACAATTTATATAATTTATATAAATTAAATCCAAGTAGGTATAGTGATTTTACTACAATCGTGTTTACTATTATTAAATTAATATGGAGTTTTACAAAAGAAGAAACAAGTTGTCGACTTCTTAAGTTTACCAAAAACTAACTGACCAACAAACTTCTTAGGTTTACCAAAAATTAAACACACCCAAATTTATTTATTGTAATACTAATGAAAACGTCTGTTTTCTAAATGTTATATTACAGGAGTGACATTTTTTGCCTTGTTTAACTATAAAAAATACTTTTAACCCTTGAATTCTAATTTACCAAAAGATTGCACTCAGTGGCGTGCCTAGGGTCAACCAGTTAGGCAAGCCCGTCCGACTTTTTTGTGTTATAATATTAGTAGAGGGTCACGATAATGTCTTTTTCCGGATTAAAAGAGTTTTATCTTTCTAAATTAGTTCATTTTAAATCCCATTTTAGGCGCATTTCAAATCTATACAAAAAATAATTTTCTGCGTCATCAAACTCATTTTCTTGTATAATATAATAATGTTTTTACAAATACAAGAAGAAATATAATTAATAAGAAATAATCTGTAAATAGACAGTAATAATACATTTGTTAACACCGAAACACGAATTATAAATAAATGTTCGTAAATAAATGACAATCTTTCTTTTCATAACATTTCTGCATATAACGTAAATGACAGATAACATTCTGACAATAGAAATAAAGTTCGTTACACATCGAATAGTAACATACTTCAGAGTGATAAAGCCCGGCTTCAAATCCATACAAAAAATTGTAGATATCTTCTGTTATATTATATATGCACCTAGCTATATGATTACAAGCCAAAAATACATAAGTACGACAAAGACCCTTCTACATTTTGCAAGCCCAATATGAAGCCCATCGAAAACATGAAACAAAACATGTGGACGTAGGTGATTTCGCGGGCATCTCACCTACGGTACGTATGAGTGAAATAAAATACGGCGCGTATGAGTGGAACCAAACATACACTTAGGTCATTTCTGCGCATGTCAGTAGAGTCATTTACGAAACGAGTTAAATCGCGCGAAAATTCTAAATATTATTTTATTCTTAGACGGCTCGAACGCGCAAAAAACATTGTTTTACTATAGATTTTTTTAAGGCAAGCCCGGCTTTTCGGCTTGTATGGAAGTACCGCCACTGATTGCACTGTGCAAAGATTTATGGAAAGTTTTCTTACCTTTTTTTTTATTAATATGTATGTCTTTATTTTAATGATAATGACTTACGCAACAATTTTTTTTGGGCTGAATAAGTTAAGGTATTTTACCTGTATAATCGATGAGCAATAATAGTGATGATATTTTCTATTAAACGCAATTTAGGCGATGGGTTTTAAGAGGTGCTAATGACAAATTTTTACTAAAAAGGAATGTTTTGAGAGAGCTTATGGAATTTCCTTATTCGTCTCAACTTCATGCACTCCTTCAAGCGATTTCAAAAGTACGTGTGGGAAATTGCTGGCTCTCAGGCGCAGTGTAACATGAAGATTATTTAGAGCTTCATGTTCATTTTGCGCCTCTCGAACAAGCCCAGATAGTTTAAGAACAACACTATACTTTCACATTAAACCTTAGCCAACGAAATTAATACAAAAAATAAGGTAAAACGAAATGTATCCTTTTATTAAATTTATTCCTATTATTTTGAATTAGCCTACGTCAAAATCCGTTTTAATCTACATTGTTAAACAATATTTGAAAATATTTTATTTATTTAAGTACCTGTTTTAAAAAAAAAATATTTAACGATTCTGATGACACCATTATAAATATATGTCTAGAACTTATTGGGGTCTCTCATAAATAAAAATTATAAATCTTTTTTATGTTGTGAAATATATCAATGAATTTTGCTTATTTGGTTTCGCTTCAAATTCACATTTGAATAAATATTTTTAAAAAAAAGTTTTATTATAATGGATTATTGATATAGTTATTATTACATAGTTATTGACGTCGAGTATGAATTTTTAACTAACTAACCTTTCTATCGATTGATTTGATTGATTTGATCGTGTCACATTTATCTCGGTCTTCCTCTATTTCTGGCTCCGTTCACGTCCCTTACATATACTTTCTTCACCAGTCTGTCTTCATTCATTCATTCCATGTGTCCAAACCATCTTAACGACCCTTTCATTATATTGTTCATAATACGCATTCGCAACGGATTCATTTCTTATATTAGCAATTGACACTCATATACAGATTTAACACACATTCATCTAAGAGATCTCATTTCTACTGCATTTATTCTAATTTTATCTTTTTTTGCAAGTTCCATGCTTCACTTCCACACATAAGGGTCGGCAAAAGAACACCCTTGTGCACTGCCATCTTAGCTTTTTTTGATAGGTTTTTGTTGCGATGACACTTTTAAGAACAAATTCGTTAATGACCCTTGATTCTTCTTTTTCTTCTTTAACAGCCGTTGTAGTCCACTGCTGGACATAGGCCTCCCCTATACTTCTCCGTGTATGACATGTCATACGGGGGGTGGTTGGCAATATAACGCCACGCTTGCCAGACGGGTTGGCGAGGTGTCCTTCCACGTTAGCCTATTCATCAATATTATCCACCGAGGTTAATTACACGATCTCTAACATTTCGCATAGTTTCCAGGGGAGACCAAAGTCGAGGAGGTGTGGATAGGTACTTGGGATCAGATCAACCCTCCAGCGTAGCATGGCCATCACTACGGTGATGACCTTGATTATGTATGCAGAATCAATGAAAACAAGTAAAATTTATTAGTTAAAAACTAACTAACTAACTAACCATCACGCCGTCTCCCGGAAGGGGTAGGCAGAAATAATGGACTGCCACACTTAATGGAAGCGAGAATAATATGTCACTTTCCTGACATATTATTCTCGCTTCCTTAACATTCATACATCGTGTCATGCACGCGCGTCGATTTCTCTGACTCCTCACATGGCCGACATTCAATATTTGATTTATTTGATCGTGCCACGTTTTCCTCGGTATTCCCCTATTTCTGGTTCCATTTACATCATTAATATATAATTTTTTTACCATTCCTTCTTCATTCATTCTTTGCATATGTCCAAACCATCTTAATGATCCTTTCATTATTTTGTTCATGACACCATCATTCGCACCGCATTCACTTCTTATGTTTTCATTCGACACTCTATCATACACAGAGTATCCACACATTCGTCTAAGAGATCTCATTTCTATTGCATTTATTCTACTTTCATCCTTCTTTTGCCAGTTCCATAAGGGTCGGTAGAAGAATGCCATTGTGCACTGCCATTCTAGCTTTTTTGGTTTATTTATTAGTTTATTAATTAAATTTATATTACAAAAAAAACGTAAGTGATTTCGGGTTGCGGGTTCAGACAAACCAGACGCGATCCGGCAAAGTTCCGAACCGGCGCGGCGCGACAGACTTAAGCCGGGAGTTTACTCGCCTTGGTGGGATCACGGCGCGGCACTCGAGCGGGAAAAATTCATAAAGAACATATCTTTTATTCATGCAAAACTCCACAAGCCGCGGCGGGATGCGTTTAAGTCGAGTTAAAAAGACTCTTTTTACACCGTATTTTATATTACGCGCCGCTGTCGAGTCGGTTTTTTTCGAAAGCGCGCTTTGCTATTTTTTATTTTTTACGGCTACCGCGACATAATGCGGAGAGGACACGTCCTTTTCTCGGATGTTGCGGGATGTCTTTATGGCGTCAAAATTATGACACCGCTGGGACGTGGAGGGGGCATCTTACATTTTTCCCATCCAAATATATACAGGGTAGCGGGTACTTGTTGCGAATAATTGAAGGAGTTAATAGACGGAACGTGAATATGTGAAAAGCGTAGGTGTGAATATTCGCTCAAAAAATAATAAAATTTTACTGCAAACAGGAAACACATTACGTCATCTTGATGGTTGTAGCGTAAAGATAAAATACTTTACTGCGAATTTGCAATTATGTAGTGCTTCCATGCAGTTATAATTATGTTTCAATATTAGAAAGAAATCAAACATATGTTTATTTCTTTCACTTTTTAAATATTAAAATCAGATTGCCTACATAAGAAGAACGTACGAGTATACCTAAGAAGTTATAACTTATGTAATGTGTAAACCAGAATTGAAATTGACAAATATTAGTTCACAAATATGATCAGTTTTGACATACTCGTATGTTATGTCAAAACTGATCATATTTGTAAACAATTTTATAATATTTTAAATATCTTTATTAAAAATTATAAAATTGTTTACAAATATGATCAGTTTTGACAGATAACACATCGTCTGATATTAAATGAATTTTTTTTTAAAGTTAGTTTGTATAATATATACAAAGTATATAAAAAAGAAAAAGACAAATAAAACGTCTACAACACAAAGTATGGCGAACATAGAAGAAACAAATCAAATCAGTTTATTATCTCAACAGACATTACAAACAATATAATTGTTTTAGGCATCTATTAAGTACAGGTAAAATATATAATAATAAATACAATATAATACCAGAAACCCACGAGCGATGTAGATTGTAGTGTTGTTTGTGTCGATATGTACGTTTATTTCTATTTGCTCGATTTCTTCCTGTCATCAGTATGAACAGTTTAATAAAACAGACAAGCGTAGTGCCACGAATGTTCAATCACGGATGATTGGGCGCAAGGCGCCATCGCTGTCATTTATCGAAATGAGGCGTATTGTGGAAGTAATGATAATAACATTTGCATGAATTAATACACAAATAACACCGCATATCTCTGACTCTAATACAATCGACCACGATCTATGTAATGTAAAACTGGATATCATATATTTTGCAATGTAAACAAAATATTTTAGCGAATTAAATCTAATTAATACACATAAAACTATAATATTTAAAAACGGTTTTTCACTTTGGACAATTATTATTTTTACTATAGACTTACTTACTTAGACAGCCGTTGACGTCCACTGCTGGACATAAGTCTCCCCCATACTTCTCCACGTATCCCTGTCTTGTGCCTTTCGCATCTAATCGCCAACAATTCTTCGAATATCATCGGAGTATCGTGTGAGGGGTCTCCCTCTGTTTCTTTTATCTTCGCAGGGTCTCCACACCACCACCCTTCTGGTCCATCTATCGTCTACAAATCTGGCAACATGTCCCGCAAATGACCATTTTAGCTTAGCTACCCTTCAACGACATCTGTTACTCCCGACCTTCTACATATTTCAGTATATCTTATCTGGTTTGAGATTCTTACGTGTAGCATAGCTCTTTCGTGTTTCCTCTGTGCTACACGGAGTCTCCTTATGGTCGACTTGGTGAGGGTTATCGTTTCTGCTCCATATGTCAATATTGGAAGTACGCATTGATCCTACATTTTGCGTTTCAGACATTAGGGAATGTTACTATCGAATAACTTTTCAGATCGCCATTACTATATATTTTATTTTTAAGTAATTTGAAGCTGCAATCTTCTTGAAAAGTTTAAAAGTATATTTTGAGAGATTAAATCACCTATGAAGCACTATCTCTTAAACCATTATATGAAAATAATACTGATTAAATTATGACATTATTTCTGCCTACCTTTCCGGGGAAACGGTATGATTATTTGGTTATTGTTTGATAATTTTATAGGTCGGACATTTACAACTTAATAACAATTCAAATTTGTGGTAAATATGGAACGAGATCTATTAAACGAATGAGAGTCAATATAAATATTTCGAATGAAAGCGTCCAGTTTCTAGACGTTTTATTATATTTTATGTAAATCTCCTGTCTCCATTATCAAAAATGTTTGTCACGATTAGCGTGACGTGACTGAGTGACATTTTTGATTTAGATACGCGAAACATGTCATTCACATAAAATATAATAAAACTTCTATACAGACGTTCTGATTCGTATTATTTAATATGGAGTTTTTCATCATTGTTCAAAAAACAATAAATTAGTAAATATGGTATAAGAAGTGACGCAAGAACGGTCCATTCTTTCTGGCTACCCCTTTGGTTAGACGGCGTGATGGTCAGTTAGTTAGTATTAAACTAACTAACTAACTAACCATCACGCCGTCTCCCCGAAGGGGTAGGCAGAAAGAACGGACTGCCACACTTTTCTTTCATGACATATTACTCTCGCTTCCTCAACATTCATACATCGTGTCATGCACGCGCGTCGATTTCTCTGACTCCTCACATGGCCGACATTCAATATTTGATTTATTTGATCTTCCTTTATTTGGTTTTCTTCGGTCTTCCTCTATTTCTGATTCCATTTACATCATTAACATATAATTTTTTTACCATTCTTTCTTTATTCATTCTTTCAATATGTCCAAACCATCTTAATGATCCTTTCATTATTTTGTTCATGACACCATCATTCGCACCACATTCACTTCTTATTCAAGAAACAATAAATTAGTAAATATGGTATAAAAAGTGAGGCAAGAACGATCCATTATTTCTGGCTACCCCTTTGGTTAGACGGCGTGATGGTCAGTTAGTTAGTATTAAAACTCGTCTAAATTGTACAAGCAATGTAAATGAAAAAATATTGTATTGATTTATCCAAGTGATGAGAAGGCAATATATTTCAGATAATAAACAGGCAATATATTCAAATAATGACAACGCTGTTAAATCTGTCTCTGTCATTTTCGGACAGACAGCAAGCGAGTCACCAACTAAAACACGTCGGTGTGTCCGTAGCCTTGTAGGGAGGCAAACCAATGTATCGCTACACTTGAGCACGTTTTATCAATAAGCCCCCCATGGATTAGGTGAGCGTAAATCATTGATTAGTCAAACAATAATAATTCACGGGAACGTATAAACCATCGGGAAAATTTAGTTTTGATAGCGTAATCCGCCATTACTTATTTCAAATTTAGTTATAAATGGCCCGCTATTTGTTAAGATTAAACCGCTCGTATTGGAGAGAGTGCGTGAAATTAATAAGATTATTAAGTCATCATCCGTTTTATACTCGTCCCGCACCCCACTGTGGTTGCTCGCGATAGCTGGTTATGTTCAGAGTAAATATCAATATAATCCTTACCTATTATTAATTTACTAATAAGTAAACACCCCAAGGTAGGTGCTATTCGAACTGTTTACTTTATAAATCAAACTAGCTTAACCAAGGGCATCATTGTATGACTGAGAAAGCCTATTTAAAACAATAAAACGATGATATCCCATTTTTTATACGATGGTGGCATCATCAGGTGTTACAATATTTTTTAGTTTTTAAAAACGATAAAATATCGCTATTTAATATAGCGGTTACGCCAACCGATGTTGGCATCATCAGATATTACAATATTTTTTTCGTATTTAAAAGGGATGTAACAATGATATCGCATTTTTTTTGCGATAGCGGTTTCGGCAACCGATGTTGGCATCATCAGATATTATAATATAATACAATATTTTTTTCGTCTTCAAAAAGGATGTAACGATGATATCGCATATTTTAACTATAGCGGTTTCGCCAACCGATGTTGGCATCATCAGTTAGAATATTTTTTATCTTTTAATAACTTCATCACCACTTTTTATTTTAATTTTTTTATGGTTTTTAATATTATTATGATTATCTGTATAATAATAATCTTTTTATTATTACGTTGATTCGCTCTTCACATCATTACAGCGCTAGCCAAAGGGTATAACTATCATATTGATACAATTTAGCTATTGTTTCTCATGACATGTGATAGCTAGCTAATCTATCTATCTTTTTATACTAAAATATGACATTTTAGTATAAAAGTAGTACATAATAGTAAAATGTATAATGAAAAAAGAAGGATGAAAGTAGAATAAATGCAGTAGAAATGAGATCTCTTAGACGAATGTGTTGATACTCTGTGTACGATAGAGTGTCGAATGAAAATATAAGACGTGAATGCGGTGCGAATGATGGTGTTATGAACAAAATAATGAAAGGATCATTAAGATGGTTTGGACACATGGAAAGAATGAATGAAGAAAGAATGGTAAAAAAAGTATATGTTAACGATGTAAATGGAACCAGAAATAGAGGAAGACCGAGGAAAACATGGGACGATCAAATAAATCAAATATTGAATGTCGGCCATGTGAGGAGTCAGAGAAATCGACGCGCGTGCATGACACGATGTATGAATGTTGAGGAAGCGAGAGAAATATGTCAGGAAAGGAAAGTGTGGCAGTCCATTCTTTCTTTCTACACCTTCGGGGAGACGGCGTGATGGTTAGTTAGTTAGTTAAAACAAATAAATAAAAATATAACAAATAGGCACAAAACACACAAAGAAGAAATTTAATACCAAGAAAAGATTAATAACTTAAAAACTTTAAAATGTGATCAGAGCACACTATACATTGGTTACGGAATTTGTGAACATTATCTGAGTCCTTCGTGACTTGCGGCAAGCTATCAAATACTTTCAAACCCTTGAAATATATAAAATAAAATCACCATAATAAAATAATAAACAAATTAACATATATTCATCCCCACTCCTTAATGCAGTTCCGATATATAATTAGTTTCGAAGAACTCTTGATTCTGCACTGTATTTATTTCACATTTCAGATGCAGATGACAAGAATACATCGTTTGAGATAAAATACTTAGAATCATTAGTCACCTTGAAATATGTAAAATCCATTGTAAACAATTTGTAAGAAGATGTTTTAATTAAAAACACTTAATTTCATCCTACCTCAAATAACTTTGTATTTATTTATATAATATCATTTAGTATCCCCTAACTATGTAATCATTGTCATAAAATTTTAACACTTTCCAATATTTCTGGACCTACCTAAATAATTATTTGTTAAAAATGTATAAAGTCACATAAATTTTCGTTAATTTCCATATTCTGCTCCATTTACTAGTGTATATAAACTGCAAACAGTTGAAGTTTCGTCACATTTGAAAATGTCATTCCCATAAAATATAATAAACCTTCTAGAAAGCTGACGTTTTCATTCGTATTAATTATTTTATATGGAGTTTTACATCATTGTTCAAGACACGTGCAAAAGCAAAGTGCGAATATATAAGACATGTGTCAAATCCATAATGACTTATGGTATAGAATCGAGGGCTGACACAAATATTGTAGAACCAAAGCACTATTACGAACCGCCGAAATGAAGACACTCCGCGCTATTCTGGGCAAAACACTGAGGGACAGAATCAGAAACGCGGTAATACGTGAGACCTGCTATACCGAAGATGTTGTCAGATGGGGCAGGAAAAGAAGACGCTTCTGGCGCGATCACGTAGAACAAATGAGCGACGATAGACTCCTCCAAGCAGCCGCAAACAACGTGCCAATTCAACTCTCGCCAACCCGGAAGACCTGCGGAGAGATGGCGAGACAGTTGGAGTTCTGTGTCCCAGGAGACCTCGACGTCATAAAAACAGATCCACAGATATATTAAAAGAGGAAGAAGAAGAAGAAAAAGTTCAAGACACAATGAATATCCCGTATATTATAATAACTCTTATAAAAAACATACGTTTTCGTTCGTATTATTTACGTACTTTGTAACTCAACGAAAAATCTACATATATATTTTTTGCGGCATTTGTCATAGTATGATGAAAGACTCCAACATTTTTATTACTAAGGCGAAGAACATAGATGAAGTTCTATTTGAAGTAAACATTTCTCCGTGAACTTGTACCCTCCGGCAAAATATTGCCACACATTTACTTTTTCGCTGAAAGCTGTCCCATGCTGTGCGACGGGATTGCAAGAAAAAAGATTTCTCTTCGGCTTCATACACTTTGAATAAACAAGAAAAAGTAAAATACGTAAATATAATACATACGCACACAAACCCAAATATATAAGTAAATAAAATATGACATCAAGTCATTTTATATCTATTTACTTATAAAAAAAATAAGATAACAAACAAATGATATTATTTAAATCTTCTTATTCTTCTTTTTCCTTGTTGTAGACCTATGTGAACTGTTCTCCAGAGTGTTGCTCCTCCTGTGCGGTAGACTCCCAGCCGTCCTTCCATCTTTTAGGAGGTCTTCTAAGAGGACGAGTCCCATGAGTCTGATTATGCAACGCAATATAGTGGAGTCTGGTGGTGTCCACTCTTTGAACATGCCCGTACCAGTCCCTTTTTCGCTGTCTTTTCCATCTTATATTATCATCAACCTCACATATCTCTCTTATTCTGGTGTTCCTCACGCGATTTCTCAGCGTCTTGCCTGCTATCGTCTTCAGTGTCTTCATCTCAGAAGTCCTCAAAACTTGTTTGGTCCTTACTGTGTCTGCCCTTGCTTCGACGCCATATGTTATTATTGTTATTTAAAAACGTTTACAATTTAAGATTAATGAAAATATCCGTTATTCTAATATCATATTTTATAAATATAAAAAGTTTTTCAATTTTTTCTGTATTCGCCATCATCATGCATTGTGGAATCTCAATACATATTTTTAAAAAAAATAATTAACTAACCATCACGCCGTCTTTTCGAAGGGGTAGGCAGAAAAAATGTACTTAAAAAATGTAAATAAATCTAAAACAAATAATATTATATACAATGATACAAAATAAAAATAACATAACACATCATGTTATTATTTATGGGGCACATGTCAGCTGGACGATCCGGTTTGTGTTTATTTAATTTATATTTCACGCATCCACCGTTCTTTTAATTACCTGTAATTAGGCACTTAGAACAATCCAACTCTAAACATTAAACATTTTCAAATTGACAATGGAACAAACGCATATAAAGGTTCGAAAAAATCACGAAAATTAATTTGAACAGCTGTCAAAACTCTTAATTTATAATAGTTGCAAAGTGGTAGCTGTGAAGCAGTTTAAGAATGCCCTCGCAAGGCGAAACAAATTTGTCACAATTTATATAATTCATATAAATTAAATCCAAGTAAAACTACTAAACAAACGTGTTTACTATTATAAATTAATAATGGAGTTTTACAAAACTAATACCTCAAGCATCAATAAGTCAAAACAGCATGGAGGTTTATTGATTCTTAATGATTAATGTAAAACTCTTTTAAATAATTAATTCGAATGAAAACGTCTGTTTTTTAGAATTTTTGTTATATTTTATGTGAATGAAATGTTTTTTTTCTACTTCTTCTTCTTCTTATAGACCTATGGTCTGTTCTTGAAACCAGGCTGGCCTCTCTTGGGAGGTTGACTCCCAACTACCTCTCCAACTCTTCGGCGGTCTTCCAGGGGGATGGCAGCCGGCAGGAATCTGATGCGCCAAGCGTGTGGGATTCTGGTGGGATTCATCCTCTGCACGTGCACATTCCAGTATCTTCTGCGTTGGTTGCCCTATCTCACGACATCCTCCACCATGCAGATCTCGCGGATAGCCGTGTTTCTCACCCTATCTCGAATAGTCTTTCCTGCTATCATCCTCAGCGTCCTCATCTCTTCCACCTGTACTTTAGCCTTCGTTCTTGTGGTATCCGCTCTGGTCTCAATGGTATGTATCAGTATAGGTCTTACGCAGGTTTTATATATACATGTTTTGCATTCACATAAAATATAATAAAACTTCTAGGAAACAGAAGTTTTCATTCGTATTAATTAGTACGAAGGCTAGTTAGTTAAACAGTTTACTTCATAAAATTGTGCGCATTAATAAATATATATATTATAAAATGGTAATTGAAACCCTTCAGTAACATCAGGATCTTCTGAGTGTAATAAATATCATCCCCCGATAGCGGATAGCTTACCCGGGTACTCGAGTCCTACCGAGAGCCGAGTACCCGGGGATTGCCATTAACCCGCCGAGACCATGTTAAGGGCAAAAACCGCGACACGCGGTCAAATCCATGCATATTCAGATCTGATATCTGTCTCCGTACCCGTCCCGCCCCGCCTGCCCCCCGGCAAGGGGATGGGTATCATTGAGTTACCCTTAAACTGGATTTTCACGGTATGAACATACAAGTCCAGTGTTTATGATCGCATTAAGGGCAGTACTAAGCAAAGGGAAATGCGAATCCATGTAGTAACCGTGATATTAAACGCATGTTTTTGTTTTGTTTTATACACACAAAAAATAATTGTGAATTTAAATATTTCCGTATTTTGATCAACACATATATAACAATTAAAATATTGTTATTGTGAAGGATTAAGTAACTTTACGACTATTCTAAAATCTTTAATAAAACAATGTTGTTTATATAAGTTTCTTAAATTTCACCGTAAATATGATAAAAAAAAAATTATACAATTTTTAAAGAAAAATAATTTTACTTAATGTTTTTTTTACTTTGTACACAACACACACTTCATTAAAAATATAAAAATTAAATAACAAACATGTTTTGGACACAGAAGCTCTTCATCAGTGATATATGAAACATGTTTGTTTTTTAATTTTTATTTTTGTAATAAAGTGTGTGTAAAAAGTAAAAAATTGCCCACTTGCACACAATTGACATCATCCACCGGGTAGTGACTCTAAAGTGGCAATGGGCAAGCCACGTAGCCAGAAGCTCGGACGAAAAATGGAAAAGAAGACTGCTGACTTGGAGACCGTGGATGGCAAAGAGAAGTATAGGGCGACCGCAACTACGGTGGAAGGATGACCTGAACAGATACGTCGGAATAACCTAAATGCAGTCTGCACAAGACAGAGTGACGTGGAAGCAAATTGAGGAGGCCTTCGTCCAGAAGTGAACGGGAATAGGCTGAAGAAGAAGAAGAAACCACATGAAAACACGAGACCGGGATCCAACGCTTGGTTATACAATTACGTATTAACATGGTTCCGGGATACAAGTGTTAAAGCACGTGTTATAACACCTCATTTAATCAGGTATATTTTATCATGTATAGATACGAGTATAGGTCCCCCCCCGGAAGACCACCAAATAGATGTAGGGATAGCTGGGAGTCGACCTCCCAACAGAGGCCAGCCTTATTACAGGGACAGACCATAGGTCTAAAAGAAGAAGGAGAAGAAGATGGATGAGAGTCGCACAGGATTGAGAACAATAGAGAACGTTTGAAGAGGCCTACATCCAGCAGTGGAGAGACGGCTTAAGATAAGAACCTGTGAGTTCTTAAACGTAGGATGTTGAAAATAAATATTTTAACCTTATTTTCTAGAAGCGATTTCATAATTTATTTGTAGAATTTCGGTCACTAATTTTCGTGTATGTATTATATATATATACCTTTATTGCGCCGTAAGCGTCATTCAATTTTGCTAAAGAGTCGCTGCGCTGTCGGCGCCATAGGATTATGACGTCAAACTGACCGCTCGGTTGCGCCGTGGCGTTTCCGCTTCGAGCGAAAATTAAAATCGTTTTTCCAATGCTGAGCCATTGAAATTCGATCGTCATTACTTTGCAAATTAAAAGAAAATAGCTCTGTAATCTTTAATATTTAATTAGGTTATTAATTATTTTTTTGTTGTTGTGTTTTTTTATAAACTTATTTGGAATAATGATAACTTAAATTGAATTTTCATCTTTTTTATTTTGAGTTGTATATGATAGAAAATCCATTGTTGGTACTTTAAAATTATTACCTCTTTAAATTGGAACTTCTTCTTCTTCTTTTAATAGATTTGACGATCTGTGACACAGTAATCATGTCTCGTCGGATGATGGGGTCCAGGTGTCCTTCCGTATCTTCGGCGGTCTTCCAGGTGGGCGGTGTCCGGAGGGGATTGCATAATCGGCTGTATATGCAAGTCTGTCATCGTCCATTAGGGCTACATAGTCCCTCCAGTATTTTCTTCTTAATCTACTCCACTGAACGATATCCTCTATTTCACGAGTTTTTCATATGTCTACGCTGCGGACTCGATTTCCGAGAGTTTTCCCAGAATTAATTAATTTAAAATTGGAACACAGTTAAAAAATCACAATTTATATGATTACTCTGAGATTGCAGTGAATTGAGTTGTTTGTTATACCTAATGATGCCAATTTAGGTTGGCAAAACAACTGTTGCAACATATAGGTATACGAAATTAATTTACAAATTACGCGATTTGATACATGAAAAATAATAATTATTAGCCCCCAATAAAACAGACGTTTTCATTAGTATTAATTATATAAAGAGAGATTGCGAGTCTCGTCGTCAACTGCAGGATCATGAGCAAGGATTAAGAGGATCGGATCAGATTGCTGAAGGGGCGGACCCGGCTTTAGGTCTAATAATTTATTATGTACAAAGACGGGGACGTTTCGAATAAATCACTTATTTTAGAAATGCCCATCATTTATTATATTCATACATGCGGTACTTACAAACGGTACCTACTTACCATATATAAGTAATTTGGCACGAGAACATATAGTGATATGTAAACTCATCATGATTGTGTTTTTGTGTACAAAAAAAGTGACAAATGCTGTAAAACTTATCATATAAAATCTCAGAATAGTATATTAAATACTTAACAAGCTAAAATTACATACGAGTACAATAATCAGCTACGCGTATGATTCTCGCTACATTTGATAACGCCGTAGCAAGGTGAAATATATCATTTCGATATGCTCGCATAATAAATCTACTAGGAAACAATCGTTTTCATTAATATTACAATAATTATTATATCTCAGACAGCGACAGCATTGATCGTGTAACCTATCGGCCAAAACCAACCTGCCTCTGGTGACGCCGTGGGAAGAGCCATCGGTCTGCTGAACGCGGTCTCAAAGGAGGTCGATATCTTATGTTCAGAAGACAAATACTCTTGACTTGAGAGAATATCTTGTTTTCCTTAAGTTGAACCATCTATCTTGCGTTCCTGGTATTATATATTGTATTTTACTTGTTCTCAATAGATGCCTTAAACCTTAATTTTGCTTGTAATGTCTTTTGAAAAAATCAACTGTATTGATAACAAGATAATAATGATAATTTAATATTTTTTTAAATGTTCGGTTTCTAAAAGTTTCATTATATTTTATGGGATTGACAAGTTTTGCCTTGCTAAGGAAATTATCAAATTTATAACCTTAGAAAGGTGACGCATGTGATTAACATAAAATAAAATAAAACTTCCACACCACAAGAATTTTATATGATATGATACAAAAGTCCATTGTTTTGGCCGAAACACTATGATACTTTAACATTATAAACTGTTAAATTAAAAAACTTTGTTTTATGTATCACCATTGTATTTTTATTTTTCACGACAGCTGTTTCGTCAACCTATGTTGACATCGTCAGGTGTTACGATAATACATCAGATGTCAAATTTTCGTGATATTTCGAACCTTTACGTGTATTTGTTCCTATGTGATATAATTTTGAAGTTTCCCTGGAGTTGAGTTAGGTACCTAATTATTTTAATTAAAAAAAAAACGGTTAGTTACTACTTAGGAGAAAATATTAAAGGTGGAAAATATAATAATAATAAAAAATTAATAAATAAAAATTATAATAAAAACAGTGATTAGAAGGAACAATTACATATAATATAGAGTTAAAAACGATGAAACATAATAAATAAAAGACGATAAATATTATAATAAAAGGAAGCAGATTACATTTATAAACAAGGAGACAAAAGTTGAAGATAGTATTATAATTTTTTTGCTAGATTATGTAAAGAAAAAGGTTTTTATGTACTATATACTAATGGGGAATAAGCTGGAATTTGGTAATTAATAACATTCAGTTTACATTTCAATGCTTTTAAAATTTCAAAAAATTTTAATTTCTCTAATTTTTTAGAATTGTTTGCAATATGCAATGTTTGCAAAATACAATGTTTTTACCCTTTCATCCTTTCATTGTTTTCAAAACGACAAAAATTATTTAAAATACAATATTTTACCCTTTCAACCTTTTATTGATTTGAAAACGACAAAAATTAACAAAAACTCTTTAATAAACTAAAAATACACTTTAAGTATTTGAATTTTAACCACTTTATTTGGTAACACCAACCGGTTTCGCTACCAGCGGAGTTTCGTCAGGGTGAGTGAATAAATTATTTGTTCTTTCAATCTGACGAAGCTCCGACGGGAGCGAAATTGGTTGGTGTTACCAAATAAAGTGGTTTAGATAGAAATACTAAAAGTGTATTATTATTTTATTTAATAATTTCACACCACAAATTAATTAAGTGTTTCATACGAAAGTTTAAAAATTATTTTAATAAATAATACAATGTTTTCCCTTTCATCCTTTCATTGAAATCATATTTTACATATTCTTACTTTATAACTGTGGCAAGGAGACAGTTCTTTTTAATTAAATACTTCGGAGGATTTTAAATATTAATGATTTAGTAAACTTCCTTCAAAATAAAACCATTAAAAATAATCCAGACATTTAAAAGAAAAATAAGTGTAATATTTATTTAATTATTCTTGAGGAAGAATTATATCGCAGCATATTTTTAACGCGTATTTTAAAAGGATGAATATTTTAAGCAGTTTATAAAAGGTGAGTTCCAGGGGGAAGGGATGCTGTTCCCGGTATGAGTAATGCCATGCAAATGGACCCAACGTTGTTTCGTTAAAAATTGAATTAATTTGTTTAATTTGCTGTAAATGGTCGCTTTAAGGGCGGGCGTTTAAGTAATAGCCTTTCCAAGGGTTACTGCGGAGTCAAAAAATATCCGTCCGTGGGTGTCTTTTTCAAAGTGACGGAAGAAACATTTAAATTATGCACGCGTTGGAATACCCTTTAAAAAAATTACGCAATTAAATATATGTATCTCATTATTTCATGCTGGATATCAAACATATGGTACACGTTGCTTTTTATATTATGAGCGTTTGAACCCAATAATTTTTTTGGACTTTATACGAGTGATATAGACAGTACTATCTTTATAAATATGATGCCACTTCGTGTGATATTACAATAAAAATTTATACTTGAAAAATCTCCCTTCAAAATAAGACTATTAAAATTAATCCAGAATTTAAAAAAACAAAGAGAATAATAGAGTGCCGCATCGGTTAAAGTGTGACAGACCATTATTTCTGCCTAACCTTTCGGGGAGACTGCGTGATGGTTAGTTATTTAGTTAAATCTTAGAAATCATGCCCCCGCATAAACCAACAACCCACCAAATCACTTTCCAACAATGTTCCCATCAGACGTAAGAGGAATAGCCAAAAGAGCTGAGCCAGAAGAGTTTTTGATTCAAAATTTCTCACGCAAGCCGGGCTTCTGGGTTTCTATGGGAGTACCGCCACTGCCTACAGCCCATATCGAGCCTTAGACTCCAGTATTATTCGCCTCCAACTCCACCTGTCCTCCGCTTCGACCTTCCAATCTGACACTCGTAACAATTTCGCCCCATCTCGCCCAATTTCATCCTCCCATTGCAGTCATGGTCGTCCAATTGGTCTTCTACCACCTGGGCGCCACTCCAGCAATATTTTTGGGGTTCGCGATGACGGCATCCTCTGCACGTGACCGGCCCATCTTAGTCTATTCAGTTTGACATGTGTGGAGAGGCTGAGAGCTTTGTAAATATGGTACAGCTCGTCATTATGCCCCACTCTCCAGCCTCAGCGTCATTCACAGGTCCTAGAATTCTGCGCAGCACCCTTCTCTCAAAAGTATCTAATCGCTCTGCGGATTTCGCTGTCATTGCCCACGCCTCACATCCATAGGTCACTACATTGTCTTAATATAATATTTGAATATAGTTAGGTAAAGTTTACTTAGGTAACTGTTTATTCACATGAAAGATTTTTCAATCCTTTATAGGTCATAAGCTAAAAACGGATAGTTTTGAGACCGGCAACATTAAAATCTATAGTTCTATGTTTTTTCAAGTTATGAACACCCTTATGGGTTTTAATTATTCTCAGATAACACATAGAGGTCTTGAATCTACCCAACCGCCCGCATCGCACATATTGAATAGATGACGAATAATACGTCCCGGTCAGTTATCTGACCGGCGGCGGCGTCCTTTTAGCGACAAGACAGCTGCCAGTTTTTCAATAACAGTGTTTTTAAGTTCTTGTTTTTTGAAAACTACTATTATTTTGAGAATTATCTATAAAATCAATGTAGTAACTATTCTTGTAATCGAAAAAAATAAAATTACATTTTTTCCCTAAAAAAACATATTTTAACTTATTGAACCCTAAGGCATTAACACTGCGGAATTCCATTGTAATATACTTAGGTAATTGACCAGAAACCGGTCGAACATAAACACAAGTGGAAGCACACTATATACATAAAAAAAAATTGTTTGATACATTTTTTGTTTTCATTATTTAAATTGAAAAAAAACTTCGTTTAATCCACAAAATATTTAAAAAATATATTAAAAAACACGACATGTTTCGAAGGATACCTCCATCTTCATATTTTAATTATAAAACTATATTCCGAAAATACGTATTTCTTTTTACCTTTAAACAGTTCTGTTCATCAAAATGAATAACGAATAAATTAAAAATATAATTAAGCATAAATCTTTTTTTTTTAAGTTGTCCTATAGGACCTTCATAAAGGGATAAATGAAAAATATTTAAATCAGAGTAAAATAAATATCTGACGTTATTTTACAATTTATATATTACAAACAATTGTATGACATATGTAATATATTTTTACCGCTATCTATTATAAAAATGTTGTCATTTTTTGGTTTCCATGATTTAAATGATTTTCATTTGAATTTAAATTGAGAACGGGCGACGAAACTGGAATGTTTATATTTTAAAAACAAACGCGGGTCTAAATTTTGTTTGGAGTTTAATCCTTGGGGGTAGTAAAGGATTCGGTCCCGCGGTATTCATTTTCCTGTGATAACAAACATTCTGCCCATTTTTAATTGGAAGTCCCTAAGCCGATTAGTGAAAGGAATGTATAAGTTAATTCTAAATTTGTTTGTTAAGAGCTTGTTTTTTTTATAGAGCGGTTTCGGTTCGCTATTATAGTATAATGCGAAGTTGTCTTTTATTTACTTGGAAATTCAAACATTCTGTCTAGGAAAACTGATTATTTTAAATTGCTCATTTCAATTCTCCTCTTTGCGATTGCCAGAAAAGATTTTTTAGTTTATTACAATACAGTAGATAAAATGTAACAGTTTAAATGTGCTACTTTAAAATATTAATTAGTTAGAAAGATTTAATCCTGGGATTGGTTTGCAGCAATTTCTTCTATTCTTCTCTTCCATTCTTCCCTGTCTTGTGCGGCTCTTTTGAAATCTGCATATGATGAGCAGCGCACGTCCACCAACAGGTCCTCCAGGTACTCTCGGCGTGGGCGTCTCTTAGAGTTTGTCCCCTCAGTCATACCCTCCATTGTGGCATGCAAGAGACCTTCTTGACGTATTACATGGTCGATCCATCTTGCACGCCTTTCGGACAAGGTCCTGAGCAGGTGCTTTCCTCCTTCGATTCATTGAAGAACTTCCTCATTCGTGATGTCGTCTCTCCAGGAAATTCCTAATAGTCTTCTATAGGACCACATTTCAAAAAATATTAATATATTGATAAAATTTATAATACATATATTATAGAAGGATATGGTAATATTCGTTAAGATTTCGATTCATATAAAGAGAGCTGATCCCATATAACGGGAAATGGTTTGAAATAAAAATAGATTAAAAAATAATCATTTAACCAAATGACCACAAAAATCCACAATAGGGAAAACAAAGACATGGTCATTACTAGTAAGATGATAATCTATAAAGCATGCGTAAGACCTATAATAACATCAATCAAATCAAATCAAATCAGTTTATTTTCTCAAAAGACATTACAAACATTTTTTATTGTTTAAGGCATCTATTGAGAGCAGGTAAAACATAATAAATATATAATACCAGGAACGCATGAGAGATGGTTCGACATTAGGAATACAAGATACTTTCCAAAGTTAAGAGTATTTGTTTTCTGAACGTACTTTCACGAATATGAAAGGCATCGATCTCCGAAGCGATCATGTTCAGTAGTTTGATTGCTCTCCCCACCGGCATCACCAGAGGCAGGTTAATTCTGCATGCTGGGAGATAAAAAAAAGTCTGTGCTGACGCTGTCGAAGATAACTATCCGGAACATAAAGATGGATAGCCTCCAAGATGACGGAATTCTCAAAGAATCCCCTGATAAGTCTGAAGAAATGGGTAAGTGTGCACCCATCCCTTCTTATCTGTAAACTATTGGTCCCCAGCATGCCCAAGAGGAATGCAGTGGGATAAAACATATGCAAAGGCAGACAGAGTCCGGACCAAACAAGTTCTGACGACTCCCGAGATGAAGACGCTGAGGATGATAGCAGTAAAGACACTATGGGATCGCGTGAGTAATACCAGAATAAGAGAGATATGTAAGGGTGAGGATAAATTAAGATGGAGTAGACAGCGAAAGAGAGACTGGAACGGTTATATAAAGGAATAGACACTGCCAGACTATTTAATCCGTCCTTAGGGGTAGAAAAAAGGCTCGTTTTATCCCATTTTATGTACGAAAACGAAAAAAAATATTGTAACACCTGATGATGCCAACAACTGTTGGCGAAACCGCTATCGTAAAAAAATACGATATCATCATCCTTTTTAAAATAAAAAAATAAAATTACACCTGATGATGCCAACATCGGTTTGGCGAAACCGCTATCGTAAAAGAATTCGATATCATCGTTATATCGTTTTTGAATTCGAAAAAATATTACAATATCTGATGATGCCAACGTCAAAACGAAAACGAAAAACATTTTTACACCTAATGATGCCAACTTCGGTTGGCGAAACCGCAAACCAAAAAATGCGATATCATCAGTGGTATTTTTCGGGGGTTAGACCTCTTAGGGGTAGAAAAATGTCCAATTTTTATCCCAATTTCATACTAAAATTTAATTTATATTTGTATAAAAAAATTATAGGGAGATAGGAAGTGCGATCCCTAAGGGGTAAGAACATTTATAATTTTTTCCACATTTTCATACATATTTGATTAGGAGAAACGGGGGTGCGACCCCTTAGGGGTAGGAAAATGTCCTAATTTTTTCCCTTTTTCATACATATTTGATGAGAAGGAAGGGGGTACGACCCCTTAAGGGTAGAAAAAGTCCTAATTTTATCCCATAATCATACATATTTTTCATACTAAAGTGAAACTTAGTTTTTTGTATGAAAATTTAATGAGGAGAAAGGGGGTGCGACTCCTGAGGGATATGCTTACGTCGCAATTTGTCCCAATTTTCACACATATTTGATGAAATGGAAGGGGGTACGACCCCTTAGGGATTGAAAATGTATTAATTTTGTATCATATTCATACATATTTTTCATACTAAAGAGAAAATGAGTTTTTTAGTATGGAAATTTGATGAGGAGAAAGGGGGTGCGACCCCTAAGGGGAAGAAAAAAGTTCTCATTTCATCCCATTTTAATATATATTTTTCATAAATATGTATAAAAAGGAAAAAAATAATTGTAACATTGTCTGAAAAATATATATTTATGAAAAATATTTATTTTTCATAACTTTCGTGGTGGATTATCAAGACAAGGGTGTACCGATGAACTTAATTTTTGATATTGGGATAAAATACCATCCTACAGCACTGTAAAAAAACTGGTATAACGAATTCAATCGTGGTCGATGTTCAATACAGGACGAATTTCGTCAGCGTCGTCCAAAATCGACAGTGGTGACAGAAAATATCGATGCTGTGCGTAAATTGATAAAACAAGATTGTCATCTGATAGACCGTGAGATTGAGGCATCTTTGAGCATACCCACGACAAGCTTCGTAAGTTATTGCGTGATCATTTGGCAGTAAAAAAAAATGTTCGCGTTGGATCCCGCATAATCTGACAAACGCTCGAAAGACGCCCCGTGTCAATTGGTGCAAGGAAAAGTTGAAAAAATACGTTAAAAGTTGCATTAAAGACTGTGTATTACATCTACACAGGTGACGTATTATGCATATGAGCTCGAAACAAAACAGCATTGACTGTATAGGTCTTCCAAATCCAACAAAAGTTGTTCGTGGAAGAAGCACACCGAAGCAAATGGTTGCCTGTTTCTTCGGCCATACCGGCCATGTGGCGACAGTGGAGAAACGTAGGACTGAAACGTAAACTGCTGAATGATACACGACCATTTGTCTACCAGAAGTTTTCGGAGAAATTCAGAAAATGTCGAAGAATATTACTATTCTTCATAATGACAATGGGAGCTCTCACACATCGACTCAAACAAAATCATTTTTGACTTGGCAAAACATCTTATTGTTGGGTCATCCCCCGTACAGGCTTAATTTGGCACCCAATGACTTCTATCTGATCCCGCACATCAAAAACAAATTACGTGGTCAACGGATTTTGACACCTGAAGATGCAGTTGATGCGTTCAAAACGCATGTTTTGGAGTACTTCAATTGGAGTGGATAAAGAGTTTCGACAATTGGTTCAAAGGCATGAAAAATTATATTAATCTTCATGGACAATATTTTGAAAAACAACAAAACTAATTTCAATCATACTTATTTGTTTTTTAATTATAAGACCAGAAATATAAATAGCTTCTCTTAGACGAATGTGTTGATACTCTGTGTATGATAGAGTGTCGAATGATCATTTATAAAAAGTGAATGCGATGCGAATGATGGTGTTATAAACAAAATAATGTATGGATCAATAAGATGGTTTGGACATATGGAAAGAATGAATGAAGAAAGAATCGTAATAAATTATATCTTAACGATGTAAATGGAACCAGAAATAGAGGAAGACCGAGGAAAACGTGGCACGATCAAATTAATCAAATATTGAATGTCGGCCATGTGAGGAGTCAGAGAAATCGACGCACGTGCATGACACGATGTATGAATGTTGAGGAAGCGAGAGAAATATGCCAGGAAAGAAAAGTATGGCAGTCCATTCTTTCTGCCTACCTCTTCGGAGAGACGGCGTGATGGTTAGTTCGTTTTATATAAATAGCAGCCCTCGTATAATACAAAATTAATCATTTACAAATCCAAAATTAATAATGATAAAATATATAGCCCAGAACGAGAACAATTGTAAACTTAAAACATCACTTCATGAGAGCATAAAAATATCTAGAAATGTAATATACAATAAACAGTAAAATAATGATAAATGTATTACCGCCAACAGCTGTTGCTAGGCAAAAGATTCCAATATTCTAACATAAGAAGAATCGATTTGTGGGTTTTCATATAAAAATAACCCCAGATCGTTTATAGAATGAAAACTCCATTACGTCTTTTGGGAAAGCAATATTTTTTTAAGTATTAAGTCAAGAAAAATACTGGTAACATTTGGCATCGAGATATGAACCAAATACATGGATTCTATATTATTAAAATATTTTCATAATTGCTTTTTATTCTTCTAAAAATTGGTACGCACTCTGTTTTAATACACTTGTTTTCGTTATAAAGAAAATTGAAGGTATTCATATTTTATTTTAATTGAACATTTTAATATGTCTATTCCTTTATTCTTCTTATATCTCATATTTATATTTTTTTCCTTCTTTAATATATTCAATGTGATTTCAAAGCCTAGAGTTTTATCTATACGATTGAAAATACTTTTATTTTATACTAACTGTAATTTGAAAGCAAAAATATTATAAAATGTTGCAAAATTTCAGATACATAACATATAACATTAGTAAAAAATAAACTGTCCCATCACACCGCGTCTCCCGCGGGGCGAAAAGAGAAGGACGGAGTGCAGCATCGGTTAAGTGTGACAGTCCATTCTTTCTGCCTACCCTTTCAGGGAGACGACGTGATGGTTAGTTAGTTAGTAACTAATAAACTGTTAAATTATAAAACAGCGTTTTATGTATCACAATTGTATTTTAATTTTACGCGACAGCTGTTTCGTCAAGCTATGTTGATATCATCAGGTATTACAATAATATATCAAATGTCAAATTTTCGTGATTTTTCGTACCTTTAAGTGCATTTGTTCCCATGTCAATTTGAATTGTGTCTTTGATATAATTTTGAAGTTCTTGCTGAAGTAGGTACCCAATTATTTTAATTAAAAGAACAGTTAGTTACAATTTAAAAGTAAAAATATTAATGGTGAAAAACATAATAATTATAATCATAATAATAATAAAAAGAGTAATGAAGAAGTAGAAGGAACGATTACACATAAAATAGAGTAAAAAACTATGAAACATAATAAATTAAAGACGATAAGCAATTAAAGGAAGTAGGTTACATTTATGAGAAAGGGGACAAAAGTTGAAGGAAGGGTTTTTATTTTTTTGCTAGATTGTATAGGGAAAAAGTTTTTAATGTACTATATACTAATGGGGAATAAGCTGGAATTAGGTTATTTATAACATTCAATTAACATTTCTTTGCCTTTAAAATTTCAAAATGTTCTTATTTCTCCTACTTTTGGGAATTTTTGGGAAATTATTTTGCTATATGCAACAAATTTGTCTGTGAAAAGATGTTTCTGTCTGAAAAAAACAGTATTTATAATGTTAAAGTATCATAGTGTTTCCGCCAAAACAATGGACTATTAATAATCTTCAAAACGTTTCCCCGAAATGCTAGGCAAAAACAATTGATCTCCACACTGTTCTTTCCTGGCATAATTCTTTCGATCCTTAGCGTCCATACATTGTATCACGGAAGTTAATTTTTCCGTCTCCTATGTGTCCGACAACTCATATTTTATTAATTTGATCGTTCCACGATTTCCCCTATCTACCCATATTTCTTGCTCTATTCATTTAGTTACGGTATAACTTTTTCACCTTTATTTCTTCATACATTATTTCCATGTGCTCAAACCATCTTACTGAACCATTCGTTATTTTGTTCATAACGCCAGTCATTCGCACTCCGTTCAATTTTTATGTCTGCATTCGGCAGTCCATCATATATAAATTTAACACACATTTGTCTAAGATTCCTCATTTTCTGACGTCATTTCCACGCACAAGGGTCCGTATAAGAACATATTTCATAAAGGTATTGTAATAAAATATGTGTGTTATAATGTAAACATAATATAAATTGTATTTTTTTTAAATGTTCTATTTAAAATCCTGGAAAGAAAATAACTGTTTAGTTTGATTTACATCAGCCTAATAATTCTCATTCGATCTCGTTAAATTACTAATACTAAAATTGAATGATTCAATATGAATATTGCATATGAATTTTAATGTAAAAATAAACTACGGTAATATAAATTACCATATATTAGAATAATCACTTTAAATAAAAATCGTATTTTTAGTTAATATAAGTTAACATAGTTAACATAAACCTCACCTTTCGTCATAGTGACAATCGATTTCTTTACAATTGTTACTTATAAGCAAAATAAAAGAAAAACATAGGAGTCCTTATATTTGTTTATAATAATAATTACTCCACAAAGTTTGATTTGATTTTATATAAATTTATATTTTAAAAAAAATGATCGAAAAAGGTTCCTTTTATGGTATATAAAATAACGAACTAACTAACCATCACGCCGTCTCACCGAAAGGGTAGGCAAAAATAATTGACTGCCACACTTTTCTTTCCTGACATACTTCTCTCGCTTCCTTCAACATTCATACATCCCGATTCCCCCGACTCCTCACACGGCCGACATTATATTTGATTTATTTGATCGTTTCTCGTTTTTCTCGGTCTTCCTCTATTTCTAGTTCTATTTAAATAGTTAACATATATTTTTTTACCATTCTTTCTTCATTCATTTTTCCCATGTGTCTATACCATCTTAATATTCCTTTCATTATATTGTTTATTAAACATTCATACCTGCATTCACTTCTAATATTATCATTCAGCACTCTGTCATACACAGATTTTTACACATTCGTCTAAGAGATCTCATTTCTAATGCATTTTTTATACTTTCATAATATTTTGCCAGTTCTGTAATTAATAATAAGATAATTATCACCGATAACTCAACTAATAGTAAATGGAATTGATACAATATCGGTAAAAAAAATCTATTTTGAAAATGTTGTTTTGTGTGAAAATAACGGGTAATGAGTAAAAAGGCAGGAACCCATTGTATATTCTAACAGAAGTTAAGTTCAATATTGTTTATATTAGTTTTAATTACTTGAAAAAAACCTTTGGAGAAAGATAAAAACGTCGTAATTAGTCTCCGTAAAAACTTATTAAAAAATAAATACCTAAGATAAATCAAGGATAAAATGTTGTAAAGTTTATGAACCGTTTAATATTTAGTCCAAGTTTAATTAAAAACCGTTTCACCCTATAAGGGCTCCGGAGCGCGGGTTGGCACAGCCATGCAGCGCCGCTCCTTCGCTTCCATTAGACCCCACAAATTGTTTAATTAGGTTTTTCCTCCGCGACATTTTCCCTTACGGTAATTTCCAATTTCCCCAATGAATAAGATATTTAAACGCGCGAAAGCTACTAAATTCCAAGTTTTTTCAATAAAAATCAATTACCTGGTCTTTTTTCGACACAAAAAGTGTTATTTCCCTACATAATGTTTCAGATAATAAAATGATTTAACTGAAATCTCTTGATGGAATTTAATTTTAAATAATTGTTATATAAAACGACGTTTTTTAATTACTTCCAATTTTGTCTTTATAGCATACATACGAGTATTCATATATAACGTTTGAAAAAAATGGTACCTTTGTTTTTATTTAATTCTTAATTAAAACGAAAGTACCATTTTTTCAAACGTTATATATGAATATGTAATAAATATGTAATTAAATTTTTAATTCGTTGTATTGAATGTGAATTTTTTTGAATACCTGTAATACCAATATTTAAATTCAGTAAATTTTACACAAATATTTGAAGATTATTTTTTGTATAGAATCATGTTTACCACCCCTGATCTGTTTGTATATATATATATATAAAGAACTCAGTTTGCAATAGTGTCACTAGTCTGTCGATACTAGCGAGCCTGGCGAAACCGGTCGCTGTCGAAATAAAGACAAAAGTGGAAGTACTTAAAAAACATCGTTTTATTCAATTATTCTAATGTCTGTAATGTATTATACCGATCTATAAAATTACATAACAAACACAATTACTATCACGCTGCCTCCCCAAGGGGGTACGCAGAATGAAAGGACCGTCACACTGTTCTTTCTTGATATATTTTTCCAGATATACTTTCCTGATGACCGATGTTTAATATTTGAGTGATTTCATGTGCCAGGTTTACTCGTCTTCCTCCACTCCTATCTGCTTCCATGTCGGTCTATTCTGGGTACCACTCATCAATGTTGCTCCTAGGACGCCAGTATAGGAGTCGTTTTGTTCATCTATCGTTAGAGTGGCAAGCGACATGTCCTTCCCGGGGCCATTTAAGCATTGCCACTCTTCGGATGGTGTCTTATACTCTGTCCTGGCTCTAATGGTGGTATTTCTGTCACTGTTCATTATACTGATCCCCAATATAGATAGCCCTTTCTACAGGTCTTTGGACAATTATAAATTTATTGCGCTTCTCTGGGACAATTTTCAACATTTAAAACCCATAAGTAATCACCGCAAAACGTAGCAGTCAAATATCTTTCGTTTCATGTGTGTTCCTGTTTGTTTTTATTAATATTTTTATTTACTTATTACGAAGAGTATTATTTTCCGAAATAAATTCACATGTCTTGGAAATAATTAGATAACTGAGTTCTGGTTTAATGCGCTGGTATTATATTGGCTACAATACAGTAAATTATAATTTGAGGGTTCTTCAAAGACATCATATAAGTATGACTTTGATTCTTGAATAGAGTTTCGTTTGTTCAGTCCATTATCATACCAGTCTCTCACGGTAACTTGCTAAAGCTGAGTTTGCACAGTACCGATTCAATAAAGTTTTGGAAAAATCTTCATTACGTTCACTTTGTAATCGGACGTGATTTTTCTCAAAATTTAATTAAATTCCCAACTTCTTCTTTGTCTTATTACAAAACATTTTGCTCTGCAACAATTTAAATAAAGTTTTTTTTTTGATTATCTGATTTGTTATGAAGGAATAAACTTTTGATGAAGCATTATAATGCGTAAGGATTTTTAAACAACTGTTTATTAATTGAGTATGTTGACTTTATATATTAAGGTTATAAATTAATGATAAGAATTTAACATAAAAATATAAAATTTGATACAAGTTATGGTTTTACATAAAAATTTTATTTATCGTAAATAAATAAAAAGTGTGTGTACTTATGTATCCACGAAAACAGTTATATTTCTTTGGCGTAACAAAATAAAAATAAATAAATAATGAAAATAAAAAATCTTTTTAACAAGTATACTAAATTAAAATCCATTAATGTTTGTCTTTCGGCAGCTCGCTGCCATCTTCTGGGTAGAAGAAGTCAGCGAGCTGCCGAAACCGGTCGGTACTCAAACATTAGTAGATGAACTTCTACTATGAAATTTCAAATAATAATTTATTTTGAAATAACTGAAAAAATCATGATTTGGCACGCGTGAAATGTCCGGACATTATTTATCATTGATGGCTAACTTCACCATGTCGCACATGTCGCACTTCCGTAAAAGGATGCGCGCGCAGTTCTCAATTTCACCCCCACAAAATGTGCCAAAAAAACATAACTTCAAAATTATCTTAAATTTTACGTGATTGTAAAAATGATTTTGTTTAAATAATTATAAAAAATGAAATCTATTAAAAAAATTAAAATTGACTATTTCATGTAAACTTAGCTTTGTTCCTGCTATTTCGCTAGCGGCAACAGAGCCGGATTCGCTATGAGGCCATAAGCTGAATCAGAATATTCTTAGGAATCCTGTACTGGCATTGCGAATACATATGTACGCAGGAAATGAATAAGAATGAGCAGTTGTTTGAAGTAAAACTAAAATATTTTATTGTTTGTTCGGTACAATATATCCTATAAAATTACATATGTAAACAGAAATTATTAAAAAAAAAAAAAAAACTGTTTTATTTATGTTGCGCTGATCTTGAAAAAAACATGTTTAATATAATATAATAAAAATTATTCATTGTTTCTTGGTGTAAATCTCCATATTAAATAATCAATAATAAATACTAATGAAAACGTCTGTTTGTAGAAGTTTAAAAATATAATATTTTAAGTGAATGACATGTTTCGCCTGTCTAAGACCTTAGGCAAAACATGTTATTCTAATAAAATGTAATATAGCTTCTAGAAAACAGCTCCATATTAAATAATCAATAATAAATACTAATGAAAACGTCTGTTTTCTAGAAGTTTTATTGTATAATATTTTAAGTGAATGACATGTTTCGCCTATCAAAGGCATTTGATGATGCCTTAGGCAAAACATGTTATTCTAATAAAATGTAATATAGCTTCTAGAAAACAGCTCCACATTAAATAATCAATAATAAATACTAATGAAAACGTCTGTTTTCTAGAAGTTTTATTATATAATATTTTAAGTGAATGACATGTTTCGCCTATCTAAGGCATTTGATGATACCTTAGGCTAAACATGTCATTCTAATAAAATTTAATAAAACTTTTAGAAAGCAGACGTTTTCATTCGTATTTATTATTTATGTATATGGATAAAATACATATTCGTTAATAATATTATAAGATATATAGTCCATTCTCTTCACTTTCTTAATCGGATCTGTATAGAGCATAAATTACTTTTTCGATTAATGGTGTCTCAAAACCCATAATAAACAGAAAATTTATATAAAATTAGAAAAACCTCTGTTTTCTAGAATTTTATTTAGAAATGTTTCAACTTGCGAAGATTAAATTTAATAGATATTGCTTCAAAATTAAACATGATAACTCCATAACATATAATAAAATGACTAGAAAAAGCTTTTAGGGAATTTTCGCATATAATGTGATATATACGGAATACAGCAATTCTCATATTTAAAATAAAAATAATATAGAATTTCATTTCACAGAAGACAAGGCCATTGTTAAATATCACGTACTTTTATCAATCAATTTATTCAAGAAAATAAATTATGCAGACTAATTTTTTTTTAAAATTGAAAATATTTCACAAAAACTGATAAAAATTGACAGATAAATTTGTAGTTACATTATATATTTTGACCTTTTTTGGTAGCTTGTTGCTATCATCTAGTTTCTACATAACAATTTTTTAGGTCATTTGTGATTTTTTTATTTTTTGGGAATTGAATATTAATGATTTTTGGAAAATAATTTAAACGAAAAAAAAAAATTAATCTAAGAGTAGAATTCTCTAAAATCACAACCCTTCTTCGTTAAGTATGAAAGTGAAACTTGGAGTTGGCAGAAGTAGGATGAAAGTAGGATAAATGCTGTATGTATGAGAGAATATCTAATGAAGAAGTAAGAAAGGAATGTAAGGCGGATGAATGCGTCCAAAATAAAATTAAGAAAGGGATAGTTTGGACTAATGGAACGAATGGATAAGGAAAGAATTGTTAAGAAGATTCATACATTGCGTGAACGGAAAAAAAAGTCGAGGAAGGTCAAAGAAGACATGGTATGACCAAATTAATCTATTAGTGAAAGGCGGCCATGTTCGAAGTAGGAACAATCGACGAGCGTGCATGTCACGATGTGTGAATAAAGAAGAAGCACGGAGAGTAATGTCAGGATAGAACAGTGTGGTGATCCATCCTTTCTGCCTACCCCTCCGGCAAAACGGCGAGATGGTTAGTAATTGAGTTTGAAAGTCTCTTCAAAACTGATCGTAATAAGAAGCAAATGTGGAAAAAACGTAACATTTATTGTAAATGTTACAAATTAAGTACTAAATTAAGTGCTTCATACGTAAGTTAATGTTTCATATTGTTTTACTTTCATTATTTACTATAAACTTCAGGGAATTATAATAACCAACATTGATAATAATAGAGTTGATATCCCAACTTGATCTCAAATGTGAATGAAGCACTTTTCTTGTAGAGAAGATGATTTGTGAGATTATTTCAAGATAACAGTACACCAGAGTATCTCCACAATGAAAGGAATGACGGCGATAAAAATGTTTTTGTTTAAAACTTTCCGGAGAGAGTTTGGGTCGTATATACCTCCTTAAAAGTTGCGAATATCAAAGCTCAAAGAACTATGCTTAACTTTTTTTTGAAAGAAGAGAAGAAAAAGTTTCTGATAACGGGAGAAATAAAGTCGTGATACTAATAGAGGCCGATTTTTTACTAATAAATATGTTTTACGAAAAAAATGTTTTTAACATGATTGACAATGGAAGCAACAATTTTTTTTAACTTCCTAATATTATATATCTTCATTTTGTATTATATTTTAAGAATAAAATCTGTATTTATATAATAAAACAAAATTACCATTTTTTCAAACATTATATATGAATATGTAAGAGATAATAAAAATTAAAACCCATTGTATTAAATACGAACCTCCAAGAATACCTGTAATACCAATAGTTAAATTCAGAAAAAAATTACATAAATATTTGAAGATTATTTTTGTATAGAATCATGTTTACCACCCCTGATCTGTATGTATATAAAGGACTAAGTTTACAATAGTGTTACCAGTCTGTCGATGCCAGCGAGCCTGGCGAAACCGGTCGCTGTCTAAATAAAGACAAAAGTGGAAGTAGTTAAAAAAACATCGTTTTATTTAATTATTATTTAAAATGAACTTCCATCAAGAGATTTCAGTAAAATCATTTGATTATCTTAAAGATATTATAAAGGTCTTTTGGCTATCCTTTATTTAACTAGATGCATTATTAAAAAATACATATTACATTCTTTTTCTTCTTCTTCTTCTTCTTCTTCCTCTTTTAATATTATAGATCTGTGGATCTGTTTTTATGGCGGTGAGGTCTCCTGGGACACAGAATTTCAACTGTCTCCCCATATCTTCGCAGGTCTTCCGGGTTGGCGAGTTCCCATTGGCACGTTGTTTGCGGCTGCTTAAGGATGTCTATCGTCGCTCATTCGTTCCAGCTGGTCGCGCCAGAAGCATCTTCTTTTTCTGCCCCATCTGACAATATCTTCGATATCGCAGATCTCACGTATTACTGTGTTTCTGATTCTGTCCTTCAGTGTTTTGCCCAGAATAGCGCGGAGTGTCTTCATTTCAGCGGTTCGTAATAGTGCTTTGGTTCTATTTGTGTCAGCCCTCGATTCTATTCCATAAGACATTATGGGTCTGATACATATCTAAAATTGTTCAATTAATTTATCACTAGCTATTACTTGTTATTTTATTACATACTTTTTAGATACCTACTTTATATCGTCATTATACTGAAAAACACATTTAGCTAAATCTTTGTGGGAAGCGTTTTTCTAATACCAAAATGATTTCAAATGACTTCAAGTGTTGTAACAGTCTTACACATAATAAAAAACACGATTAAAAATCGATTTAAATTGTTTTGCTAGACAATATAGAGGACAATAAATTCTATCGACATTATTAACTTAAAACAGCACATTTTACCTAGCAGCTTTTACCTAGTCTAAGGACGACATATACGAGTACTCGTGATTTTTATTATTGTTAGTTGAAAAGTAATAAAATTTTATTACTGGGAGAACGGTTTGAAACAAACTAACGATCACGCCGTCTCTCCGAAGGGGTAGGCAGAAATAATGGATTGCCACACCGTTCTTTCCAGACAGACTTTTCTCGATACTTCAACATTCCTACATCGTGCCATGCACTCACGTCGATTTCTCCAACTCCTTACTTGGCAGACATATTAATATTTGATCTTTTTAATTGTGTCACTTTTACTCGGCTTTGCTCTATTTCTAGCTTCATTCACGTCATTTAAATATACTTTCTTCACAATTATGTCGTCATTCATTCTTTCCATGTGTCCAAATCATCTAAATAACCCATTCATTAACGTCAATAAAGGTATTGGTTTGAATGATTTACGTATTCATCCTGGTCTTTTATTCTTCCTGGCATTGTCCCAACTCACTGTCCAGGTTGGCTGTTGGATTCGGCTCCTCTCGTTTCAGGTTTATCTATTATTAACTTCACTCTCAGCTATGTCATGTCTTTGGAGCAGACTGCTGCATTGTGACATCCTGGAGTTCATTGCCACTATACGTTTACCAAATATTTTTTTTTTGAAATGGCCTGGTTCAAAAGTAGTAGTTAATCACCAGGAGAAATATGGGAAAACCAAGAAAAACCTGGCACGATCAAATTAAAAAAATATTGATTATCAGCCACGTGAGGAGTCACGAAATGTTGAGGAAGCGAGTGAAATATATCATGAAAGAAAAGTGTGCCAGTCCATTATTTCTGCCTACCCCTTCTTCGGGGAGATGGCGTGATGTTTAGTAAGTTTGTTATGTATTTTTTAAATTAATATTACTCCTGGTGATTAGCATAAATTAAAATTGAAATAATTTGAAATAAAATAATTAAGCAATTAATAATGTGAGACCCGGTCGCCTAGTATGGATTGAACACGTATGCCGAGCTGGGGAGACCAGTCCAATCAATACTGTATAAGAGTCAAGAATGGACTGAGTAAGACCTCTAGGAAGGCCTAGATCTAATGGTTAATGTTCTGACTGATCTGGCTAGGTTGAGCGAGAAGGACTTTTTTTTTAAATGGCCGAGCCATCGAGGGCTCCCTCCGCTTACTCGAAGCTGTTATAGGCGCAGCGGCGCCTTTCGTCAGCTTCACTCTTGCACTCCCTAGGCCCGTCCCCCGTCCATGCGGGACTTATGTTAAAAAAATAATAATAAAAACTCCTTCTTTGGCGAGAAGGACTGTTGGGAGCAAATCAGGAGCATCCGCAAGATCGATGTGGATGGAATGAAATCATCAAGGAGGCTTTAACATTTCATGAAATGTAAGGCCATAATATAAGTAAGTATTAACAATTATGGAAACGGAGCTTTTGTTTTTTTTGATTTAGTATTATACAAATATTATTCGATGTGTGTTTCGGCATCAGCGGAATGGCGTCTGTTTATTACATATGTGCATAATACTGGAGCGCATATAATATTAACTCTGGTATTAGCTCATTCTATCTGCCATTAATCACGAATGTAATAACTCTTGATTATTCAGTGGGCCGATGCGCAATAGTCGGTTTATTCCCATATCGGCTGATTTTAAGATTTTAGCATAAATTAAAGCGCATTAATTCAATAACTGTTACTGAAATAACATTTAAATCATCATCAATGTGGTGATTTCAGAAATAAACGTGAAAATTAAATCAAAACTAAACAATTTTCAAACACATAGAAACCTTCAAAATATTATATAATATTAACTAACTAACTAACTAACCATCACGCCGTCTCCCCAAAGGGGTAGGCAGAAAGAATGGACTGCCACACATTTCTTTCCTGACATATTTCTCTCGCTTCCTCAACATTCATACATCGTGTCATGCACGCGCGTCGATTTCTCTGACTCCTCACATGGCCGACATTCAATATTTGATTTATTTGATCGTGCCACGTTTTCCTCGGTCTTCCTCTATTTCTGGTTCCATTTACATCATTAACATATAATTTTTTTACCATTCTTTCTTCATTCATTCTTTCAATATGTCCAAACCATCTTAATGATCCTTTCATTATTTTGTTCATGACACCATCATTCGCACCGCATTCACTTCTTATATTTTCATTATATAATAATATATTATGAAAAACTTTTTTAGTTTTCGTAAACCATAACGAGTAGAAGAAGTTTTAACTTGCTAGAGCATTATCAATTAGGTCCAAATGTGTAACATCTAATTAATGAAAATAAAAATAAAATGTAAAAGTATATTTATTTTAAATCCACTAATGTTAGTGTCTTCGTCCAGTTTCGGCAACTCGCTGCATCTTTTAGTTATCAGAGATGCCGAAACCGTTCGAAGACACAAAAATCAGTAGATTTTATCAAAAAATATAAGTTTAAAATTTTTTTTTACATTTTTATTTTATTTTCATGATTTACAATGAACTTCTTTTTACCACGAAATTTCAAATAAAAAATTTATTTTAGATTTTTACATAAAGTATAATGAAACCTCTTAAAAACGTAAGATTTAAAAATATTGTAATTCTAGTAAGGAGTTTTTCATCATTGTTCAAGCAAGAGTATTATAATAACTCCACTAGGATTTGAAAAATATGATCGAAAAATTACTTTAATGGTTGTCAAATATATTTTTATTGTCTTTGTTTTACAATGTTTATGAAATATTTCATTAATACACATACGTAAATTTTCCAAACACTATTTTTAATTAAATAGTCCATAATATAAAATGAAATTTAATTGTATCTCAATAGAGACGAAGATGCAAACTGGAAACTGAATATGGCTGATCAAGGTGTTTACAGGACTTATGACCTGTCATTGGTTGGGTTAAGCGCACGCTTTATGTAATTACAACGTTCCCCATTCCACCTATTTCTTTATGACCATGTAAGACAAATTTTGGAGGTTTTATATATGTTACAAATCTATGCTTAACTTCACATGTCAGTTTCAATACGCCATCTATGTAGATTTTGATTACATATGTTAATTTTTTTAAGATTAATCTATATAATCCACACACTTACGCCATCTATGGAGATTAATTTTCAGCATTTAGCAGAACTACTTTATTAACACAATGTGAAGGCTATCGCCATTAGCGCATTGTTAGAAGCCGCCTGGAGATGTCACTCCTAGCCCACCATGGGTGAAATCCAGTATTCGTATACAAATATAAGTATACATTCACAAAAAAATATCATAATATAAAACTCTGTTTATGCCATCACAATTTTTTATTATTTTTTTAATTTTTACGACAGCTTTTTCGTCAATCTATGTTGACGTCATCAGGTATTAAATTTTTTTTTTCAACTGTTAAAATTAATTTTCGTGATTTTTCGAACCTTAATGTGCATTTGTTCCAATGTCAATTTGAATAATTAATAGTTGAAAAAAATAGTGTAACACTTGATGATGTCAACGTAGGTTTAGAAAAACAGGTGTCGCGAAAAATAATAATATATATATAAAAAAAATTATGCCATTAACTGGGTTTTAAATTTCAACAGTTATAACTATGTCATATATAATATTATGTTAGGTTGAAGTTGGAAAGTAGGAAGAAGAAGAATAAACGTACGCATCTACTTGGCGAAATATAACAATTTCGTGAACACTTTCTGGGGCAAGTGATCCGTGAACATTTTAATATGAAATAATATCTCACACGGAGCCCCTTAGTATAACATTTCGGCAGACAATATTATAATAGTAAAAGTTCCCATAAATTCTCCCGTCCTCGGGCTCATTATTAATTCTATTCACAGTCTTTCATAATATTCACTCACACTGCAGCGAGCGGAAAGTTCCCATATTAGAGTTAGTTCTAAGCTCTTTCTTCCTCAATATCTTCACGCGTGCACAATGTATCCGGGACATAAGGCCATTAAATTTAATTAGATTCAGGAGAAACTTTGGTTGACAATTCGGATTAATTATCTAATTACATTCCTCTCCCCGACATCCTCTTGTTCCCCTCCCTCTTCCGTTTTCTCGCCTTTTGGTTTCTCTTTAATAACTCATACACGCAAATTATTTCCAGCTTCAAGTTTTTGGAGCGGCTTAATAGAAGGAGGGATTGACTTTATGTTTTCATAAGACTGTTTGTGTATATGAGGTTTGGTAAACGAGTGCGTTGAAGCTCCAAACGCTTAATGAAATTAAGGCGTAGTTTGTCAAACCATCCCAAGATAACAAGGCGTTGTGGATTTTAAATCTTCATTAATGGAATCCTAATCCAAATGTCCAAAATTTTAAGTATCGTACTTATCATATTATTATAATTTTTTTTTATAATATTCTTCAGTTTTTAAATTTAAAAGTAAATGAATTTAAATTAATGAAAGAACATCATCATCATCATCAGCCGTCTGTCATCCACTGATGAATGTAAGCTTCTCCTATCCATTGCCGCTCCATCCACCCATGTCCAGCAATCCTCTTCAGATCGTCGGTCTAGCAGGCAGGGGGACGTCCAACTCTACGGAATCCTGTACGCGAAATGAAAGAACATGTTTTTTTAAAATAAAACGGTCTTTATTTATTCTAAGGAAATAGAATAAATAAAGACCGAGGAAAACGTGCCACGATTATATCAATCAAATGTTTTTTTTTCTTCTTCTTTCTCCTTACCTCTTTCCGTTAATCGGAATCAGCTTTTTTTAGCACTTAGCGCAAGGTGTTTAGCTGGAAGCATCTTTCCCTTAAGCCAGATGGTTTGTGATCTTCCTCTTCCTCCTGTCTTAGTTGTCTCAAAAATATAGGTTTTCACGACATGGTGTTGGGGTCTCCTTTATTCAAGGCATCTGAATACATAAATCACAGTTAATTTGGTTTAATATAATAAAACTTTTGAAATTATTTGATATCGTATTAATGTTAACGAAAGAAGAAACCCCAGGTAAATAAAAAATAAATAAAAAAACTTTAATTATCAATCTTCTTCTTTTTCTGGTGCCGTACCCCAACATTGGCAATCACTCCAGGGAAGGCATCTATGTCCTGTGCTACTTAGAAGAGGTTCTCCAATCTTTTCATTTCTGTCTATTCTATTTTATATCGTAGCCAGGAAAACTGCCTTTGACCAACTCACCGACGTTCCTTTATTTACACAACCGAAGGAGGTGATATTTATTTCTCCTTAGCACAAAACCCAAATATGAGACCTTCCTACCCTTACCTTCGACAACAACTCTCTATTGGTTTATTATCTCTTATTATTGATATTGAATATTAAGCAATAATAATATTTACAAGAAAAAAACTGTTATAAATAAGATGAAACTTAATAAAACCCAGATTAAGAAAATGGGAAAATTTTGTTAATAGTTATAGGCTGTGTAGGGGGAGATATTAAAACTGGAATGTTGGGAAAAGTTAAAGGAAATATAATATTTTGCGAGACATTTGCTAATTGACTGAGAACTTTCCCGAAGCGATCAACTTGCCTTGTGATAATTGATTTAATACTGTAATGGATCCGCTCCAAAATGTTTCCGCAATTGTACGTAAAACGTATTTTAACGTCTTAATAATAATTATGATAAAACTTTGCAGGAAATTTAACAATTTTCCCCAGCAATTATTACGTATTTATGGGACTTGACTGTTTCGTATGTTATATTCTATACGGTGTATCGAAATACGTATATAAATTATAATAATTAAAAACTTTTAAATCGAAATATGGTGACAATATAAGTTACAATACAAGATATGGTTACCAACACCGAAGTCCTGAGACAAGCTAGAGTTGACAGGGAGCTGTCAACTATCAAGGTTCAGAACATTTCACAGCTGGATCATGTGTTGCATGGGGAGAAATGCCCCCTTCTCCAACTGATATTGGAGGAACGCCGAGGGCCCGGTAGGAGACAGTTGTCCTGGTTGCGAAACACAAGGGAGTGGACCGGCATCAGAAGTGTGGAGGAGGTGTTCCGAGCGGCTCAGGATAGGGACAAGTTCGCCGAGGTGATCGCCAACGTTGGGGGGGCCCGACAGGGTAATTTAAGAAAAAGAAGAAATCAAAATATGAATTCAGTAATTAATTAATTGATTTATTGCAAAAAGCCGATTGGTTAATGAAAAACAGCAATATTTACATTTTACATACTAATAAATAATTTTGGAGGTTTATCTTAAAGTTATTTCAAGAAAGTCTTTCATTTTAAATGGTAGGTCGTTGTAGAGTTGCAGTCCATTGTACATAATTTTAGATCGTTTTGTCTTTGTCAGTGCTTTTGGTAAGTAATAAATGTAATAGTTTTATTTACAATTACATATATTTTTAGAAAATCGGAAAAATAATTACATTCA
Organism: Lepidostoma basale; assembly: GCA_022606425.2. Lineage (NCBI taxonomy): Eukaryota > Metazoa > Arthropoda > Insecta > Trichoptera > Lepidostomatidae > Lepidostoma > Lepidostoma basale. The sequence continues at coordinate 996,278 of JAHDVF020000300.1, read as the reverse complement.
AATATTTATAACACAATAATAACTTCACAAAAAAAATAAAAACCTTATAAACATATGAGTAGTGTTATATCAAGAAAGCTAATATCATTTTTATGAATTATTTAGGTATTTTTTTCTTCACAAATGAGAAATAACAAGCAAACAACACTTAGGCAACTCATTTGGATACAGATCAGTTTTACAAAAATAACTAACTTACCATCACGCCGTCTCCCGGGAGAGGTAGGCAGAAATAATGGAACGCCACACTGTTCTGTCCTGATATACTTCTCTCGCTTCCTTTACATTCATACATCTTGTCATGCACGCACGTCGATTTCTCCGAGTCGTCACGTGACCGACATTCAATATTTGATTGATTTGATCGTGCCACGTTTTCCTCGGCCTTCCTCTATTTCTAGCTCCGTTCACGCCGTTTACATATACCTTCTTTACCATTCTGTCTTCACTCATTCTTTCCACGTGTCCAAACCATCTTAATGACCTTTTCCTTATTTTGTTCATAACACTTTCATTCGCACCACATTCACTTTTTATACTTGCATTTGTCACTCTATCATATACAGATTTGTCACACATTCGTCTTAGAGATCTCATTTCTACTGCATTTATTCTACTTTCATCCTTCTTTTGCCAGTTCCATGCTTCACTTCCACAAAATAATAATTACAAAATTAAATGTCATAACATAAGAATAAATAATATATTTTAGAAGCTAAGCTAAGCTGGGCAGCATTCAAAAATCTTGGTCACATTTTGAAAAATCCGAAAATACCTATCAACTTGAAAAGGAGAGTGTTCAATGCCTGTGTCCTGCCAGTGTTCACTTATGGTATTGAGACAGTCACAATGTCCCAAAAAGTGCCAACAAGCTAAGAGTCACTCAGAGAGCAATGGAGAGAGCCATGTTCGGTATCAGCTTACGGGACAGACTCAGAAATGATGACATAAGAGTCAGGACAAAGGTTTCCGATGTTGTCAAGATGGCCGCAACCCTTAAGTGGCGATGGGCGGGACATGTCGCTCGCGATCCAGAAGAAAAGTGGACAAGGCGACTGCTGTGCTGGTGGCCAAGGACGGCAAAGCGTGGAGTTGGGCGCCCACAGTTGCGTTGGCGCGACGATATCCGGAGAAGTGCGGGAAGTGCCTGGATGCGGATCGCTCAGAATAGAAGAGAATGGAAAATGCGAGAGGAGGCCTACGTCCAGGAGTGGACGGTCATTACAGGCTGAAGAAGAAAGAAGAAGATATTTTAGAAGAATTCAAATTATGTAGAATGAAGTATGTTAAAGTCTTTCCAGAAATGAAATACATAGTTTAAGAACACAGTTTTACTGACAATAAAAGTGTATCTATGACGATAGAATTCAACGTCCGAATGATTTCGAGATAGATGCACATTTTTATTGCATTTTGTTTGTCTTTTGTTGAACTTTGATGTTGAAAAACATATGTATCTAAGGATAAACAAATTATTGCATTCCAGAATTCCATTGTAATTTCTAAGGGGAATTTAAAATTCTGTTTGTATCCAATGGACAATGACAGCGAAATCTGCAGAGCGACTGGATACTTTTGAGAGAAGGGTGCTGCGCAGAATTCTGGGGCCTGTGAATGACGGTGAAGGCTGGAGAGTGCGGCATAACGACGAGCTGTACAATATTTACAAAGCTCCCAGTCTCTCCACACAGGTCAGACTGAATAGACTGAGATGGGCCGGTCACGTGCAGAGGATGCCGTCATCGCGAACCCCAAAAGATTGCTGGAGTGGCACCCAGGTGGTAGAAGACCAATTGGACGACCAAGGCTGCGATGGGAGGATGAAGTTGGGAGAGATGGAACAAGATTGTTAAGAGTGTCAGATTGGAGGGTCGAAGCGGAGGACAGGAGGAGTTGGAGGCGAAGAATACTGGAGGCTAAGGCTCGATATGGGCTGTAGGGCCATCGAAGAAGAAGAAGAAGTTTGTATCCACTTTATTATTAAAATATTTCCATTAAACGAAAATAATTATGCACCACACATTTCAGAGGTAACTTCTTCCATCACCAGATTTAAATATAATTGAGTTATATTAACACATAAGGAAGGAAGGGGTCAACTTCAAAACGTGTAGTATATCGTATTTTTTATTTTGTAATTTTAGTAAATAAATAAATATAGTGGACAAAAAGGTGTTTTAAATTATCTCTTCAAAAAAATATATACCATATATTATATTTAAATTCGGTAATATTGAAAATAAAAAATCTTATTTTCAAACATTATATAAAAAAATGTTAGCTGTTATTAATTTAAATCCCATTGTTATGAAAACATAATTCTCTTAAAAAACTTAAATATCAGTATTTCAATTCAATAATTTTAACATCATTAGTTTAATATTATTTATGTATATAATCATGTTTATCACCCCTGTACGTATATTTATTTATTTATTTTGACATAAACGCCGCAAGGGCTTTTACAAAAAATTACTTGTTTAGTAACAAAGGTAATTAAAATTTGCCCAAATAAACAGACAACTAACATATAATGAATAGTATATAAAGAAGTCAGTTAATTACAGTGTCACTAGCCTGTCGATGCCAGCGAGCCTGGCAAAACCGGTCGCTGTCGAAATAAAAACGAAAGTGGAAGTAGTTACAAAACATCATTTTATTTAATTATTGTTTTTTAACATTGATGTAAAATTCCAAATTTAATAATTAATACGAATAAAAACGTCAGTATTCTTGAAGTTTTATTATATTTTATGGGAATTACATGTTTCACCCTTCTAAGGCATTTGATAATGCCTCAGAAGGGCGAAATATGTCATTCCCATAAAATATAATAAATTTTCTAGAATACTGACGTTTTCATTCATATTAATTATCATTTTATTTGATTATAATTTAATTGAACATGCATCAAGAGGTTTCATTAAAATTATTCGAATATTTTAAAATTCTCTTTTAGGATTTTAAGTTTAATTGCTTTTTGCCTTATCAATAGATACGAAAACGATATTTGTTCGTAACCTTTCTCAAGTATTAACCGTTTCAGCGCAGGCACACAATCGTAGGGAAGTTGGCACTCGGCATAGCCGTTATTTACAGGGGCATTTGTAACCCGGTCCGTTCTCCGGAGTAGCACGTCCGAGGGCGACTCGCGCAAAACTTGTAAACTTAATAAGTTGTGATCAAAGTTTTCTCCATATTCGCAGCGGACGGGAACAGAAGCAAGGCGCCAGAGGGGTTAACAAATAGGACAGCGTATTGGACCATTTTATTTGCAAAGCGGTTATGCGCTTCGTTTAATAAATACTTCATACCCAAGGGTATACCCAAGACCAAGGAATGCACTTGTATTTACAACACATTAAAGCATGTACGAGTATGTTTAAAATAATGAAAATAAAAAATGTGCCAAATCTGTTTAACCGGCACACCTTTGGGTTATTTTCCGAGAAACGTGCAAGAAAATAACGCAGGTTTTTTATTAATGAAATTAAATTATATATTAATTTTATTTTTTTAAATTACGAAACGTCAAATACTCGGCCGCACACTTCGCCTGCCCCTTGTAAAACCATCATATTAATGAACACCCGATTTCCACTTTGGAGCTTATTTTTCTGGACATGTTTCGAAATCTTACACCTTCATCGTCGGGAGTACGATATAAAGTAACCAAAATTATTACAAACGGGGTGCAAGATTGTAACAATTTTGATTAGTTTATATCGTTCTCCGATGATGAAGGTGTAAGCCTTCGAAACGTGCCTAGAAAAATAAACTCAAAAGTGTAAAAAAATTTAATTCATAAAAACAATATTTTATCCCTATATTCTTCTACGTGTGCCGTATCAGGTCCCCAAAAGCTTCTATAAATACAAGAATTACTGAATCGTAACGTGTGGACTTTTTTGTGGCACAGTATAAGAAAGTTATTATAATTATTTTTGTTGTATTTGGTGATAATTGCAAAAATTTGTTAATTTATACAAATGAAAACGTCTGTTTTCTAGATGTCTTACTGTTATCAAAAGAGTCGAAATATGTCCTTCACTTAAAATATTTTAAAAAAATCTTCTAGAAAATAGACATTTTCATTCGTATTAGTTATCAAATAATAATATGTAGTTTTACATCAATGTTCAATAAATAAATACAATTTTAGAATCCATTCTCAAACCTAGTTTAACGTGTATAGTAGAGATAATGAAACATGTACAATGTCCACCGTATAGAAGAAAATTTCACACGAAGCAGGTTAAAGCTTGTAGATAATATTCTTTTAATTCGCTGATTTAAACACGATAAGGGGGGATCCGCCGGCCGACGACCGTTAGTGCGGCCCGCTGCGGGTCTGTGGGGCTGCACTGCTCGTTAGAGAATGTACGAGGGAAATAAAAATGCACACTGAAAAACTGGAAGCATGCGATAGCTGCATTTAACATCGGCAAAATTTGCAGCTTGTATAAAAATATGTTTAAACTCTGCATTAAGTTCACAAGTGTCTAATCGGTATTCCTAGATATTATGAATACTAATAGATATTATGAATACACTGACCAACTGATATTGGAGGGGAAAATTGAGGGACGCCGAGGGCCCGGAAGGAGACAAATGTCCTGGCTGCGAAACGTGAGGGAGTGGACCGGTATCCGAAGAGCTGTTCCGAGACAGGTTCGCTGAGGTGATCGCCAACGTTGGGGGGACCCGATAGGGCACTTGAAGAAGAAGAAGATGAATACAAATGATAACGTCTGTTTTCTAGAAAATTAATTATATTTAATGTAAATTTGATGTTTCGCATGTCGAAGGCATTATCAAGTGAAGCTAAGATCAAAATTTGACCGGCAATTTTTTTTTTTCACATAAAATATAAATTTTTATCTAGGAAACAGGCGTTTTCATTCGTGTGAATTATATAATATGGAGTTTAACATCATTGTTCAAGAAATAATAAATGACAAGCCTTTTCTTCAAATTAAGCTCGTCATAAGTATATATAAAATTACAAGTAAATAAACATCCCGGAGGTGGCTAGGTGTATTTTTATTTGTCGTCTTTCCCATGGTTCAATTATGACTCAACATTTTCGTTTAAATAAAGAATAAATAAAAAAATATGCTGCGTTTTTGCATTATAAAATAAAATGAATAAATACAGTTGAAAAATTACGAAAAATCATCTTGTAAAGAATATCTGATTAAGGGGATTTTTTGTGTGTCCTGTTAGTAAAATTAATTTTGTCTGTTTTCTGGAAGCTTCATTATCATTTATGTGAATGCTAAGGAATTATCAAATATTTAAGGCATTTGATAATATCATAGACATGCAAAACACGTCATTAACATCAAATATAATAAAACTTCTAGAAAACACACGTTTTCATTTATATTAAAATTAAGTATGGCCTTTTTTTAAACTAGAGTTTTATTATTTTATTTAAAATGTTTGATTGATTCAAATGAACAATCTTTCTGAGAATGTTAAACTTTCCACATTAGTTGATTAATAATATTCCGAATTTTTAGAGTATTTAAAAAAGTTAAGACATTATATAATATAAAATATTGTAATCTAATGAGAGTTGGTTTTTTAATTTTCCTTGTTCACATGTTGCACAGTATATTATAAAGCTATATAAATATTATGTATTTCTTATCATTTATGTAAATTTTACGCGAGTCATGAACCCCCTTCAATATATTGTTATAATATTTTGTACATTGCTAGCATGTAGTCTATTGAGAGGGCACTTTCAAATTTATGTTATAATCGACTAGAAACAGGCCGATATCACGAAGGCATAATATACTAGTCAAAAAACAAAGCCAGTAGTACTTTAAAATGAGCGCCATAAACCGTTTATCCGTCGTAAAACCAACCCCTTTCGGTATAAAACCACAACGTACTTACGCAATATGAAAAATACGTAAAACACCCTGTATTTCTGGTAAAATATTATTCAAAAGAAAGGTGCGATGCATATAGTTAAAAAATACATATTTGAGTTTTATGAGATTCGTGTTCGCCACGTTATTATTGTTGTTAAAAGTTTCTTCGCATTGTTATGAATATTATTTACTCTTCGAACAATGCTGTAAAACTTTATTAGGAATGAGATCGTTCGAATTTTGAATTTTTTTAAAATACATATAATTTTAAATTCAAATCAGCCTAACTGAAGTATTTGGATGTATTTATCAATATATATAACTAGGAATGTCAAGTTGGAGCAGAGGACAGGAGATGAAGGCGAGGAATAATGGAGGCTAAGGCTCGATATAGGCTGTATGGCCAGCGAAAAAGAAGAAGAAGATATCTATCAATATATATTCAGGTTTACATATTGGCCTCAGCATGTTTACAATAGATGGAAAAATGGAGAAAGATGTCGGAAGAAGGGTTAGAGCTGGAAACAAAGAAAATGGTGCACTCAATGTCATTACCGCAAATAGAAATATATCAACTGAAGCAAAGACGGCAGAGCACAATGGAGTTCTGGTGCCGACCTTTATGTATGGAAGTGAAGCTTGGAGTTGGCAAAAGAAGGATGAAAGTAGGATAAATGCCGAAGAAATGAGGTCACTAAGAAGGATATAATATCTAATGATGAAGTAAGAAAGGAATGTAAAGCGAATGAATGCGTGATAAATAAAATCAAGAAAGGGTCACTAAGATGGTTTGGACATATGGAAAGAATGGATGAGTAAAGAATGTTTAAAAATATATTTATAAGTAGTGGGAATAGAAAAAGAAGTCGAGGAAGGCCAAGGAAGACATGGCATGACCAAATTAATCAAATACTGAAAGGCGGCCACGTTCGAAGTAGGAACAATCGACGAGCGTGCATGTCACGATGTGTGAATGTAGAAGAGGCGCGAGATTTATATCAGGATAGAACAATGTGGCTCCGAGGAAACGGTGTGATGGTTAGTTAGTTTGTTCGTTTTGTAAGTCCTTCGAACTATGTCGAGAAAAATAAAACAAAATTGGAATAAATAGTGTTCAATTCATTTTGAAAACAATTATTTATGTTTGATTCATAGGAATCAATAACAACGAAATAATTTTTTATTGTAAACGTCAAATCTAAAAACACATTAGTTAAAAACAAACATTGTTAGTGTGCTACTTTTTGTGTTGTTTATGTTTACATTTAATATTCAGGGCGCACTCTATCGAAGGGTAATTAGACGTGCAATGTTTGTACTAAGCTTGAAGGATTGAGCACATAACTAATTTACCATATACATTCCATTACTAAAGCAAAATATGTGAAAGAGAAAGTATCTTATATGAAAGGACAATGAACAGGCCATTTTGTCAGAGAAACCAGATGCACAAAGATTCTTCTGCAGTGGAGACCAAGACACCACAGACAAGTTGGGGAGACAATATTCAGCGGTACATTGAAAGAAACTGGATGCAGAAAGAAGCCAACCGAAGAATTAAGTTAGGTTGGGCGTCCTTTGGAAAATTACGTCATGTTCTCACCTCTAAAATACCACAATGCCTCAAGACTTAAGTCTTCAACCAGTACGGAGCCGAGACGTGGACACTGACGAAAGGTCTAGTCTACAAATTCAAGGTCGCCCAACGCGCCATGGAAAAAGCCATGCTTGGAATAACCTTGAGGGACTGATTTAGAAACGAATTTATTCGTCAACAAACCAAGGTGACTGAGGTGGCTGAGCGGGCTGAAGTGGCGATGGGCTGGCCATCGGCTGTCGGAGAACCGACGGCCGATGGAGGATCGGGTTCTGGAGTGGAGACCGCGTACAGGATCCCGCAGAGTTGGACGTCCCCCTGCCCGCTGGACCGACGATCTGAAGAGGATTGCTGGACCTGGATGGCTGGGAGCGGCAATGGATAGATTTGGAAGAGGCCTGCATTCAACAGTGGATGACAGACGGCTGATAATGATGATGATGGATGCAGATAGCCCAGAAAAGAAAGACACGGAAACAAATAGGAGAGGCCTTTATTCAGATGTGGACGTACACAGGCTAATGCGGAAGAATATAAACATGATTAATTCCTATGAAACCAAAATTTCCTCTCGCGTTTGACCGGTTTTGTAGACTTTTAAAAACATAGGTATTGTTTCTTCTATGTTCACCATACCTTGTGTTGTAGGTGTTTTATATTTTTCTTATTTTATATACTTTGTATACAACACTCGCTTTTTAAAGAAATTAAAATAAATATCAACCATGTTTCGGACTACACAGCCCTTCCTCAGTGATATTATAAAGATATTTAAAATATTGTTAAATTGTTTACAAATATGGTCAGTTTTGAAAGATGTTATAAAGATCCATTTTGGAACGTTTATGCTTTTGTTATACAAATATTATGAATAAATTAAAAATTACAAAAAAGAAATTAAAGTTCTTATTGGGGTTCAGGTATTGACTTACAACAAAGGAAATAAATCAAAGATTTAACTTGACGTTAAATTTATTTGATTATTTATAATATTTTCTTTATTTTTGATTTTTAATTTTAATTTGTTTAAAAAGTGAGTGTATACAAAGTATATAAAAAAAGAAAAATATAAAACTTAAATATTTGTTTAGTTAAAATACATATTAGCATTCATTATTAAGTATTATATGAAAGTTTAAAAAAATCCATTCCCTTCTTGTTGTTCTAGCAAAATAAATTCTCCCCACGTCGAAAATTCGACACTGCAAATTTGCATAAAGAAACAATTTTTCATATATAACTAGAGACCTTGTTTTAACATTCCCAATTATACACACCGGCTTTTGTGTGAGTACTGTAATATACCCCTGACATGTACATACTCTTAAAGGGTACACTCTACGGGAAAATATTACATAAAATAATAATATGTTACGGTACACGATATATATGCTCAATTACGTATTCAAAAATTGGGTTGTCTCAAACAACCGTAGAAATAATATATGATACAACGTTCCTTCGCTAGTTCCAAACCAAGGGATAAGTTTGCAATAAAGTGTAACATTTTTTGATGGTTCTTGGAATGCACTTGGGCTCTCAATGAAATGTCTTGTAATGTAAGAGATCCCCATTACTATCTATAATTATGCTCAAAGCGCGGCAATGCACTGGATATGCGAACCTTACAACAAATCTTTTTATGCAGTCGATGTTTCTCACCCAAACGCTTATGATTTTAAAAAAATAGTTGCTACAACTTTTTTCGGTGTGTATTGTGTTATAATGCTATATTTCTTTATTTGTATTATTTCTATTATCTTTTTGTTAATTTTTATACTATAACCTTAATTTTATTTTGATTTTAGTTTAGTTAAATCTCGTTTTATAAGTCTATAATGTTAACTCTGTTCATTCTATTTATATTGGCCTTATTTAATTACTTTTATGTGTTTTTATATATAAACTTATTCGTTGTTTGTTACCCTAAAATAAATAATAAATAAATAAATATATAATAGTAGCAAAAATACGTTTCTATAGTTCTTTGATAATATGTATAATTCGATGCTGCTGTTACATATTAAAGGTAAATACTTGTATATCGCACACGGTCTTGGGAAATATTTACCTTCAATAATTAGACAGCAAAAAGTTTAAGGAAACTTTTGTAATATCATGTTGATTAATTGATTATTACTTTAAACCTGTACATTACCATTAACTTTCCGATTATCCGTAACCCCTACGTGATATTTGCTTTAAAACCAATTTGGTTTTACTTCAATAAATTCAACATATATTAATGTTAGTTTTGGAAATACAAACACATACTGCGATGTGTATAGGTGAACCAATAAATCTAAATAATTTTCCAAAACATAAATGATCAAAATCTACATCACTAAGAATCTGGATGCGATGCAATCTACATTGCGATTAGTGTGCCTTTTTCTTTCACCTGGCCATTTCTTGTTATTTGGGGTCCGCTCTCCTAATACGGCTCCTCCAAGTCTCGCGATCCTGGGTCATTAAGCCTTCGAAACAACAGTGTTTTAATTTATAAAAATTCGTTATTCATTTAACTTTAACGTATCTGGTTAAGAATTCATTTTCAACACCGAAACAATGGTTGGGAATGTAATTAAATAAAACATTTTGATAAATTTATAATGATATCATAAGTTTACAGAGAGGAACGTATTGTAGAAATATGATGTCTGGTAAAATATTTTGTGGCTTATCAGAGAGATATACGTACGTATGTATATTTGGATGTACAAATTCTAAATAATTTTGAAAATTCACATAATTTGAATCACCTAGATAATTTCTACAAGTAACTGGGGTCTATCAGAATTAGACTAATTAAAACGAAGAGTGCCTTCGAGATTAATTTGTGGTTCCAGCACCCCAACCGGAAACAGACTTCCCGTTTCCGGCAGGGAACTAGTTCATATGGCAACTGATTCGAGGACCGTCGTAACGAGCTTCAAGTATACATACGAGTACACGGCGAGATTTGATTTTTGATAAGTGGGTTATTTGTCAAATATGTTATTTTATTTATGCATTATTACTTGGATTTAAGTTATGTAAAATTTTGATTTTAGATTATTAATTTCATAAATACAATTTTATTATGAATTGAAACACTGCTTTTTCCACTTTTGTAAATGGAAAAAAACAGTGATTCAATTCATATGAAATTCGTTAATAATTTTATTTGAAATAATTTTTTTTTTGGAGAGCAACGGAAAATTACCACATTTAAAAGCCCAAAATGGCATCCCAAGAACCAGCAAAGATGATTATGAACTTTGCTATAGACCAATCCAAAAGATTGTAAATAAAATGAAGCAAAAATATTAATAATAAAATAAATGATAAAAAATTTTTCGAGCATCAGGTTTTGATGAGATGTATTATTATTACTATGCTGACAAATACTAGGTAAATGTCTGGTTCAGCAAAACTGTTTCACCACACATCTTCTTCTACATGTGCCATATTAGGTCTCCTAGACGTTGGCAATCACTACTGTAAAGGCTTCTCTATCTTGCGCCGCCCGGAACAACTCCTGTACGCTTCCGATTCCAGTCCAATTGCTTGCAGAAATTTCCCTAGACAGTTCATTGTCAACCTTAATTTTTGTTTTGCAATTGGTATACAAATCTTGGACAGTCTTTATCAATGTATTGGATACTCAAATTGATGGCATTATTGTTATAGGCAATATTATGATAAATAAAAATTCAACTGGTACTTATGTTCAAAAACTTTAAGTGTTGGAATTAAACTCTTGTTGCCTGCGAATGGGGTTGAAAACAATCGTGAAAATTGTTCATTAATAATGAATCACTTAATGTTTATATTAAGGAATATTGAAGGGCGGTGTTGGCTCTTGCCGCTGTCCGTGTTCAGCCGGTTTAAATATTTCAAGGAAAAGTAATTGAAGGAAAGGGAAGACTTACGCCCCGTTAATGTTTATCAGTATTTTGGCCGATGTTTTCGTACCCCCATAAAACGGTTTTACTACAAAAAATTGTACTTTTAATGATTTATGTTCCGCTTGTGACTTCAAGGTCCAATCTCATTGTTCGAGGTTGCTTAAAATATTTAAGATTTTCATTTCTTTGAACCCATTCATCGCCGCTGTTACGAATAATAATTAAGTGCTATACGAGTATATCTGTTATGTTTTATGATCTTAAAAAACTGTCGATGCGATGTTCATTCGCACAGAATTCACTTCTTAAATTTTTATTTAACACCATTATTATAAGTTTAACCCCACATTCAAATAATTAATTAAAATACATATGTACGGAAGTTAAGCATAGAACTGCCAAAATAAGGATGAAAATAGAATTAATACAGTAAAAATGGGTGTTGAATCTGTATATGATAGGGTGTCAAATGCAAATATATGAAGATAATGTGGTAAGAATGAAATTGTTATGAATAAAATAATGAATGGGTTATTTAGATGATTTGGACACACGGAAAGAATGAATTACGTAAGAATGGTGAAAGAAGTATGTAGTCCATTGTTTTGGCTGAAACACTGTGATACTTCAACATTATTACTGTTTAAATTTATAACACTATTCTAATATCACAATTTATTTTTATTCGCTGAGAGTGTCGCGACAGACGTTTTGCCATTTTTTGTAACACCTGATGATGCCAACATCGATCGGCGAAACAGCTGTCGTGACACTCTCAGTGAATAAAAATAAATTGTGATATAATTAACAGTGTTATAAATTTTAATAGTAATAAAGAAAGTATGTATAAACGACATGAATGGAGAAAACAGGGCATAATTAAATCGATCAAATGTTAAATGTCTATCAAATAAGGAGTTGGATAAATCGACGTACGTGCATGACACGATGTATGAATGTGGAAGAATCGAGGGAAGTATGTCGGTAGAGAACAATGTGGTAGTCAGTTATTTCAAAATTTTGTTTATATATTTTTTCAAATAACAAAGTGCTTTACAATGCCTATCCGTGTATAGAATTATAGCATTGTTCTATTGTTCGTTGTAACAGAATTCTGTTCGACGCAATGAATTATGATTTATCTCGTTGAAAGGAAAACGAATGATGGATACATATGGCGGAGTGACTAGGTGTGGATCAGCGCGAATAAGCTGACCAATCACATCATTTGTCACTGTCCCCGTGAAACACGAGTGGATATTAGTGTCGCATTCTCATCACAACGTAATTTCTGTGAATCACAGACGTCACTGAAAATAAGCTTACCATGATGACGAAGAATTTTAATTATGGTTTTACATTATCAAAAAACAGTCTCACATTAAGTTAAGATTTATTAAAATACAATAATGATAATAATTAGGGTAATTTGTGTAGCGCCGTTTTTGCGAGTAACTTATCTCAAGGGCGATTTGGCAGTGTTATTAAATAATGGGAATTGCACCTGATACTGACGATCAGATATTCGTGGACGACAATCTGCGTGGCCGGGTGGCAGAGCTATGACTGCTACATCGAAGGTATCTGGTTCGATTCCTGGCGATAGCAGATATGGAAAGACAGACATATGGAAAGAATTAATGAAGAAATAATGGTAAAAAAAATATATGTTAACGATGTAAATGGAACCAGAAATAGAGGAAGATCGAGGAAAATGTGGCACGATCAAATAAATCAAATATTGAATGTCGGCCATGTGAGGAGTCAGAGAAATCGACGCGCGTGCATGACACGATGTATGAATGTTGAGGAAGCGCGAGAAATGTGTCAGGAAAGAAAAGTGTGGCAATCCATTCTTTCTGCCTACCCCTTCGGGGAGACGGCGTGATGGTTAGTTAGTTAGTCAAAACATTTTAACAATTCTCTGCTGAAAAGAGGTCATCAGGACATCTGAATAGTTGACCAAATCTGTTAACGGTATACGAAGCATTATTATATGTAACCACACTTTAAATAGTTCTAACCAGTTCGTAGTATTAACTTTCAGAATCCACGTTCCCGAACCATCTAACAAAACAGACTAGACATAGCACTTCAACATTCTCCACATATGTTTCAAAATCAGTTTATCATTGCCGAATATTGTCACAATTTCGTTGAATGTTCTACGGGCTATTATGATCCTTCATTTCACCACTACATCTGGATCTACATCTGTTCAGAAGCTACATCTGTTCAGAAGCTCTCTTAAAAAGAAAAGTTTTAAGAGAGCTTTCTGGACGTTGAGCGCCCTTGAAGTGAATCTTTCACAAAAATGGCGCTATATAAATCATCATTATCATCATCTTAATCATATTCAAATTCAAATACTTTTTAAATTATAAATTTACTTATAATTACATCGCACATTAAATTTTGTGTGTTATCAGATGCTTTTATATAATTTCTCGTTATATTGGCTAACACCACGGTAAGCGAAATATTTATCTCTTTGAAAAAATTTTCTTCTTTTTTCCAGCGCTACATCATGTTGTGGGGTTTGGTCTCTTCCACAGCAGTCCTCAACTGGCTCGTGACCCTGCTTATCCTATTTTCCAGGTTTATATGGGAGTTCGAGTTCTGAGATGATCGTGTTGGTGTTTGTAATTTTATAAATTGAAGTATATAAAATATTAAAAAATGATTATAAATATAAATGAATAAATATTGCTTTTAATTGTATTTATTCCCAAATGTCTGGATCGTCCAGCTGACGACAAGTGCACCATCTAAAATAACATTATGTGTTAAATTATTTTTATTTTGTTATTTTATTGTATGTCATTGTATTTTATAAAATTTGTTTTAGATATATTTTGTGGACGTTGGTCGATCGAAGTTTGCGCAGGAGATGTATATTGGTGGCGATGAGGTTCGCAACCCATCACACTGCGTCCCTTCGCGGGGGCGAAAAGAGAAGGATAGAGTGCCGCATCGGTTAAAGTGTGGCAGTCCAATTTTTCTGCCTACTCTTTCGGCGAGACGGCGTGATGGTTAGTAAGTTAGTTTAAATTTCAAATTTCAATCCCCCACAATTTTCATTTCATATAAAAAGCCTAACAAAATTTAATATAGGTACCAAAAGATAGCAGCGAGCTACCCAAACTGGTCGAAGACACACACATTAGTGAATTTTAACTCAATATACATTTAAAAAAGTTTTTTTTTAAGATTTATTTTCGTATCATTTTTCTAATACATATGTATTTAGTTTTATTTCATTGGATAAAAACTAATACATATTTTAAATATTTATTTAAAAATAAAATCATTTCATTATTTTTAATGAACTTTCCACAAAGATATTTCAATTATTAATACTGATGTCTTTAAAATATTATATGTTTTCATGCATTTTTATTGCAACAATCAAATTAGTAAATGAAATAAAGTCGTATTTTAAAGGTGCAATAAAGTAAAGCTATACTAACTAATGTTTTGTGTCCAGCATCGCATTGTAGAGAAAATCTTGTTAAATGCGGCAAATCGTTCAAAACTTTTTACAGTAATCTTCGGTTGACCGTGGACTGCAAAAACTCAATGAAAATTGCGGCGATAAATCCCGGCTGATCCCGACGCCGCGGTTAATCAACGGATAGTTCCCGTGTTGGTTTACGTCCGGGTAACGTCCCGGTTAACGTTCCGGTTAACGCGACCATCGTTCCGGATTATCTTATCAAGCACAGTCGTTGGCCAGTCGGACGGAAAAAATGCTTTCAATTGTTTCGCATGCCCCGCTCATTGACCTCTCGCGGACAATACAGAAATTAATAGACACCAATCTGCATTATCTATATTGCCAGATGCATTTCATACGAATGAACCGCTTCAATTTTATAGTGCACTGGATGTTAACACATGCAAAAAAATATTGTAATAATTTTAAAATAATTAATACGATTGAAAATGTCTGTTTTCTAGAAGTTTTGTTATAATTCACGGACTTGACATATTTCGCCATTCTAAGGCATTTTACATTTTTTACTAAGACATTTGAAAATGCCCTAGAGAGGCGAAACAAATCATTCTCATAAAAAAATAATAAAACTTTTAGAAAACAGACGTCATTCATATTAATTATCAAATCAAATCAAATCAAATCAAATCAAATGAAGATGGAGTAGGAGAAAGAAGAGACCACTTGGAGTGGGTGACGGCTCCATTACAAGCGTCTTCCGCTGCCTTATCTGGATACCTCATTTGTCATGCTTCCTTATTTTTCGAAAATCATTACCTTGGACTTATTCACATGTATGATCTTTGAATTTCCAATGGGACTTTTCATTAACGTTAAGAATTACTACGAATTACTCAACGGTATAAAAATGCTATCTCGCAAATTTTGACATTTTAAACAAGGTTAGAGCATTGCGTATTTAGGATTTCAAAGAAATTCTTTAAGAAAATTCAACATAAGTCGTAATAGTCAATTTAACAAAAATATTTTCATTTCCACATCCAATATGAGTTATGAGCGAATGCAAATTCCAAATTCAAATCGCCGAAAACCCTTTAATTTGAATAACATTAGAATTTAGAGTTCCAAAAGTCTGTACCCGCAACAGGGCGGTGACTTTGGAGGTAATTAAAAATATGATATACGACTCGAAAAGTCCCATAAATTCGCAAATTAAAATATTAACAGTGTCTCCGAAATTCACGGCGTCCATGATTAACATGAAAATATGCTAATGATTCCGCTGAATAATATTAAGTGAATATCATTAAGCACAAAAATCTGATAAAAACGTGAAGCCAGGAATGCTAAACAGCTCAAAAGGAAATTCCATCAGAATTCAGATTTCTACTAGAATTTATTATTAATGTACTATAAAGGAAAATGTTGGTAAGCCGTACATTTTGAAGATTTCTTTCTATCGCTCAGAAAATTTAGTCAGAAAAATTCTGCTGAAAAAAAATCGTACCTTTTAAATAACAATCTTAACGATACTAATGAAGAGAGAAACATTTTATTTTTCATTTATTAAATGTGTTGAATTTATTTAACAATTTTGAAATACGTTACTTAAATAAACCCTATTTTTAAATATAAAATCAGGTACAACACTAAATGATTATTTTTGAATCTTTAATTAGGCGCAAGGAAACACATTATTTGAAAAAATATTGTTTTCAATAAAGATGTTATAATTAATAATGAAACGAAACGATGTTTTTTTAACGATTTCCACTTTTGTCTTTATTTCGGCAACAGCCGGTTTCGCCAGGCTCACTGGCATCAACAGACTGGTGACACTGTTATTAATTGACTCCTTTATGAGATCTTCCATATAGATCAGGAGTGGTAAACATGATTCTATACAAAAATAGTATTAAAAAAATGGTAATGTAAAATTTGCTGAATTTTATTATTGATATTAAAGTTATTAAATAGTTCTGTTTATGATACAATGGAATTTAAATTGATTACAGCTGACATATTTATATGAGAGGTTATAAAATACACATAATAAATAATAGGTCAACGTATCTCTTCTAAGCTATTATTCTTTTCATTCCATGACAAATGTGCTCATTTGATTTATATATTTTTTGTGGATATTAATTTAATGACTTGTGTCTACAGGAATTTGTTTATCTACAGGAATTTGGGTAATCTATTGAAAATATTTTTACATTATGAAAAAAATACACAAAATTTTTACACTCGAACATAATTAATGGGTGAATTAAAGTCTAGAGCTTTGTGTTATTTTATTTAATAAGGATTTCTTAAATAATAGACATATATCGAAAATGGGATTGGAAATTGAATTCGATAGTTGTTTAATATTTCCTTAGTTTTCAATAGCTTTTTAGATTCACAAATTTAAAGTTATTTAATGGTAAGTTTATATAATTAACCCTAACCGGTTATAATATAATACATTTTTCGATTAAATAAATCTATGAATCATGAGGCATGAAACACACCGTACTTTAGCTCTTCATGAAGGGGAAGATCGAGGGCCGCAGAGGAATTGGCATAAGACAGCTATCCTGGCTTCGAAACATCCGAGAATGGACCGGCGTCAGAACTGTGGGGGAGCTGTTTCGCGCTGCCTAGGACAGGGAAGCTTTCTCCCAAATGGTCGTCAACGTCGGAGGGACCCGGCAGGACACACGAAGAAGAAGATGAACTCATTAAATTAATTTAATTATTTTTAGTAAACTTTAGCCACGGCGGAATTCACACAATGGATTTCTAAAATTATATTATATATATGAATTAAAACAATTTTATTCCCACTATCGATTGTATTTTTCTCCTCGGCACGTGTCGAAGGTATTAAACCTGCATCTACTGGGAGAACTAAATAAAGTATTTATTAGATTTCATATCTTCTAAACAAGTCCAGAAAAGTATACGCCACAGTGAAATAAATATGTTTAATTAAAATAAAAATTTAAGATATACTGACAATTTTTGAAGGGTATATTTTTTTACGTGAAAATAGGCAAAAAATAGATAACAGGGCTCCATATAATGTGCATTTATCGTAAAACTAATCATAATGTAATAACGCCATAAAGATCACATTCAGATATAAATAGGATATGAAACGTTATTTTATTATCCATAAACCGTCTAGGATTAGAGTTGTCTAAGAGAGTTATCATGTTATAGTGTCTGTGGCTACGCCATAGACCAGTGTCGCAACTTCCAGAATATTCCCAACTTCTTCTATGGTCGGGGCTCTCCAGAACTGCCCGCTTTACGACTCGTGATAAGAGATGTTGCTATGAACAGAACCCATCTCGGAAGATGTACGTTGTGTATCAACCATTTATCCATATTGCCTTTAGTGTCCGTACCAACTTAACATACTTATGTATCACCACGTTGTAATCCTAATATGAAATAAGCGGAGAGGAAATATGCATTACTTTTTCTTATTACGTACTTTACTATAAATATTACTACAATACATCAAAGCATTAAGGGGCTTACGACTTTCGTTATAATAATTGTGCTTTTTAAACATACATATTTTAAGATTTAATTTATTTATGGTTATATTATAAGAACACATTAGAAAGGTGGATAAAGATCCTAGAAAATAATGGCTTAAATATCAGCAGAAAAAAGACAGAATATCTGTACCTACTATTTGTAAACCCAAAGGCTGTAGCTCCTTCAATGCAACTGGATGGGTAAGTGTTTAATAATTGTGACTCGTTTAAATACCTGGGCTCACTCATTCATAAAAACGGAGGTTGTGCCCCGGATGTTGATCACAAAATATAATTGGGGTGGCTGAAATCTTCCTCGCCAACTATCCAGAGGGAGACCTAGGAACACGTCGATGATTCAATCAATCAATCAAATCAGTTTATTTCATCAACAGACATTACAAAATTTATTTTTAAGGCATCTATTGAGAACAGGTAAAATAATATATTATATATAGTATACTACAAGAAACGCATAAGAGATGGTTCAACATTAGGAAGACAGGATACTCTCCAGAATTAAGAGTATTTGCCTTCTGAACGTACTTTCACTAACATGGAAGACGTCGATCTCCGAGGAGACCGCGTTCAGCAGACTAATTGCTTTTCCCACCGGTGTCACCAGAGGCAGATTGGTTCTGGCAGCCGGTAGGTAAAACAATCTGTGCTGTCGCTGTCGGAGATATCTATCGGGGACAAAAAGCCGAACACCCTCCAGTACGACCGAGTTCTCGAAGCATCCCCTAATTAATCTAAAGAAATGGGTAATTAGATGTCCATCTCTTCGAAGCTGTAGAGAATTGGTTCCGAGCATTCCCAAAAGAAATGCCGTGGGATAGAGCCAAGGATAGCTACCATACTCCCTCATGTAGAGATACCTCAGAAATTTTTTCTGAACCCTCTCCAACATAATGGAATATCTCGCCTCGTGAGGACTCCATATCACAGAACCACTTTCGAGTCTGCTCCGAACCAATGCGTTGTATAGGACTCTGAGCACATTGGGATCCCTGAAAACTCTGCCGGTCCGGACGATGAAGCCCAACATCTTCAGTGCAGTGCCACAAATTCTCTCAACATGTGCACAAAAAGTCAGCCTACTCTCATAGATGATCCAGAGATCTCTCATCGTAGATACATGTGCTAGTTGCTGGTTGTTCATTGTGTATCTATAATACACAGTTCTCAATGCTCTAGTAAAAGATAGCATAACGCATTTAGAGACATTGAATTGCATTTGATTACTGTGACTCCAGTTGACAATATTATTGATGTCCGACTGGAGGCGAAGACAGTCTCCAGGATTTTTAATTTCCAGGAATAATTTCAGATCGTCGGCAAATAAAAGAAATCGCGAGAAGTTTATCACCTTCGCAATATCATTTATGAAGATGGTGAAGAGGAGTGGCCCTAAGTTTGAACCTTGTGGCACCCCTGAATTTACAAGAAAAGGTTCCGATTGAAAAATTCCGTATGAGACATATTGTTTTCTCCCCTCGAGGTAACTAATGAAAAACATAATCAACTGAGAAGAGAATCCAATTTGAGATAGCTTTGCTATCAGAATGTCGTGGTTCACAGTGACAAAGGCCTTTGAGAAATCATTATATGAACAGTCAACTTGGTGACCATCATCCAAGGCCCTTGCAATGTAATCTGTGAATACCATGAGATTAGTTTCAGTCGAGCGCCCCTTCCTGAATCCATGTTGTTCTGTTATAATATAGGGGTCAACTTTGGGAAATATCAATTTGTGTAAAATTGATTCAAATAGTTTGGCTGGAGCCGACAGTATCGCTACAGGTCTGTAGTTTTCGACCGACTCTTTTGCGCCGCTCTTGAAAATAGGACTGATTCTGGAAAGTTTCCAGAGATCAGGAAAAGTATTTGTACTTTACGATAGGTTAAATAAAAAATACAGCGGAGATATTAGGAGCTCAGAGCAGCCTTTTAAGAAGTAAATGGGAAGAAAATCAGGACCAACCGAGTGCGAATTCTTCATAGCATTAATGGAGGATATAATATCATTCGCTTCTATCTGCGATATGACAAAGCCATGACCACAACAATTGGCACTTAACTCAGTCGCTGAATTGAAATTAAGCCGCGGGGGAACATTGCTATAGACAGATTGAAAGTGTTTAGCGAATGCATTCACTATATCTCCACCCTCAACCTCCCTATCCCCATGCATCATAGTGTTTAGGATGCCCCCATCCTTTCGTAGACTTTTTACGTAGTTCCAGAAGGATCTAGGGTCATCCATAAGATTGCCCTCAATGGTGCCCACATATGTTCGAAAGGCTGATCGAACATTGCGTCTCACCACCGAGCGGTACATACTGAAAAGTTCGTACTCACTCCGACAACCAGTAGCCTTCCACCTCACATGATGGGCATGTTTGGTCTTAATGTCCGCGATGATTTCCCTGGAAAACCACCTCGGATATCTCAGTCCACCATTGCTTATGCGTTTTCTGGGAAAGCACAAATCAAACAATTTATAAATTTCACTGTAAAAATACTGTAAGGCATCATTTACGGTGGTCAAGTTACACATGTCGCTCCAGTCAAGTTGAGTCATCAGCTGGTACAGCTTCAGAAAATCACCCTGACTGAAGTTCCATCCTCTGAAGATTTCTGTATTATGTCGCGGCACTCTGGTAACACCAGGGTTATCTTTACCAGAGTACTCAAATTCTAGCGCGGGATGGTAATCATCTTCAGAGACTAATGGGGACATTGATCTGGAAACTTGCAACTTTATGTTACTCAAAATCAAGTCCAAGGTTCTGGAATCTGAGTTCAAAACGACACTGTGCTGGGCAAGCCCAAAAACTGCGCATAGGTACTCCAAGTCACGCTGGACATTGTCGATCCCATGAACAGAGTGCAGGTTAAAGTCGCCCATCACAATGACATTTTTACCTCCGATCAGATTGAAGCTCGTATGCATCGCATCAAATAATCGGTTATAAATTTCCCAATTAGACCCCGGTGGTATATATGTAACACATATATATGTTACATGATTTACCCCATACGTAAGTTTTACCCAGAGATCTTCATTGACTGATTCAAGATTGGGGACGCGCTCAGCCCTCAGCGCATCCCCCCTCCCGACCGCCAACAAGCAGCCGCCACCGCGACTGTGGCCACTGTCGCCTGCTCGATCTCTGCGAAACACATTAAAGTTCTCTATATCAAAAAGCTCAGAGGAGAGGACGCTCGAATTCAGCCAAGTCTCAGTGAGAGCGATTATGTTAGCGTCACTCACCGAGACATTGGAGAAGAATTTCGAGCATTTTGTCCTCAATCCACGAACATTCTGATATAGGAAAGACAAATAATTGGAGGAACCAAGTCAGCTCGCTCTCGGAAGTCGCGGAGCCGCAACACCCGCTCGCCACTCCTTGATGAAAGAACGGCGTGGCCAGTGTTTAGGCTCCAGGACCTCCGAGACAACCGAACTCGGTATTCCAATCTTGAACGATACATAGGAACTTCCCTCCTTGGGCTTGATTCTATGCACCTTATATGATGCCTTACGTAAACCATTAAGGTGCAATAGCATCTTGCAGAGAAATGTCTTGAGTGATAGCGATACTCAGAACCGTGCAAGATAGAACCTAAGATCGAGAAGAGCCGACCCTAACAGTCAACACAGTCAATGAGTTGGGATAGCGCCAGGAAGAAGAAGAAAAAATAAGATATATGGACATATTATATTTTTACATCTGCTTTCTAGAAGTTCAATAATCATTATAGGAATGAAACTTTTAGAAAAGGGACTTTCTCATGCACATTCGGAATAGATTTTTAACAATATTATTTAAGAAAAAAAAAATGTATTCATTTACTAAATTATTTCTAGAAAACGTACATTTTTATTAATATTAATTTTGTTAAGTGATTATTTTTATTCAATATAATAATAATACACTTCTAAAATTTGTATATATTATAAACCACTCTATTATTTACAACCACACAACATTAATAAATATTTAAATAACTATACTATTTCGTATCACAGTTTACTTATATGAGTTTGTCGCGATAGCTATTTCGACAACCTATATAATTTAATGAAACAGCTCATATGAATAAATGGTGATATGTAATAACAGCGTTTCGAATTTTAACATTAATTTAGAAAATGTGGGTACATATAACATTATTTTCTTGAAAATTAATCATGTTTACTAAGCCACTTAATTCACAAGACACCATATCCTTCAGTCGTGAAATTGTTATTCAGTAGTGACACAAAAAACACACTGTCACTCGAAGGGATTCCAAATCCAATCTCGAGATTTTCAGGGGTCAGGTTGGCCGCCTGACCTTAGGACCTGCGGAAGCGGAATAGAGTTTAGTATTGCCGGGAGCACCCCGCTGTTTGTCTTGAGTGACAAATAATCTGGTCCACGAGGATGCTGAGACGGGAGGACATTAATCTTGTTAGCGGCATTAGGTAGGGTCGGAGGAGGAAACCGATTGATTGGCGAATCATAGTTTTAGTTACTCGTCGTTTGACCGTATAAATCTTATCTTATGAGTGTCAAGCTACACGGGCAGCGTTTATTTTATTTTAATATAATAATATGTAATATTTAACATGCCCAAAATATACTATTTGTCTTGGACAAGATATCTGTACAAAAGCTAAAATGAATAAAATCAAGAATTTTTCGATATTTATTTTTATGATTTTTTTAATTAACTAATTTACAAATTTTTATATTCAAAATTCACAAATTTCGTTGGAAAAAAATTGCAATCAATAATGCTGTTTGTAAAAAAAAAACAGAATTTTTTAAAGTATTCATTATACAGGGTGTCGTAAAACGATCTTTATGGTTAATCAACGTTGTAACACTGATATACCGTTTTTATTCGAATATGCAAACAAGACCGAGGAAAACATGGCATGACCAAATTAATCAAATTTTAAAGGTTGGTAATGTTAGAAGTCGGAGGAATCGATGTGCGTGTATGACTCGTTGTATGAATGTGGAGGAATCTAGAGAGGTTTGCCAGGATAGAGTAGTGTGGCGGTCCATTCTCTCAGCCTACCCCTGCGGGAAAACGGCGTGATGATTTGTTGTTGTTGTTGTATAAAATGACAATAGATTAAGCTACCTATCAAATGTCATAAGAATCAAAATAATAAATAGCTTTAAACAAATTGTATCCAGTAATTGGGTTCAAACGACCTGTTGTATAAAACAAAAAAATATATAAAATATATTGATTTTCCTGTTTCTTTAAGAACTCGACTTTCCATTATGTAATACAATGCTGCAGATCTTGCGCAGTTCATCTGTTTTATATTACTCTGTATGCACTCCAAGTCCATTTTATCTTCTTGCGATGGATCTCTGAGTTTTTATGTCGTCGGCGTTGATCGCACGGGTCGAGGCTATCCCATTTGAGTAGATTCCCTCTCTGGCACAAGCAGAGGTAAGTATTTTTCTAATTAATTCCAATGAGGACGAAGGCGATGTGAAATGATTTACAATAAACGAAGGGAGCGGGACTGAAACGGGGAGACTAATGACGGCCCTGGAATAACAATGGCGGGATATCACGGGAATTTGTAAAACAAAACATCTCATTTAAGTTTACTTTAGCTAATGATTAAAAGCACGGCCTTTATTAATTCTTATTCTGTTTCGTCTAATTCGGAGTTCGGGAAGATGAGTTTTTGTAGGACAAAGCGGACGCTGTATGTGCAGAGTGTTTGTAAAGTCATTGTCCACATTAAACTCCCTATTTTGTATTTAATATCGAAGAAAATATCCATCATCTAAAAGGCATATTCTATAATTCGGTACCTATTGTGTTGTGTATTCAAAAAATGAAAATAGTTTCTTTAAAACATGGTTTATTATTAAAAAAATATTTTTACTCTACTTTTTCTTTTCTTGTCTTTTTATGTTTTTTACATTTTTAAATTATATTTCATCTTTAATTATTCATTATTACTAGTATTACTAGTTCTTTAACTTATCAAAGTGTTACTTTATTCTTCTTATATATTTAACCATATGTGAGTTGTTATATAATATTTGTGGTAGCATGTAATAGGCTTTGTTTTGTTGTCTCTGTGTGTTTGTATTTATATACTGTATTTGCTGTTTGTTACCCTCAATAATACAAAATAATAATAATAAAAAATGATTTTTTATCAAGAGATTTCAGTAAAATCATTAGAATAGCTTAAAAATATTCACTCATTCATATTATGCAACCAAAGCTAATTATTTAAAATTAAATAATGTTTAGTGAAACTAGTTTCAATATCCGTGAGGATTCTGTATCTAGAACATATCTGTTGATTATTCTGGAGATAAACACTAAATACCAAGGACAAAGCAAATCAAATTACTTCAAACAATTTTCGCTATACTACAGCCGTTTTAAACGGAGTCGTGGGGCCATAAATGTCAATAGAAATAGGGATGGGAAGCCCCAGGACTGTTATCGGTATACGGCTACCTGCTCTCGTGGTGTCGATGAGTCACTATAATGATTTTGTAATGATATGTACGTTATGATATGTACGATGAGTCACTAATGATTGGTTTTTACCGAATGCAGTGCTTTTTTGTTATAAATGTGTTTACTGCAATTAAATGAATTCATTCGTGTGTCACCACTCGTTACGCACTATGGATGCTTTATTTTCCAACATTGATTTGAAGAAATTACATGGCGATATTAGCCCTCAAACTCGAACAGTGATTCACAACGTATTCTTGTTTGTCAATGAATTGAAAAGTGATCCGAATAAAATAGCTTCTCTTAATTTCAACAAACCACGTGAAATAGCCGCGTTTATTTGTGGTGTGAGTAGAGTGACAGTGGACCGAATAAAGACTGAATTATTGCAATCAAGCAGCCCCTGTACACCAAGAGCAAATTTTAAGAAACAAGAAACTGTCACCAATATTGACGATTTTGATAAAAGTGTATTGGAAGCGGACTGTAGGTTCATTTTATGATAGTGGAGAGTATCCGTCCGTGGCGAAAATATTAGAAAAATACCGAGAGCAATTACCTGATTTTAAATGCGGAAAAACTTCGATGAGAACACTCATGAAGGAGATTGGGTTCAAGTATAAGAAAAATGCCGTAAATATTTAAAGGACGTAAATATTTAATGGAAAGAACAGATATTGTTTGTGCCAGAATGGACTTTTTAAGGAAATTGGATTTACTTAGAAGAACTAACGATCAGCGGCCGCGTTTCTATCTGGATGAAACATGGATTAATCAAAACCATTCAAGAAAGCGTATGTGGCTTGGAAGCAACGATGATGAGGTTTCAAGAATCAGCCTGTAGGAAAAGGTCAAAGATTGATAGTTTGCCATGCTGGTTCCGCAAGGACTGGCTTTGTTCCAGAAGCGAAGCTAATATTTAAAGCGGTAAAATCGAAGGATGCTGATTATCACACAGAAATGGATGTCGATACATATATGGCATGGTTTTCCGCATTCCTAAATATACTTGAAGAGCCCTCAGTTATAATCGTCGATCACTGATGAAGAAGACTCCGATGAGGATTGATACATTTTTTTGTAATATAAACGGCTCTTTTAAGGGCTACAATATGATCTACTTTGTTTTTTATACTTAACTTTCTTTCTGGGTTTATAGACATACGGTATACAAATTTTAAAATTAAACAATTTTTCTGTTTTTACTGGTATTTAATTTAGTATCTGGTAGTCACTAATTTCATACTAATTTAAACGCACGTAAAACCCATAAATAAAGTTTAATATCAAAACTTTATTAACTCGTTAAAGTTTATGAACAAGATACGATAATAAACGTTACTTATCGATATATTTATTTTATTGTTACGCCCATCCCTAAACCGCTCCATAAGGCCCGTAAGTGCAAGCGAGATAGACATAGGGAAATGATTTATGGCCCCAAGACTCACTTCTGAGCGGCTCTAGTATAGTATTATACTCGTACCTACATCACGGGTCATGAGTTGGTTTCGTGAACTAGACAACGCTAGACAGTACGGTTATTGAGAAATTTCGCTGCTCACTGCCTACTAATAAATTTACAGTTACTGTCTTGGATTGTTAGATTACCCGCACAGAATATGTCTGTAGTCGAGAAAGTTTACGAGGCTTTAGTGAATATATTCTCACTACGTATTATTGCCGCAAAATATTTAATTTTGTGTTGCGTTCATAATTTACAGTTTATCTATTTATCTATCTGTTATAAATCTTCTTGTTCTTTTTCTTCTTTTAATAGATTTGACGATCTGTGACACAGAAATCATATCTCGTCGGATGATAAGATCCAGCTGTCCCTCCATCTTTAGGCGGTCTTCCAGGTGGGCGGTGTCTGAAGGGGATTTCATAAGCGGCGGTATATGCAAGTCTGTCACCATCCATTCGGGCTACATGATCTCTCCACTATCTTCTTCTGGATCGAATCCACTGAACGATATTCTATATTTCGCAAGTTTTTCTTATGTCTACGTTGTGGACACGATCTCGGAGAGTTTTTCCAGTAATTGATCTTAGGACCTTCATCTCCGATGTTCTTAGTAGTCCCTTGGTTCGCACAGTGTTGGCTCGCGTCTCTACAACGTACGTCATGATAGGTATTATAAATCACAAAACAGAAATTATAAATTGAGAAATCTGTGAACAAGTCATTACAGGCTATATAATTTTTTGTCGAAATATGCATGATTGCGTGAACCGTGCCTTTGCTTACTAAGTTGCTAAACTTGTCACCCATAATATCAAATCAAATTAGTGGGTTTTATTTACGCGATAACAATAAATGGAAATTTTTAGATTTCAATAAATAAACGAATTTTTATTCACGACAGCATTTTAATTAATTTCTTTAATAATAAGCCATGATCGCCCCCCTTGTCTACTTGAATGCCACTTATTTGTTTCCGTGTCCACTACCACCCCCAATGGAAGTCTCCAGTGCCCCCCGGGAGACGGTACTGCCCCTTTTGGAAATCTATGGTCTAAGGGAATGTTTATTGAAAAAAAAGCTATAATAATAAGAATATCATTGAAATTTAAGAAACTCCTAAAGACTGCACTGTTCGGTCAGCCTTTTCCCAGTGCGCCCTTAGAGTAATTGATTGTACAAAACGACACCCTTAAAATATTAATCATCATCACAATGATGTTTTTTTTAATAAATGTCGAACAATGTGTTTATAACTGTCAACAGAAGTATGCTCGACTCCTCTAATTATCATTTTTCATTCATCAACACGTTTTTTTATGGTTGATGTTTATAATATCCAATTTCAAAGAAGGGAAGAACATTAACAGATTATTATAAAGCCGACAGAAGGAAGACATTTCCCCTCAAAATAAGGAGAAAAATATTCAAAACGGGAGAGCAATGAAAATGTTTATGGCTAATAATGATTTTCTCCATGATATTAAAGAAAATCTCTAAGAAATGTGTGACTTGTAAAACGGGCACGTCACAATCGTTTATAAAAAATATTCATCGTAAAATATAAAAACTAATTTCTAACGTCGTTACGAATTCCATTACGAACACGCGTAGGGCTATTAAAATACCGAAATGTTGAAATAAGTTGGCCAAATGAAACTCGAACTGTTGGCCGGAGAAAAATATTACACACAATAAAACCAGCTAAAGAAAAGAGCTTAACTCTTCTCTTGTTTTTTTAGGGTTTAAATTAATCGATAGGCGTATAGGGGTAGGTCTGGGCGGCCTCTTTCACCGCACTTTAATGTTGGGCGGGAAATTTAATTACACCCGGGCGTGAACGTTTATGTTAGCAGTTTTCGGAATTTTTGGTTATATACACAGCGATACATTCATCGTAATCTTTTAATTAAAACTCCGAAGATATATTACGGCCTTTATTAAGGAGCCCGAACTTTAAGTGAAGCATCGGTGTTTATGATCTCATCGCGTATTTTTAAATATGTATGGGGCTGGAAAGTGTTCAAACTATTTAAGCTTCGAATGTAAGTGCTAACTACTAAAACGATACGCCTGTATTTGAAACTTAAGCCCCTTAAAAGTTTTAAGCGATTCATTAAATTATGTAGATGCCTGAATTAGTGTTTCATTTAATTATTCTATTTCCAATATCGTTAGAATATTTACGTTTACCTTTAGATTTAATTATGTTATCCTTATCCATAAGTAGCTCCTGACTTTTGAAGGGCCTATAAATAATGTGCTCTTTTAGGCAATACTCTGCTTAAATATCAAAGGTGAATATCCTCGATCGAGGTTTTTACTACAATTACAAGATTCTAATTGCCACCTTTGTTACTAATAGAAATTCAATGTAATAATACATTTCTGAAACAATTGTTACGTTTGTTTTTGACATCCAGTATTATTTCACTACACGAAATATTTTTAAATAAGTGATTGTAGTATTTATGAAAATTTCGTGAAAAAAAGTGACACACATTTCAAATGGTTACTCCGGTTATCTACACGTAAGAAATCTATCTTACTGGTCAAATCAAGAAGTAGGAGGTATTAAAATGATAATTGGTTTTGTGATGATTAATAGAGTGTAAAATTACAGTAAAAATTGCATTTTGGTTATGTGTTTAAACATGTTATTTTTTTTGCACTTAACTAAAACGTTTGAGTATACCTAAATCCTATACAACGGAGAATTACGTAAATCCTATACAATAAAATAACATTTCTAGAAATAAACGACTTTATATGTTTTAAATATGTAATGTGGAATCTTACATTTTTATTCAAGCAAATAAAAAATACTTATTATAATATATTTAAAACTCTATTGTCAATTTTTAATACATAGAGTAAAAAAGACGACGACTAACAGAGTGTGTGATGTACAAGGCGCATTTACGAGCGGAAGTATGTTAAATGTATGGATCAGATTTTTTAACTTCGAATACTCGCAAATAATTTTCTCGCCAAAAGACCTAATCTTTTTAGCGCGTTTCTTTTTCTTATTGGTTCTTCTTCTATTGTAGTTAATAATAATCAAATTGATACTAACAAGGAGTATAGGCATAGGTTTCAGGTCGTCCAGCGTGCCATGGAAGGAGCCATTCTTCCAGACTACAAACAAAGGTGACTAAATGGCGGGCTGAAATGGTCATGGGCTGGCCATATTTGTCGGAAAACCAACAGCCGATAGGGAAGATGGGTTCTGAAGCGGAAATCGCTCATAGGATTCCGTAAAACTGGACACCCTCTTGCCCGTTGGACCGAAGATATAATAAATATTGCTGGACGTGGATGATGAGAGTGGCAATGGATAGGGGGCAGTGGAGGAGTTGAAGAGAGTTGCCGAGGACCGAGCGGAGTCGAAGAGGAGATGCGTCGCCTTGCTGCAGACCAATCATTAGATTGAGACCGGAGAAAAAGACAATTAACAGTGAACAGCAGACGTCCGATAATAATATTCGAAGAACTACATATATTAACTTCGACTATCACATTTAAATTACCATTATGATTTATTTTATAGTACCAGAAATACGAACCCTACGCTCCATCGCAGGCAAAACTCTCAGAGATCGGATCAGAAATGAAACGATAAGGTCTGTCTGTGGTGTTGAGTACATAGTAAGATGGGGAAGTAGTAGAAGGCACCTTTGGAGAGACTACGTGGATCGCATGGAGGATACAATAATTGCAAGGATTATTAAAGATGAGAACCCAAGCAGCAAGAGATTAACAGGAAGGCCGCCTGAGAGATAGAGAGATGGCTGGACATCATCATCACAGGACAGCCCACCATCACAAATAGGTCATACGACCTAAACGAGTAAGAAAAAGGAAGATTTATTTTTGAAAATATTTAAAAAAAATCTTATTTTTATTACTATTATTATTATAATATTTTGTTGATTTGCTCTTTATATCATAACAGCGCGAGCCAAATCGATGTAAAGGGTGTAGCTATCATATAAATTCTCGTGACATGTGATATAACTAATCTATCGCTATTGTATTGTCCCGTGAATTCTTCACCAGACCAAAGACAGTATAAAAATCACACTGCCATCAAACCCGAGACCTTCGGTCAGGCAGTCAAAGCACTGAGTGGTACTCAGCCACGAAGGTAGTCGCAATAAATACAAGAACAACAACAATAGTGTGATGTTGCCACATCGAATGGTAATATTTTGAATAAAAAAATCTGACTTATTTTTATGTTGGTGAGCAAGCACTGAATCGATTCGATCTTCGTGTGTTGTGTTTCGTATTTTGTTCAAAATCGCTATCGCGGCAAATCGGCGAAAAATGTACGGACTTCAGGTGAAATGGACTCCGTATTGAGGGAGTACAGAGTACAGTAGAGTTAGTGAGTCAATCCGCGGAGTAAATCCCTCTCTCGGGGGACTGTGGGCCGATTTATATACCACGGGTAATGTGAAAAACCCCCAGTCTTAAACGGACATTTGTTCCGACGATTTATTCAGCTTTTCCCCCCACACAAACTCCGCCATTAGTAGAAAGGGTTGAGTTATAAGATACTTATTCATCAGACAAATTGAATCCCGTTTCTTAAAACTGCTATCGTGTGTGTTTATGTTACTTTCACTCCAATTTACTCCATTCAGGAAGTGCCTTTTGACGAGTATCCCCATGTATACAGTTTAGTTTGACGTATAAAAAATATTTAGTTGTATTTGTACGCGAATTGGAAGCTGACTTAGTGGCAAAGTCCCTATTTATTACGATTAAATAAAACACGTTTTTATTTATTTTGGTAGGTTCCTTGGTAGGTTTGGTAGGTATAACTTGTGTATTTACGATTGTATGTAACATATAAACATGCCGAATTAAGGAATTCCCCAAAGAAAAAAGCCTCCACTCCATACGAGTACGTTTTTTTAAGTAGTATAAAACTAACTAACTTACCATCACGCCATTTACCCAGAGAGGATGGATTGCCACAATGCTCTGTCCTGCCATACCTCTCAGGTTTCCTCCACATTCATACATCGTACCACGCACGCACGTCAATTATTTCGACTTCGAATGTGGCCGCCCTTAAGTAATGAATTAATTTGGTCATGCCATGTTTTCCTCGGTCGTCCTCGGCTTCTTTTTCCACTCACGCTGCTTGTATACAACTTGTTAACCATTCTACTCTCATTCATTCGTTTCATAAGTCCAAACTATCTCAGGGATCCTTTTTTATTTTTTTAAGTAGTATTATTAGTTATTTTTTCATAAAATATGAAAGTGACGGAAGGAAAATAAATAGGTTTAATATGTTGGTCAGTAATTAATGAGTCAAAAATTAGTAAGAGTGGAGAGTTTCCGCTGAAGAATCACGATGAAGAGAAATGAATTAAATAAGGAAATTGTATCCAATGTGATTTAAATTAAGTCTTTTTAGATGTAATCTAAATTGATTGTAACATCTGATGATGGCAATATTGGTAAGCGAAAGAACCGTCTAAAGTTTCTTTAAAAAAGTGGTATTATTATCTTGTTCTCAGCCGTATTGAGGGTCGTGTCCATCCTATAAACTATTAACCATGCCACGCCATGCGCTCCTGTCACCCGTCAGTCTCCAGGCTGCAGCTAACGAGAGACCAGTCAGCCTAATTTGATAGAACCAGCGGCTTGGTGGTCGTCCTTGTGGTCTCTTTCCCTTTACAATGCCAATAATGATGAGTTTTTCAAGGTAGTCCTGATCTCTCCGGGCTATGTGCCCAAAATATTTTAACACATCTCGTCCTGATACCCAGCTGGTCACAATGATCGACTGGTTTGTTCTTCTTGCCGTCCAGGGTATACGCAGCATTCACCGCCAGCACCACATCTCAAAAGCATCAATTTTGGATCTCTCCGGTGTTCGCATAGTCCAATACTCTCAACCATAAAGGAATAAGGAGAAAACAAGGGTTTGAACCAGTCTCATATTGGTCTTGTTAGAGATTATAGCGTGGTAATATAAAAGTGTTTAATATTATAATATTATAAATAAATAAAATAAAAATAACGTAAGAAAAACACGTTCATTATAACGATGTTTTTGAAATATTTCTTATTTTTACTTTGTACACAACACACACTTTATTATAAAAATAAAAATAAAAAATCAAACATGTTTGCTAAAATAAATTACCTCCATGTGTAGTGTGACTATAACTAAAACACCCGGCGCCCTTGGTAATAACACAAAGTCGGACAAACCTTCCACCACAATGTTAAGAGGAGAGATATGGTCCTTTTTGAATCACCCCTTAAAACTAGCTTACCAATAGACACGGCGAGGAATAAAAAATAAGATACTTAATATATTTTGTTTGTTTATATGAAATTAAAATTAAACTAGATTTTTTTATATCTTCATTGTGCCTATAGACTCTATAGTATAGAGTATTGATTTAATATTAATTTTCTTGTACCCGTCTTGTAGATGTGTTACAATATTCTGCACGAAAAAGTTTGTCCAGAATCGTTAAAAGTTTTCCCATGATCGTTCCAACTTAAATCCGGTACAATTAATATAATCTTTCCTTTATTATATCGGGAAATTTCTCAATTTGGAGTTAATACTTAGGGTCTGCATTGGTATGACGATTCTACAATAACACTTACATGAACACATTTTTTTTATATAATTGTAGTTTTAAAAAAAATCTAAAATAAAATTTATTGATTTACGTAAATGATAAAGCTTTTACTGATACTATTGAAACAATTTTTTTTAAACTGAATTGTATCCATAACGTCATTCAAATTTTATAATATAGATATGAACATTTTGAACGTCATCGTCAGTGTGAAGTTTCCAAATGCTTTCCTATAAACAAAGAAAACGGTTATTACCCCTGGCTGTACCCAAATGATTATTTGCTGGGTATGCTGGACTACCAATTATTGGAAATTAGACGAACTATCCATTTGGGTGTTCATTTTTTTCAACTGATTCGTGGTCGAATACATAACTCTGATATTTTGAATGACTTGACTTTGTCCCTGACAATTATCTGCGAAAAAGGCAACATTGATTATTTCACCTGCCACTGTGTAGAACCAATTTACCTAAAGCCCGTGGGCAGGGCAATAATCCTTCTCAACCGCATCTCTTCGGATGTGGACATCTTCCACGATAGTGAGGCTACCCTCAGAAAACTTCTATCTCTTATATAATGTATAAACTTGATATTTGCTTCTGTTGTTCTTAATTTTTTAATTATCTTGTGTTTTTTTGTGTTATTATCTATAGTTTAAGCCATCTAATTCTATAGTCATAAGCGCTTTAGATATATACTGTAATGTTTATGATTTAAAAAAAAAAAAGAAATTGAAATTAAATTAACGTATATTTCTTTAAATGTTATTATATTTTATGAGAATGACATATTGTGCCTTGCTAAATTAATATTTAAAGAATAGCTTAATAAAGTTAAATATCTAATCAATTTTAGACGTCAAGACTAGTAATAAGTTTAAAGAAAGACTATCCTAATTGTTACCTGCTGTCTCTCTCTATATCTGGTGGACGTGATAGATAATGAATAAATTATTTTGAATTAAGAGAGTTTAATTTAATTTAATTATTTTCATTCATAATAAGCATGGCACCCTAATGCGTCTTAGAAAAACCAAAAAAAAAAGTTGGGCTTGCACGTATTTTTATTTCGCTGTTGTAACTCAAGTAAGGGTGGAAGAAGGTAAGGGAAACTATGCCGAAAAGCTTACGGGGTTAAAGTTTCTTACAATATACGACAACTGTTAGTTTCGGATTAAGGACCGGAACTTTTGCTTGGTTCCCCTCGATAACACTCCCAAGAATGTGCGTTTCGATATTTTATTTATTTTTCTTTTATATTAACAAAATACTTTATAATATTACTTTTGTAGACCATAGTGCAATTACAATATAATTTTATAAAATTTACAAAGAAAAATATTTAGTTATTTCTCTATTGAATAAGTCAAAGCACAGAAAAACACATATTTATATCAATTTAAAAAAATATATTTGAAATAATCTGGTGTATATATGTTACGATCAGGTTACTAAGTGATTGAAAGATATTCTACAAATAAATTTTCGGAAATATTATAAAACAAGAATTCTCTCTTTTGATCATTTCATGAACATTTAAAATAATGAATTAATCAAATGTAATTTTTCATAATTTCTTAGAAAGGCAAAGCACGCCATTTCCATAAGATTTAATACAACTATTAGAAAACAGGCGTTTTCATGTGTATAAATATTACTTCTTTAGTTAACATTTCTGACATTTCAACATTATAAAGCACATCGGTGCTTTAAGACTCTTCTTACAACTTATATATGTAAAATAATAAAACGCTTTGTATTTAACTGATCCCAACTAGTTTCGCTTGGACCCAAGTTTCATCAAGGCAGTATAACAACTGTGCAATAACAAAGTGAGTGCTTAATATGAAAATCTTCTTACGACGATCTAATCTTGTTCTGCAAGATTTTACATTATCTAAAAAAACGGCTAAAAATAATATTCGCCAGAGTACATATATAATATAAAAAAAGAACCGTTTATAATCCGAATAAATGGATGCAACATGAAAACATTTTTTAATTTAGCCTTCATTGGGTAGGTGCCCAAACGACTCCCTTGGCAGAATTTTTCCATTCGTTAGTGGTATGTTTTTTATGAACTGTTTTTAAGCCCTCGCGGCTCTATTTTGGGCCATTAACAAGGCAGATTCGTTTTCGCTCTTTGCTGTTAGTTGATTTAAAAATTCACAGCAAAATGCAACGAAGAGCGAGGTACACAAAGTGTTAACAGTCAATCCGACACTCTTTTTACAGTTTGTTATTTTCGGATTACCGTCCGTATTCACAGTGAACCTGAATAAATCCTCTTAATAAGACTATTTCTTATTATAACTTCTTCGTCTTCTTTTTTTATAGATCTGACGATCTTTGGCAAATAAATCATGTCTCCTGAGATGAACCATTTCTTAGGTGGTCTTCTTGGTGGACGGTTTCCACTCTAGCTACATAGTCTCCCCAGTATCTTCTTCTGGTTGTACTCAACTGAAATCAATTTTTCTTATGTCTGCGTTACGGACTCCATCTTGGAGAGTTTTTCCCTTAATGAATCTTAGGACCTTCATTTCAGATGCTCTTAGCAGACCTTGGTTCGTCCAGTTTCGACCCGCGTCATTACAGTATACATCATGATAGGTCACACACATGTTTAATTATTATAAATTCTGACCTTGCTGTCAATACGCATGTGCTTGTTCTTCCAGACCAGATTCTTGGAACACTCTGACACGGCCAGAGGCTTTATTGACTTGTTTCCTTACGTTGGTATAAATTATAACAAATTTAATGAATTGTTTAGACCTGTCCAAGGCAAGGACATGTACTCCTATAAAGTTATATTCGACGTCGGGGGAAGTCGGCATGCTCACATACAGTAAAAATTAAAACTAACCATAGCCATGTATAAAAAGTCTCAAAAACCGGAAAACACCTGGCATCGATAAGATCCCCCATGAGCTCATCAAGTATGGAGGAGATAAACTGTCAGAGGAATGTCGCTTACTCTTTAACGAGATACTTTATTCATCACGAATCCCAGAAGAATGGAAAACTAGTATCACTATACCGATATTCAAGAAGGGTGAAAAGTGAAAACCAGAAAACTATAGGGTAATATTGCTTCTATGCTCAACCCTAAAACTCTTTACGAAAATCTTAAAAAATAAAATGGAGAACGTTATCAACAGAGAATAGCAATAGGGATTTCGGAAAAAATAGGTCTACAACTGATGCCATTTTCGTTGTAAGACAGATAAAAGAGAAGGCGATTGAGTACAATAAACCAGCTTTTGTATGTTTCTCGACCTGACTAAGGCATTCGACCGAGTGAGACTTAATGATGTACTGGATGTCCTATTGGGAAGAAATGCAGCTCACAACGTCATAAATACTATACGAGAATTCAATACAAATACAAATACTAAAGTTGAGGTAATTTTGTCAAACTCCAATATTAATTTATAATAGTAAACACGATTGTTTAGTGGTTTTACTTGGATTTAATTTATATAAATTATATAAATTGTGACAAATTTACCGTGTTCCTCACCCTATCCAGAATAGTCCTTCATGCTATTATCCTCAGCATCCTCATCTCTGTCACCCGTACTTTAGCTTTCTCTCACTCTGGTATCAATGATATATGTCAGTATAGGCCTTACGCAGGTTTTATATATTCTGACCTTACTGTCAGTTCTCATATACTTATTTTTCCGTATTATATCCTTAAGACAACCTGATACCGCCGAAGCCTTGTTCACTTGTCCTATTATTTCACTGACAAGATCATTTTGACTGAGCAGATCCACTCCCAGATTTCTAAACATTGCAACCTGTTCCAGCATTCTGTCATTTAAGGAGTCATTGTCAGATTTAATAATGCCATACCACAAAATAAGTGCTTCATACGAAAGTGTAAACAATTTTTTTCAACGTATAACTTTTAATAGCTAAATTTAAAACAATTGAAAATAAACGCCGTTAAACCCATAAATTCTAAAAGTTTTAATTAATTGAAAGTAGGTAACCTTGCAAAGTTTT
Organism: Lepidostoma basale; assembly: GCA_022606425.2. Lineage (NCBI taxonomy): Eukaryota > Metazoa > Arthropoda > Insecta > Trichoptera > Lepidostomatidae > Lepidostoma > Lepidostoma basale. The sequence goes on along the minus strand of JAHDVF020000300.1, from coordinate 959,302 downwards.
GTCTAAGTAAATCAAGGATTTATAAAAATATTTCAAGTAGCCACGTATTTTCTTTTCCTTTCAAGCGACAATTTGATTTCGGTCTTTTATTATTTCAACGAATCAAAGGAAGAAAGCGTTTAGATGACAAAAAGACAGCGAATTTTGTAGACAAAAAGTTGAGAAGGACCCGCCTCAAGTCTTCCCATTATCAGCGGCCATTGTTCTAATTTGAATGGAAATCTGAATGGAGTTCCACTTTCATAAAGGCAGGACAAATCGTCATTATTTCTTCGCGGTGTCAATTGACTAAATTCCCAAAAATACGTCCACGTTTTGGTATTATGAAGTTGAATTATTTATTGTTTATTATCATTCAACAATGATTTAATATTTGCTCCTTGCGAAAAGCCTTGAACTTGTGAAAAAGGAATACGCCAAGAATCTTGGAGATCAATACGATCAAATCAATTCAAAATTGAATGTCAGACACGTGACGAGTTGGAGAAATCGACGTGCGTGCATGACAAGATGTATGAATTTAGAGGAAGCTAGAGAAGTATGTCAAGACAGAACAGTGTGGCAGCCCATTATTTCTTAGTTAGTTATTTAATTAAAGGGCTCTTTGTAAAAAAACACATATTATGAATGTTATTAACACTATACAACAAACTCTTTGATTTATTTATTTAATGTTTTTTTTTCGAGATAAATGAAAAAAATTATAGAACTAACTAACTAACCATCACGCCGTCTCCCCGAAAGGGTAGGCAGAAATAATGGACTGTCACACTTTAACCGATGCGGCACTCCATCCTTCTCTTTTCGCCCCGCGGAAGACGCGGCGTGATGGGTTGCGAACCTCATCGCCACCAATAGGCATCTCCCGCGCACATTTCGATCGTCCAACATCTACTAAATAAATCTAAAACAAATAATATAAAATACAATGATATAAAATAATATAACAAAATAAAAATAATTTAAATTAAAAAAAAAAAGTATTTTGATATCCCAAATATAATCAAGAAAAAGGAATTGTACGTTTATTAGAAATACATAAATTGTTATAACTGTTTTATTTTTTAATTATATTTAATTTTAGGCCAATAAAATATTTATTTTTTTAAGGCGTTAATTCTGTGGAATTCCATAATGACAATTTCCACTTTGTTTCCACTTTTAATTTATTTTTCTCGGCGCGTTCCGAAGGTTTTACACATTCATCATCGGAAGAGCGATTTAATCTGATAATATGTTGTGAATGAAACTAGTTTATATTATTATCCCTATGATAAAGGTGAAAAGTCTTCGTCGCGTCGAAAAAAACACGTCGAAAAATAACCGCAAAAGTGGGAAAACAGTGTTTTCATTCATAAAAAAATTGGTCAATATTTAATTTTAAAATTGGCTCAAAAAACGGGGGATTGTCAAATAAAAATATGAACTGAAAACTTCATACGTTAAGCCAGCTATCGCAGCTGCAATAAAGTTTGGGCGAATACGCCCTCGAAGGGCATTTTATGTGGCGTGTAGAATTATATCAGCAGCCCCAAGGGACGGCGGCTAGAAAGACCTGAAACAAGATATGGCGAAAGTGCAAAGATAAAAGCACTAAACATGGTATCCTCTGACCATGAGCGGAGAACTTGGAAGTCAGACGACAATGGAGATGGTATTTACTAAGACAAAGATAGTGGCAGAAATAAATATTTTAAATAACTTCTTTTAGCCTAAACAGTACGAATTTTAACATTTTTAAATGTTTTAATTTTGAAACACTGTTATATTATGTACAATTTATTTTTATGAGATTGTCATCGCAACAACGTGGTAATCTGTTTCGTTAACAAATGCTAGAATCATCAGGTGTTACAAACAACAATTGTTATAAAAATCAGACCAATGAGAAGAAGTACCTACAATGTAATACATACTCGTATGTTAAAATAATAAATGTTAAATATTTGTTAAACTTCTGTTATTTAGAAGTTTTATATTATAATATAACATGAAAGTGCCATGTTTCACCGTTCTACGACATTATCAAATGTTTATTGTTTCTTGTACAATGATGTAAAACTCCATATTAAATAATTAATAATAATGAAAATGTACGTTTTCTAGAAGTTTTATTATATTTAATGTAAATTATATATTTCGCCTGTCTAACTTAGGCTTTGATAATGTCTTAGACAGGCGAAATATGTCATTTACATAAAAAATAAAAGAACTTCTAGAAAACAGACGTTTTCATTGTTATTAATCAAATGCTTAATACTCTTGTAAGGCTAAACATGTCACTCCCATAAGATACAATACACATCAGTATTTATCTGAAGAGTTTTTACTTACAAATTTTTACGAAATCTACGTTTAAATAATCGTATATTATACGAATATTTAAAAAAAAAAACGTTTTTTCCACTTATGAGTTTTGACAACTCAAAAGTGAAAAAAATATTTATAAAATTTAATTCTTAATAAACATCGTCATTTCAAAATTCAACAGTGTTAACGCCTTAAAATTACTAAAAATCGTATAATATAGTATATTACATCAATAATTTCTCGGACAGAGATTTTGAAACAAAAATGTGTAAAAAAAATTAAATTTTAATATGTACCATTGGATTCAAATTCGATCACTGTATGTATAATTGCATATTCTCCGCATTCATGGATATTATTTGAAGTCGCATTTCTTTGTGATGATTTTCAGTAACTTGTAGTCCTGAACCTTATTCAATTTCAACCATCAGCACATTACATCAGCATAATTGCACTGGGAATAGCGCACTACATCTCAAGTTTGAATAGTTAACAAACCCCTTTGATGTCGCATTACAAATATTGTCTTCTCTCAATAAACAGCATCCATGATCCGGGATTAGAACGCTTCGTTTCCGCATTCTCTTTAAGTTCCCTTATAATGGAGATTGGTCTAGGGACCTGCCATCTACTTATGTATACCCTATATGTATATAGAAATCACTATTGTATACGTGTTGTTTAAACTACTCAAAGTAATTCTTTTTTTAAATTGAGGTGGAAAAATTTCACAATTTATGCCAATTTTTTTATCGTTTATTTATTTTTATTTGGCATATAAACTAACTAAACATCACGCCGTCTCTCCGAAGGGGTAGGCAGAAAAAATGGACTGCCACACTTTTTTTCCTGACATATTTCTCTCGCTTTCTCAACATTCATACATCGTGTCATGCACGCGCGACGATTTATCTGACTCCTCACATGGCCGACATTCAATATTTGATTTATTTGATCGTGCCACGTTTTCCTCGGTCTTCCTCTCTATTTCTGGTTTCATTTACATCGTTAACATATAATTGTTTTACCATTCTTTCTTCATTCATTCTTTCCATATGTCCAAATCATCTTAATGATCCTTTCATTATTTTGTTCATAACACCATCATTCGCACCGCATTCACTTCTTATATTTTCATTCGACACTCTATCATACACAGAGTATCCACACATTGGCATATATCTTGGGCATATTTTCCTTCTTTTGTTTTCTTAAGTGTGTTTTGTTATTTCTGTGTATTTCTATTTCCACTGTGTTTTGTTATTTCTAGGAACCTGTTCTTGGGATGTATATGTTCAGCTGTCTCGCCATCTTTTGAGTGGTCTTACTTTAGGTTGACTGACCGTTGGTATTTTATTTGCGCTCTGATTACCATTCTTTCAAAACACGTTCTTTCCACATGATCTCTCTAGTAACGTTTTCTTATTCTTCCACACAACAAGCTGACATTGCAAATCTTCCTTATTTCGGAATTTTTAAATCTGAATTAGTTTGTCTTTCTCGCAATGGATAGGAGAATTCTAACTGGTGATTCTTATAATTCTTACTAGTTGAGAGTTCTTACAAGTTCTTACTTGTGATTCTGAAACATTTTGTTTTAAAGGCCAATTACATGTTACTTACTACAAGTGTAAATGATAAGAAGAGTTAACAGTTCATACTAGTCGAAATTGAAGTTAAACTAGATTTCAAAAAGCGAATTACAATAATTGAACAAAAGAATTTGGAGAATAGGTTGTCTCAACATTCACATATCATATTTGTCACATGTAAATTAATGCCAAATTACAATTGTATTCCAATTTTAAATTTTAAGTAATCGAGATTGTTAGATATATATTATGATATAGTATATCGTGAAACGATTAACAAAAATATTTAGGAAAAATACTATAGGTAAGCAAATACAAATGGTATCCTCTGATAGCAGACAAATACATACTTGAATACATTAGTATTTTTGTCAGATAGAAGAATATACTGTTATTATATAAAACACATTAATAATTTATTTATTAAACCATGATTTGTATTAATAATAAGCTCTTTGGCCTAGTTTACTAGAGAAAATAATAATACAGATGATTCGGTAGTGACGAAATCGTTTGTGGCTTAGTAGAGGCTTACTTTATGGACATTCTAGACTAGGGATGTTCCGACCATTCTTCAAAAGCGAAAGGAATTACCATCATGTTAATGGAAATGCTTATCAAGAATCACGATCCTTAGCGACTAAGTATTCTAAAGAAAAATAATGTAAAAAAAAATACATACTTGTAAGATATTTCCTCGTAATAGCTAATGCAGTCTCGGAAATGCTGAAAACTGAAAGCCTACTTCCATTTTTTAAAGATTAATTTTTATAAGTAAATTTATTAAAGAAAGCTACATTTAAATAAAATAATCATTTTCAAACTTTCACGATGGCAATGCTTAAAAAGATAACAATAATTTTAGGATATATAACTGAAATAATCGATAATAAAAGTAAAATTAAAAGAATACATTTTTTTATAAATATAGTTAATAGTCTTATATATGTGCGTAAATATAAATGAAAGGATATTATTAAGGTCACAAAGTTTAATCCCCATTGTGAGATGACTTCTGAAACCCTCTTTTTGACATTATTTCTGGTATAACAAATCTGGTATAACAGCAATTATAAATTGTATATTCATTTTATTCAATTATTGTAATTCACTTGTTTGAATCTAGTTTAACTTCAATTTTTATTAACTAGTATGTACTGTTAACTCTTCTTATCTTTTACACTTGTAGAAGCATGTAATTGGCCTTATTGGTACTGTACTCGCTGTTTGTTACGCCAAATAAATGAATACAATATAAAAATATTAAACAGGCCTTCTTAACGATTTGGATTTTAATTAATTTATACGAATTAAAAATAATTGATTTATATTCTTAATCATCAGAATGATGACATTGGTGATGAGAAGGTGTAAGAGTTCATTTAATACATTTCGAGATAAATTGTTTCAAAATCGGATGTTAATAAAATATTTCATTAAAAAAATATTTATTTTATTTTTGATAAACTTATAGCGTACTGTGGAATTCCATAATTACGATTTTTTATTCATTTAAACACTGTTTTTTCCAATTTTTTAGAAAAATAAACTCTAAAGTGAAAAAAAACACAAAACTTTTTGATTTTTGATATTTCATATTGCTTTAAGACTATCTAATTGAAAAAAATATATAGAATATAAATTTTAGTCTTTTCAAGACATTTTTTTTTTGTTTGTGTACCGAGTTTTATAATATAATATTATACATATATTTAATAACATACTATATGTCTCAATACGTATGTATGTATATTTGTTTATGAAAGTATTAGTTATATAGACTGAAAGGTTGCAGTGGAGCGTACGAAGCTTCATTCAATATTCGTTTGTCCCTCGCTTCCAAAGACATTCACACTTCTATTAGGAGTATTTATCGCCTGACAGATATCTGGGTTACCATCTGCTCCGCCCTGCGCCCCTAACTTATGTAGATACATCTACCCTTATCTGTGATCACATCGTGATTGGCCGGGGAGGCTGTGACCATAGCCATCTCGCCTAAATGTGCTAGTTACTCATTTCCAGTCGGAAATATCAATAATTCACAGACTTATCTCGAAGCCGTCAGCCTGGCAACTTCATACTTGTTTAATTATTCATTTTTACTTTGACGCTCATAGTTTCGAGGCTCTAAGTTGCAAAGACTGCCCGAGTTTGCTCCCGTGGAACGGGATACGCTCAATGCCGGTGAAAAATCGCAACTTTTTTAATCTAAAAAATTCGCTTTTAAATTTATTATTATATAGAATAAAAAGGAATATTTTGTAAATTATCCATGGATTAGTAATTATATTTGAAGCGAAATAGTTTCCCTTATACTTAAACTTCATCGAAAAATATAAAAATGTAATTAATATGAATGAACACATCTGTATTCAAGAAGATTTATTATGTTAAATGGATATTATTTCTTTGGCATATAGAATGGAATAATACTCCTAGCGGCTTCTAACAATATGTTGGTTGACAGCCTTCACATTGTGTTAATAAGGTAGTTTGCTAAATGCCGAAAATCATTCTCCATAGATGGCGTTAGTGGGTCGGTTGTATAGGTTAATTCTTGAAAAAATTCACTAGTGCAACCAAATCTACATAGATGGCTGACTGAAACTGCCACGTGAAGATAAATATGGATTTTGAAGTATATATACATCTTCCAAAAATTTGTCATGCATGATCACAAATAACAAAGGTGGAATGGGGAATGTTGTAATTACATAAAGCGTGCGCTTAACCCAACCAATGACAGGTCATAAGTCCTGTAAACACCTTGATCATCCATGTTCAGTTTCCAGTTTATGTCTTCGTCTCTATTGAGATACAATTAAAATTTGGATATTATTTGTTTCGGCTAGCTAAGTTTGATTTTTTATCCAAATTAAAAATGAATTTCCACATTCACATGCTTTAAGATTGAATATTTTTTCTTACTTGATTCAATTAAGGTAGTACTCAAAAAATAATCCTATATTCACTTTAATTGTTTAGATGAAACATTTTTTTTTTGCACTGAAATATGTATTTGTACACCAAAAAAACATATTTTTTTAATCATAACTATTTTCAATACTTTATTATATTATTATTATAGTAAACATGAAAGCTTTTTCATTAAAAAACAGCTAATTATTATTTTATAAAAACAACAAACAACAAACAAAAGTTGTTAATTTAAAAATCAATTTATTTTATTTTTATATATTATATAATAATATCATTTGATTTTATGTAATTATATTGTATTTAGTTCATTATCATTACGTACATCGCAACTTTATGCTTAACAATTGCCAATAAGTCCTTCAAATTTATTTGATTTAATTTACTATTTAAGTTGTATTGTTTGCGTCTCTGTGAAGTATATAGATGTGGTTTCTGGTCGAATTTAGCCTATTTTCACTACATCTTTTTCGCCAATAAGAATTCGTTTAAACACAATTTATAGATAATGGTTCTTGAATAAATTTAACTCTTTTACGTGTTAAATAAATAATAAATAGTCTATTGTTTTGGCAGAAACACAATGATACCTTAACATTTGAAACTGTTAAATTAAATAACTTTGTAACACCTGATGATGTCAACATAAGTTGACGAAACAGCTCTCGCGTAAAATAAAATAAATTGTGATACATGAAACAAACTTATTTAATTTACATTTTATTTGTTTTTTTTAATATACTTTTTTAACATTCATTTGATACATATAATGGTGTTGAAAAATTGCATGTTAATAATAGGAATATAACTTTGAGCAATATTATAAATAATAAAAAAAAATTAACGTCAAAACCTGAAAACCAATAAGAACTTTTAATTATTATTTTAAATTTTAAATTGATTCATAATATTTGTTATAACAAGTTAATAAACGTTCCAAAATAAATATTTATATTATAACATCTGCCAAAAGTGATCATATTTGTAAATAATTTTATAATATTTAAAATAAGTATCTTTATAATATCACTGAGAAAGGACCGGTTGTCCGAAACATGTTTGATATTTAATTAATATTTTTTTAAAGTTACTGTTGTATATACAAAATATATAAAAAAATGACAAATAAAATATAACTACACTTATTTTTACAATACTTTATTACACTTTTTTTCATCTTTCGAATACACAACCTTTATCGTTATACACATTTTAAAATTTGAACATTGATGAAGGTTGTGCCACAATCAAACATGTCTAAGAGAAGTGTTAAAATAGTGTTGTGAGTTTAGTTATGATATATGTACAAAGTTTAAGCGAATATAAAATTAAATATTGTTCACTCAAAATGTAATCAATATCGTGTAACAAATATATGTACCATATAAATATATTTGTGGTTAGATAAGCTTATTCAGCAAATGGCCATAAATTACTTCTGAAACACTATCTCATTTAATTTTCGAGCAGACCAGCTTAGTTATATTAAAACAATTAAATTTAAATATTACTTTATGGTCGACCCTTCTACCAAGCCCATACCAATAATCCACAGCGGCATAGTAGAGATTTCTTGTTGGAAATATGTAGGTGAGTACCTTACCTGCCTACGGTCAAAATATGATTCCAAACAGAACACAAGACACGGGTAGACTAGGGTAATATTCTATTATCCGATTACGCTGACGTGTAAGTAAAGTATTTTTGAATATCATACAATTATAATGAATATAAATAACAAACAATACAAAACATTTTACTTACCAGGTAGTATAGAAATAATCAATACGAATGTAAACGTCTGTTTTCTAGAAGTTTTATTATATTTTATGAGAATGACATCCTGTCTAAAGTATTATCAAATGTCCTTAAAAATTCTAAAAAACAGACTTTCTCATTCGTATTAATCATTTAATACGGAGTTTTACATAATTATTCAAGAAAAAATAATTATCGTTTAGGAATAATAATAGATCTTCACGGAAAAATATATAATTCCTGTGACATTAAAATGGCGAAAGATTAGCTATCTATCACTTTTCGTTACGGCCAATATACAATAATATCATAAAAATGTATACTGTGATAGGATTTAAACGAACCGTTGTATATTTGTACCTATATATTTTATGGAAGTGTTTTTTTTTTTTTTTATGTTCACAACAGGTCGTTTGGACCCAATTACTGTGTACAATTTTTATATTTTAGCTATTATATTGATTCTCGTGACATGTGATAGGTAGCCAATCTATCGCCATTTTATTGTCACGTGAATTCTACACCAGACCAAAGACAGTGTGACAATCACACTGCCATCGCCGGGAATCGAACCCAGGACCTTTAACATGGAAGTCAGAGATCGTAACCACTCTGCCACGAAGGTCGTCCTTGCTAAGGCAATATCAAATATAAAATTGTATTTTTTTAAATGTACGAGTATATTTAATTTAAATGTTCCAGAAGATGGCAGTGAGTTACTTAAACCGGCCGAAGGCACAAACATTAGTGGATTTTAACTAAATACTCGTACATATTATTATACGAGTACAATGAACTTCCACCATGAAATTTCACATAACAAAAATATATTTTTTAAATATAACATTTAATATTGTTTTAGCAAGGCAAAATATATCATTTCCATAAAATATAATAAAACTTCTAGAAAACTGACGTTTTCATTCGTATTGATAATACATAAAATTTGTGTAAAAACATGTTTTTTGAAACTAATGATTTTAGTAAAATATCTGAAGGTTTTATTACTCTACTAAAAATATTTTTTGAATGTAAATAAAACAGCGTTTTAGCGCGTCATAAACAGTTCATCTTCTTTGCCTTAATACACATTTGGATGTATCTAAAAATTGTTATTTATAAGGAAATATGTTCATTTAAAGTTAAAGATCCTTGTTTCTTGAGTAAGCGAGTCACATACGCGGTGCAGCAAACCGTAAATTCTCTCCAAACTTCTTCATCCCGGAACAATGTACGACAATACATACTGGTACATTTACATGCACATGTACAAGAGTCTGGTATGGACCAAACGGAAACTCTATCTACGGAGAACATTTATCTTGGAATGCATTTTAAGATTATTCAAAACGTTCTCAAATATGTTTTGACGCAATTTTTTTTAAAAGAAATCATATTTTAAAAATACTTTCATATATTATACGAGTACTTGTACCCTACCTTGGTAGGATAATATCGAATCTTCTTCTTCTTCTTCTTCCTCAGCCTATTCCCGTCCACTCCTGGACAAAGGCCTCCTCCATTTGCTTCCATGTCATTCTGTCCTGTGCAGACTGCATCCAGGTTATTCCGACGTGTCTGTTTAGATCATCCTTCCATCGTAGTTGCGGTCGCCCTGCACTTCTCTTCGCCGTCCACGGTCTACAAATCAGCAGTCTTCTTGTCCATTTTTCATCTGAGCTTCTGGCTACGTGACAATATCGAATAATATTTGAAAAAATGTTTTAAGTTTAAAACACTTTTATACATATCACAATTTAATTTTATGAGCCTAGGAACCTTGTAAATATTAGGTAATATCACAAGCTGTACAGCTTATCTGGAAAAATAAATATGTATTATAGATTAAATAAAGCAAAGATGGCAGTGCATAATAGAGTTCTATGTATGGAAGTGAAGCTTGGAGTTGGCAAAAAAAGGATGAAAGTAGGATAAATGCCTTAGAAATCAGATTACTAAGAATAATGTGCAAAAAACAACAATGTTTGGAACCTAACGAAGTAAGAAAGGAATGTAAAGCGGGTGAATGCGTCCTAAATAACATTAAGAACGGTTCGCTAACATTGTTTGGACATATGGTAATAATGGATGAAGTAAGAATGGTTAAAAAGATATACACAAGAAGTGTGAATGGAAGATGTAGTCGAAAGGGGCAAGGGAAGACATTAAAAGAACCCGAATGTGCATCAGCTGTTTGCTATATGCAGATGACGCTATTTAAATTGCTGACAACATGGACCAACTACAAGTCCTAGTGTCAATAATGTATTAAGTATGCAATAAGTACGACCTTGTGATGAACGTGTCAAAGTCTAAAGTTATGGTATTTGAGAAGGAAGAATGTATGACGGATTGTGACATAAGTGCGAACGGTGAGAAATTAGAGCAAGTTACTGAATTCGTTTATATGGGAAGAATGTTTACAATAGATGGAAGAATGAAGAAAGATATCGGAAGAAGGGTTGGAGTTGGAAACAAAATAAATGGTGCAATCATAGTCATTACCGCAAATAGAAATGTATCGACTGAAGCAACGATGGCAATGGAGTTTTAGTGCCAACTCTTACGTATGGAAGTGAAGCTTGGAGTTGGCAGAAGAAAGATGAAAGTAGGATAAATGCCGTAGAAATGAGGTCACCGAGAAGAAGGTGCGGAAAAACAATGTATGATAGAATATCTAATTATGAAGTAAGAAAGGAATGTAAAGCGGGTGAATGCGTCCAAAATAACATTAGGAAAGGTTCATTAAGATTATCTGGACATATGGAAAGAATGTATGAGGGAAGAATTGTTAAAAAGATATACACAAGAAGTTTCAATGGAAAAAGTAGTGGAGAGGGGCAAGGAAAGACATTGCATGACCAAATTGTTAAACTACTGCAAGGCGGAGATGTTCGAAGTCGGAACAATCGACGAGCGTGCGTGTCACGATGTGTGAATGTAGAAGATGCCAGAGAGTTATGTAATGATAGAAAAGTTTTGCAGTCCATATTTTTTCCTAATCATCCGATGTTTTGATAGTAATTAGTTTTATACTCAAATATTTAAAAAAAATCTTATATAATATATTATTTTATACCTAATATATACACAATGGAGAGTGTTTCGGACGTTTTCTGTGTCAAGGTTTTACTTTATAAAAACAAAGCATTTACCATATTTCCCAGTAACAAATTCTTAGAATTAAAATGGTGAATTCTAAGAATTTGTTACTGGAAAATACATGAGAAGATGAAAGCGAGCTGCTGAAACTGGTCGAAGCCATAAATATAAGTTGATTGCCATCCTGGCCGAGTGACAAGTGTTACGACTGCCACACCGAAGGTCCCGGGCTCGATTCCCGGTGATGGCAGTATGATTGTCACACTGTCTTTGGTCTGGTGTGGAATTCACTTGACAATAAAATAGCGATTATTAGCTACCTATCACATGTTATGAGAATCAATATGACACCTATACTTTTTACATCTGTTTGGCTTGCTCTGTAAGATGTTAAATTTACCCAAATGACTAAAACTGTCATGATAAAGCTCACCACGACAAAACTATGAAAATATATTTAACAAGATAGAGATGAGACGTTTTTAAACAATTTTTCTAGTCTTAGACTATGCGAACATTGGAGAGGTCCAAAATTGATGCTTTCGAGATGTGGTGCTGGCGACAAATACTGCGTATACCCTGAACAGCAAGAAGAACAAACCAGTCAATCATTGACCAGCTGGATATCAGGATAAGACTCTCGCGGATGTGCTCTCAGAGAGTGTTGAAATATTTTGTACACATAGCCCGGAGAGATCAGGACAACATTGAAAAGCTCATCATCATGGGTAAAGTGGAGGAAAGGCGACCACAAGATCGACCACTGAGCCACTGGTCCGACCAAATCAGGGGGTTGACTGGTCTCTCATTAGATGCAGCCTGGATAATGGCGGCTGATAGAAGCGTATGGCATGCCATGGTCAATGGTTTACAGGATGGACCCGACCCTCAATCATGAGGAATGCGACTGGTTAATGATTCCTAGAGCAACGAACACAAAGAAGCTTTCACCAAAGACACCATTTTTTCTGAGATGGCTAACCATTGTATTGAATTTGACCATAGTTTCGATAAAAATGACACAATATTTCTACACACAGTTAACAATAGCAATAAATTAAACAAACTTGAAAATTAAGAATTCCTCAAGTCGGTGAAATTGGGTGAAACATAATTAATAATCAGATTCCTCATATTACCCTTGCTCCTTAAATACTTTGTCTACATTTAATCTCCCAAGCTCACATTCCCAATCAAATGCAAATTTATTAATTTCTATATACCTAAATTATGTATTTTTGAATGTATGTTTTTTTTCTTAATTACAATTTTATATTTTTTATGTAATCATCATGTATTTTAATTGTTAAATATTATTTATTAGTTCTTTCTGAAAATTAATAATTATTAGTACTTTAAAACAAATAGCCCAGGTTAATTTTTAAATTAAAATTATTGTATCGAATTTTATCTGAGTTTTTTATATTAGTCTTTCTTTGTTTAGTTTTTATATTATTTTTACACCTAAAGATGGAGGTATCCTCCGAAATATGTCGTGTTTTTAATATTTTTAAAATATTTTATTGAAAAACAAACTATTTTTCAATTTCCTAAGTATATTGACAAAAAAATAAAAAGTGGAATTAACTAAATACATAATATTTCTCTTTTTCTTTTTTATGTACATTGTAAATATAACACTTATATTTAAAAAATAAAATTACATAGACATGTTTCGGACAAACAGTCCTTCTTCAGTGATATATTTTATAAAGATACATAAAGATACATGAATAAATTTAACGTCAAGTCTAATCTTTGATTTATTTCCTTTATTGTAAATAATTACCTGAACCCCAACAAGAACTTTAAATTATTTTTTAAAATTTTAAATTGAAACGTTCCAAAATAAGTCTTTATAACATCTGTTATATCATGTAAACAATTTTATAATATTTTAAATATGTATCTTTATAATATGTATCACTGAAGAAGGACTGTTTGTCCGAAACATGTCTATGTAATTTTATTTTTTCAATATAAGTGTTGTATATACAAAGTATATAAAAAAGAAAAAGAGAAAAAAAAAAACATAACACAAAGTATGGCGTATATACGAGTAGAAGAAAATATATAATACATTTAAAAAATATGTTTTTTTTTTATTCATTTTTTTAAATTGTTCCGTTTGTCTGCAAGGATCCGCCAGAAGATGTCTCCCTACCGCACCAGGGAGATTCATAATGGTTTCGGAACAATCGTGTTTTCTTGCACAGCTCGATATTAATTTACACATTACGGTGACTGGTCCAAATGAATGTGTTTCGTTCATCCATTTCTTATCGTCTATTTGCATTGTATTCCGCGCGTACCCGCCCATTCGCAATAGCAGGATAATTAGTTAGTGACATTAACAAGAGCTGCTTCGGAGTAACGGCGGTAAAAACAGGTGCATTGTAACTAGCACGATGCTTTTTACCTCAAACTATCCTTATACTAGTATGTGAATACGTTAAGCACTGCTTTCAGAAAAGTATGGACTACACTATGAAATATATTAGCGTTGTTAATTGAAGTTTCTTGCTTAAAGATAATATTTTTTTTATAAACTTCAGGCGTTAACACTGCGGAATTTCATAATGACGAATTTTTTATAAGTTAAAACACTGTTTTTTCCACTTATAACTTTAAAAGTGGAAATAGTGTTTAAACTCATAAAAAATTGGTAGTTTTATTTATGTATAACTAATTTATTAACTAAATTAACCACCACGCCTCTCCGAAGGGGTAGGCAGAAATAATGGACTGCAACACTTTTCTTTCCTGACATACTTCTCTCGTTTCTCAACATTCATACATCTTGTCATGCACGCACGTCGAGTTCTCCGACTCCTCACGTGTCTTACATTCAATAGTTGATTTATTTTTTTTGTGCCACGTTATCGTTTTTCGTTAGATTTCGCTCGCTGCCATCTTTTGTTGACAGTGAATTCTCTGCCAGAAGATAGCAGCTGCCGAGACCGGTAAAAACTAAAAATCATATGGAATAAAGCTAAATACATATAATAAATATTTTTTTATAAAAAAGATGCATTCAATATTTCTGCAATGCAAATTAAATATTACATAATATAATTTATTTCTTGATGGTTGAGGTATTAGTTTTGTAAAACTCCATTATTTGTTTATAAAGATATTGCTCTGCCTAACGGCATAAACATTGGCAGGTTGGTTCTGCATCGTGGGAGATAAAACAACCTATGGCCCCTTTGTTGAAGATAATTATTAGGGACGAACAGACCTACATCACTCAGAATTTCCGAGTCATGTATGAACCGAGTGAACACCCAAGTGAATGTCTCGTTTTTTCTCGAGTGACTGGTAGCCTAGCACCCTTAGCAAGAAATTAGTTGGAAAGAAGCATGGGTAATATCCATACTGCCTAAGATAGATGTATCGCAATTTTCTGCATTTACTCTACCATCAGGGAATATCGAACCTCGTGGGGCGCCCAGATAATGGAACTAAATTCCAGCCGACTTCTCATCAGAGACTTATAAGGTAACTTTAGCACATGGAAATTACGAAAGAACTTGGCGTATCTGATGACAAAATCAAGCCGCTAGCATTTGAGGGAGCTATTACATTATGAAGTTATGGGAAGACTAAACAACAAGCGAGCCTCGAAAAACACCCCCGGATCCATGGACGTCATCGCTCTTTCGAACTGTGCTTCATCCGTTAGATATCTGAAGTTAATTGTTTTAGTCGCTCATATAAACAACATTACAAAGCACTTGGAGACGTTGAAGAACAATTTATTACGTTTACTCCATTGCATGATACTTTGTATGTCGCGTTAAAGATTCAAGCAGTCTAAAGGAGACTGAATAATGTTGAATAAAATATAAAATATAAAACCATGACGTAAGAAATAGAGGTCAGAGCTAATACCAATAGAACTAAGAACCTTCTTAAAATAGCAGAAATGCGAACCCTACGCTCCATCACAGGCAAAACCCTCAGAGATTGGATCAGATGTGAAACGATAAGGTCCGTCTATGGTGTTGAGGACATAGTGAGATGGAGAAGAAGCAGAAGACGCTTTTGGAGAGACCACGTGGTCCGCGTGGAGAATACAAGAATTGTTAAAAATGAAAACCCAAGCAGCAAGAGATTACCAGGAAGGCCACCGAAAAATTGGAGAGATGGTTAGACATCATCATCCCAGGACAGGCCACCGTCACAAACAGGTCAAACGACCTAAAATAAGAGGAAGAAGAAGAAGAAAAAAATATAAAAAATGACCGTGTTTTTCTTTGTTCAACAGAAAGTCAGCAAATACCAAAAAATTGTTTCTATTCGCCATAGTTGTGAGGAAAATGGGGAAAGTATCGGGATAGGTATTGTAGTATTTGCATGAGATTGCAATATAATCTACTTCTGTTTCTGAGCTGAGGAGAAGCGGGCCGCGGGGACCGGACATTCGATGGGAACCTTTTCGCTCCACGGAGGGCGGGCGGGCGGGGTGGGTGCGAAGGGTGAGCGGGGCCCACAGCCGAGAATAACAACTTCTGTATTGGAAGCATAATGAAAAGGGGTCGCTCTTAACCCTTTAAGATACATTTGAATGATTTTTTAGCTTAAGTACGGCCCAATTTGAATCTCATTGGGATTTGCTAAATTGTGAATGGTCGTATAATCGTTTCGTATTCTATTCGAAATTCAAACTAATGTTGGTTACCTCAAAATACATATATTCCATACCATAAAACTAAATTGATTTATTGACCATTTATTTAAAACTTTGTTAACAACGCGAACTTTATTTAAAAAAAAATTTAAAAAACAAACATGTTTCGGACACAAGAGAAATTTTAAAATAAAGTTTGTGTTGCTTACAAAGTTTAAAAAACATCGTTCAATGAGTATACAAGACAAGGTTATGGCGAATAAAGAAGTAATTCTAAATTGATTTTTTTATGTCAAAAATTTCAAATATTCAAAAATGAGTCTAAAATTATGTCGATCTTCTAGAATCCTGAGTATGTAGGACCTTAACTACATAACATATAGATTATAGACAATATATAGATTCTATGCACTTCTGGCTATTTGTTGTTGTTGTTATTATTAACTATTCCTTTAGCTTACACGCAGGATTTACAAAAAGCATTTTGACTTATGATTTTAATTCTTAGATTTTTATTATTTTTGAAAATATGTATTTTTTAAATTGAAGTGACATCATCTTATTAATATATTTCTTCAACTTAATTATTTTTTATGACTAGATTTGGATGGACCAAATTGTAAATATCAGCAGCAATGGCGGTATACCTAACGATTTTCATTAATTTGAGTAAGAAATGTCAAAAAAGAGATTCCAATCTTTTCGTTAATATCAAGATTGACCACCAACTTCTTTTTCTTCATCTTCCTGGCGCTATCCCAACTCATCGTCTGTATTGACTGTTGGGGTTGGCTCTTCTCGATTTCAGGCTGTACCTCGCACGGTTCTGAGTATCGCCCTCACTCAAGCCATTTCTCCGCAAGACGCTATTGCACTGAATCATCCATGTGTTCTAGGTCTTCCTCTGGATGGTTGACAGATTCACAGACAGAGTTCTATTTACTGTGTGGTTTGGTGGTCTCCGTTTTATATGTCCGTACCATCTCATCTTCCTTTCTTCTAGCTTACTATTTAAATCCGTAACTCACAGACTACCGCGAATGCCTGAACTTTTTATTTTACCTCTCAGCGATACCCCAGCGAAACAACTAATACATTTCCAGTATTTTATCAATTTAGGGATTAATAAGAATTTCCAAGTTCTCAATCTTTTACCTTTAAAAAAAATTGTTAGTTTTTTGCTAATTCAAACCCAAAAATGTCATTTTTCACAAGATCAAAAATATATGTAGATACGAAATTTTAGGAAAATATGTATGTATGATATATTGATTTGCTATCAATTTTAAACTTGTATTTGTGATTACCATTCATTTGATAGAAACCTTGTACTTCCATATGTGATATCAAACATTAAATGAATTAAAAATAATAATTAAACAAAACGATGTTTTTTTAACTACTTTCACTTTTGTCTTTATGTTGACAGCGACCGGTTTCACCAGGCTCATTGGCATCGACATATTGGTCAGTCTGTCGATGTCAACCGACGTCTGTCGACCAGTCTGTCGAAGCCAGTGAGCCTGGCGAAACCGGTCGCTGTCGAAATAAAGACAAAGGTGGAAGTAGTTAAAAGGCATCATTTTATTTAATTATTATTAAAATGAACTTCCTTCAAGAGATTTCAGTAAAATCATTTAATTATCTTAAATGAATTTCGTTAACATATTTTCTCTTATTTATATAATATAATATTATTTAAATTAATATTTACCACCAAAACGTTTTAATTTAGGATCCAGAGAATGAAATATTATTATTTAAATTTATTTCATTACCGTTTAACTACAACAATTATTTCCATTGAAAGCTATATATATACTCGTATAATATAAAATAAATATTTTTTGCATTAAAGATGAAACTTGTGTATTAAAAAAAACCTAAGGGTTCCAAGCTGTTTGAAACAATGCCGGATCTTAGAGGGTAACTTTTGTATTAGAGTCTCATTAAAATTGTTGCAGAGAGTTCGGATATGAAAAATGATTTTAGTTTTTCGCAAACTCGGGAGAAGAATGATACAACTTTTGTTTTTGGAGTTTTCAAGTAGATTAATCAAAGTTCCGATGATAAGTTCATTACAATTTTTTTCTAGATTTAACTGGGTGTGTACTGCACTTACCGCACGGTTAAAATATTTAAAATTATATTAAACGAGTACATTGTTTATATTGAATCTTTAATTTACAATATTTTATGCATTTATTATTAATATTATTATTAGTATTATTATTATTATTATTATTATTATAAAAATTATTATAACTATTATTATTATTATTACTATAATTATTATTATTATGATTATTATTATTATTATTATGGAACTGGCAAAAGAAGGATGAAAGTAGAATAAATGCAGTAGAAAAGAGATCTCTTTGACGAATGTGTTGATACTCTGTTCATATGGAAAGAATGAATGAAGAAAGAATGGTAAAAAAAATATATGTTAACGATGTAAATGAAACCAGAAATAGAGGAAGACCGAGGAAAACGTGACACGATCAAATAAATCAAATATTGAATGTCAGCCACGTGAGGCGTCAGAGAAATCGACGTGCGTGCCTGACACGATGTATGAATGTTGAGGAAGCGAAAGAAATATGTCAGGAAAGAAAGTGTGGCCGTCCATTCTTTCTGCCTACCCCTTCTGGGAGACGGCGTGATGGTTACTTAGTATGTTAGTTATGATTCTCGTGACATGAGATAGGTAGCTAATCTATCGGTATTTTCTTGTCCCGTTCTTATCACCAGGCCAAAGACAGTGTGACAATCACACTGCCATCGCCTGGAATCGAATCCGGGACCTCAGGTGTGGTAGTCATAGCACTTCATTCAGTCACAAAAGTCATCAAGAATGATCGATATATGATCGTAAAATATCATTGTTTCAACACAATATAATATATAACCATCTAGAACCCACAAAACTTTCTCATGTCTAATGCAATATTGAGGTTAAAACTTATTGTATTCAAATTTAGATTATCTTCCTTGGTACGAGGAAACCCTAATTATGTATAGTTTCTGCGGGATCCATGACCCGTAAGGGTGAAGTCACCAATTAGCCCTTTAGTCGTTGAAGTAAATTCACCTTCACTTACTCCTTGTTGTGGCTAACCCTATCCCTTAATCGACAACAAACTGCATTTTAAACAATATTCGCCCTCAGAATATGTTATATACCATATAATGAAGCATTTTGATATCCGTACTGATTGAATTTTAGTATCAAATGTAAATTTGGTCATTTCAATGTTTACGAAAAGATCCCAAGCAAAATGAAAAAGTTTTTTAAATTGAATTTTATTATAAAAAATATTTATAATTTTTAAATTATTTAAGAATGTCGATTACTATTAGGATAAATTTGTGTATTTTTTATGTTTTTTTGAACATCAAATAACTAACCAATATTACATGATGACCTTCGTGGCCGAGTGGTAAGTGCATTGACTGCCACCCCGATGGTTCCGGGTTCGATTTCCGGCGAGGGCAGTCTGTCACACTGTCTTTGATCTGGTGTAGGATTCACGTGACAATAAAATGGCGATAGATTAGATGAGTAACTATGCACGTCGTTCTACATAGGAAAAACAACGCGTAATTTTAACTTAAGAATTGAAAACCATCTTAGATGTCTTTCTAATAATATTTTTTCGGAGTTCATTCAATTGAAAATAATCATACATTTAATAGAGAAAAGAGTATTTAAATTTTCCATATTAATAATAAAAACCTAGCTCTAAACAATTTTTGAAATAAAATAAGCCATAATAAATAATGAAAATATAAACCAATTAAATTTAAATGCAATTCTCATGCTCGATATGTTCCCGTTACATCTCCTCTCTCTTCAACCTTTATTATACCCCTTCCACTTGATATGTTCCCGTTACATCTCCCCTCTCCTCAATCTTAATTATACCCCTTCCACTTTTATACATACTTCGATATCCATTTAGTATCCATCTCCGCAGTGTTTTATTTCATTGTTAAAATTGTATACATTAATAAAGCTTACTTGTAACCGAAACATGTCCGAGTTCAGTGAAAATAAAAAGTGTTGTAATACAAAGTATAATTATATTTATTTAAATATGAATCCACAATACAAAGTTAAGGTGAATATAGAATAAATATATAACATGCATTTATTTTAATAATTATTATAAATTTGCACATTTAAACATGTTTATTTATATGTAAACACTTTATTAAAGTTTTTAATTAAATTATCACAAACATATTTAAGAATCAACAACCCTTTATCATTTTTTTTAGATATGTGATTTTTGTATCTAATAATATATGTAGAATCTGAGGATATGAAAATGAATGTAAAAAAAAAAACAAAATTAATTTAAACAATGTTCATAACTTTGGAAACAACCCTAACTGTATTAAAAATGATTAATATTTAAATACAAAAATATGTCGGACACAGCGCTTCATCAGTGTTTTGTTAATTTTTGTATATACAAAATAAATATTTAAACTAAATTTTCATGAATGTGGTCAATTTTGAGAGATATTCAAATATGTTTATTTTATATACATATATATATATATAATATATATATATATAATATATATATATATATATATATATAATATGTATATATATATGTATATATATATATATATATATATATATATATATATATATATATATATATATATATATATATATAATATATATATATATATATATGTATGTATATATGTAATATATATATATATATACAATATATATATATATATATGTATATATATATATATATGTATATACATATATATATATATATATATATATATATATATATATATATATATATATATATGTTTATTTTTTATGTATATTTTTATATAGTGTTGTTTACAAAGAAATAAACGTTGTTCAAGAAATACGCAACACAAACTTATGGTGAATATAGAAGAAATTTTACACAGAAACATTTTTTTTTAAATATATTTGTTTTCTTTCTAAATTCTTATAAACAACTTGGAAGGTTCGCATTACTCCAGTATATTACAGAATGCAGAGTATCACTGTATACACACATATATGAAATAATGTAACGGGCATAATACTTGTTAACTGCGATGCAGTTTGCATACTGTTTATGGCACAGTACTCCCTGTACGGGAGATCTTCCAAGAGCTGTGTTACCGAGTAGTTCTAAAGGTGAAATTGAATACATGAGTAATGCACGGAATTAATTATTAACAACAACCAGAGTAAAGCACCTCCCGCCGAACTAATCCGCGATATTAGGTTTTGTCACTAGAATTATACAACTTGAATAATTCATCTTAGCGCTTAACGACTTATAAAACAAACTTTTTGAATTATTGCGCTTCGCTTTGCAAACTTACATATTTATGACAAGAGTATGTTTTCAAGCAGTTATAGTTAATAATGAAAATAAAATAAAATGATCTACTGTATGAAGCACTTAACGTGTGGTATATTTTAAAATATTGTCAAACATTGTCCAAACAAAGTGCCAAGAAACTACGAGTGACCCAAAGAGCCATTGAAAGAGCCATGTTAGGAATAAGCCTAAGAGACAGAGTCAGAAACTATACGGTGAGAGGAAAAACAAAGGTCACTGACATCATCCACCGGGTGGCGACTCAAAAATGGCAGTAGGCAAGTCACGTAGCCAGAAGCTCAGATGAAAAATGGACAAGAGACCGTAGGCGGCAAAGAGAAGTGCAGGGCGGCCGCAACTACGGTGGAAGTATGATCTAAACAGACACGTCGGAATAACCTATCTGCAGTCTGCACAAGACAGAGTGACATGGAAGCGAATGGAGGAGGCCTTTGTCCAAGAGTGGACGGGAATAGGCTGAGGAAGAAGAAGAAGAAAATTATTAAATATAATATTAATAATGTTGTAAATTTGTATTTAAACCAATTTATTCTTTACATAAATCAACCGGTTTCGCTCCCGCCAGAGCTTCGTCAAGGTTACAAAAGACATTAGTGGGTTGCAAAACCGGTTGGTTGTTGTAAAGAATTTAGTGGTTTAAATACAAATTTATAAGTTTATTAATATTATATATAGGTTAACCTAAGTGGAATAAAATATTTGCTATAATTTTATTAAAATAAATTTTTAATTTAATTTTTTTAATGAACTTCCACCACGAAATTTCAAATAAGAACATTAATATTTATCACTTATAGGCACTTGGATGTGTGCTATATTTATCCAGACTGTGATATTTAATTATAAAAAGTTTAGCAAAAGCTATATATATACTCGTAATAGATGAATCATGTGACTACTGAAAAGAAATACAAACATTGAAAAAAATGCTGTTTTTAATAGACAAAACACAATATTACCATATTACTTAAATAAGTTAGAAACCCATTCCTTGATATAAATGACGTAATCAATGGTGTAACAACACTTAGAAATAAAGAATCCTGTTAATATTTTTTATTAGAAGCACATAATTTTGTTTTTTAACACTGATAGGCAGTTTCGATCTAATCGATGTTTATAAGTTTTTAAATATTTAAGTGTTTCATTTATCTCATAAAGTTAGAAACCTTTAAACGCACTTTAATTTGACACTGCATGTATTATAAAATTAAATCTTCTTTTTTTAATATTATAATACAAGAAAAATGAAAACAGTACTAATTTTTGACTCCTTTATGTATTTGTGCGGTCCTTGCAGTATGTCTCAGATCCCGGGCACTCCTCGGCCCGGAGCCGCCGCTGCAGGAATGTAGCGGACTTAAATTAACACGATTATTTTAAGTACGGCCTAACTTTTGAATAGGATAATCAAAGAGCAGAGTTCCAAAACGGCTTCAAAGTTCCCCGGTCCGAGAGAGGGAGTGATTGTATTGTGGTTCGCAGACCAAAGCGCAGAGCCGGCCGCGTATTTTATTTTTTATACTTTGCACTTGGGTTCCGGAAACGGGCACTAAAACCAAAATTATTGATGGTTAAGGTATTAAAATAGATTTGCGAAACTCCATTATTAATGAATATTAGTAAAAAAGATTGGGTAGTACTGTTTCAAGGGCATTCTCAAATGTGTTTGAGAATGCTCTCGCAAGGCGATTTAAATTTGTCACTATTTATATAATTTATATAAATAAAATTAACGTAAAACAAATAAAAAATCTTGTTCACTATTATAAACCAATATAATTAATTTTTAACTGCATTACGCAGTCAAAATAATACCAGACATATTTTTTTAACCTTTAGGTACTTATCATTTATGAAAATACTGATCAGTCAGTCTGTAAAAGACAGATTGGAATGTTGATTGAATTGCCATTTTTTTAAAATTGATTTTGTATTTAAAAAATCATAATTTTAAATATTATATAATTAAACACCAAAATATTGTGTTTATACGAGTACTTAGGTTTTATATAATATTGTATAACACAATTAACAACATTTAAGAAAGTCAGGGGATCATTGCATTATTTCAGAGAAAGCTCATCAGAGCAGTCAATGCCCTGTGAGAGATAACAATGATTGGCGTCGTC
Organism: Lepidostoma basale; assembly: GCA_022606425.2. Taxonomy (NCBI): domain Eukaryota; kingdom Metazoa; phylum Arthropoda; class Insecta; order Trichoptera; family Lepidostomatidae; genus Lepidostoma; species Lepidostoma basale. The sequence goes on along the minus strand of JAHDVF020000300.1, from coordinate 935,436 downwards.
AATATAATATATCGTATACATTATACACATAGTTCATATACGTTTATAGTGAACTATTTGTGATCTGTTGACTTAAGCTTAATGGTCCATTTTTGGTATATTTGTATTATCCTCAAAATATACATTATAAATAATTAAAATAAGGTTTAAGTTAATTCCTGAATAAGCTGCATCTTGCTTTCATGAATTATATGATAAATTATTGTGTATTAAAATGTGTTAAAACTTTCTACACTGAATGTCGGTCATCCGAAAAATGTCCCATTATAAATAAAATGTTATCTTAAAAAAAATTGTTTCAGTAATAATCTTCTTGTCTTCTTCTTATTTTTCTTGTTCTTAATATAATCTTTATGGTTTGTTTCTCAAGATGGATTGGCATCTTGCGTCGATTTTCAGCTGTCAATCCATCTTTTTGATAGTCTATCCAGGGGCGTCTACATAGGGAATGGGCGTGCAATCAATGCAAGGTAGTTTGGATGTAATACTCAAATACATAATATTAATTCAATTAATTTTTCGTTAGTCAATATTATATTTCATACTCTCATTTTTTTATCTTCTTGCAATTTTGGGAAAAAATATTTTAGTAGGTTTCGAATCTACCCGACTCTATTTTACTTTGAGCATTCTAATTGAATTTTTGGATTTTGCAATTAAATAATCCCATTTTAGATCAAGACCAAAGCCTTCAACCGGTGCATCTTGCCAGCCATAACATATGAAGCCGATACTTGAAAGCTGACAAGGGGTATAGTATACAAGTTCCAGGTCACCCTGTATGCCATGGAAAGAGCCATGCTTGTAATAACCTCGAGGGACATAATCATTAATTAACTTATTTGACAACGAACCAAGGTGACTGAGGTTGCTCTGAGGATAGATAGTTTGACGCCCCCTGAGCCGACGACATTGAAAGAATTGCTGGACGTGAATGGATGAGAGTGGCAATGGATAGGGGGCAGTGGCGTCCTTTGAAGAGGCCTGTGTTCAGCCGTGGACGAGAGACGGCTGATATGATGATGGGAATTAAAGGCTGTGTATTGATTTTTTTTTTCATTTGTTTGTAGGGTTAAAACATGTCTTAATAAAATGAAGTGTACATTCATTGCATGTTAATTGATGACCATTTTTGACTTGAAAAACGCTTCAAAAAATTTTGAAGATAAAAACTGACTAACTAACTAACCATCACGCCGAGAGGCAGAGAGGATGGATCACTACATTGTTCTATCCTGACAACTCTCGCGCATCTTCTACATTCACACATCGTGACATGCACGCTGGTCGATTGTTCATACTTCTAACATGGCCGCCTTTCAGTAATTGATTGATTTGGTCATGCCATGTCTTCCTTGACCTTCCTCGCCTCCTTTTATATTCACACTACTTGTATATATATTTTAACCATTCTTCCCTCATCCATTCGTTCCATATGTTCAAATCATCTAAGTGACTCTTTCATAATTTTATTTATCAAGCATTCATCCGCCTTCCATTCCTTTTTTACTTCATCATTAGATATTCTATAAAACATTATTTTTCCGTACATTCTTCTTAGCGACCTCATTTCTACGGCATTTATCCTACTTTCATCCTTCTTCGGCCAACTCCAAGCTTCACTTCCATATGTAAGGCTCGGCACTAGAATTTCATTGTGCACTGCCATCTTTACTTCAGTCGATATACGAGTATTTCTACTTGAGGTAATGACTATGTGTTTACCATTTATTTTGTTTCCAGCTCCAACCCTTCTTCCGATATCTTTCTCCATTCTTCCATCTCCTGTAAACATGTTTCCCAGGTAAAATAAAAAGTAACTTGCTCTAATTTCTCACCGTTCGCACTTATGTTACAATCTTTCATACATTCTTCCTTTTCAAATACCATAACTTTAGACTTTGACACGTTCATCACAAGGTCATAATTTTGTTTTACAATTAAAATTAATTTTTCTTAATTTCTTTAGTTCTATTTCGGCTCTGTGCTAGACTGAAATAGTATATAGTGCGGTCCGCGGGCATGGCATAGGCGGGGTAAGCGGGAGGGGGACGGCGGAGTATCACTTAATAAAAACATCCCGGAAAGTTGTACTAATTACATTAAAAATGCAAAGAGCCATCGGCGCTCTGCCCGCCCTGCACTCGCTGATATTCATTTCAGAAAAACTTTTCCGAAACTAACTGCCATAACCCTAAATTCAAGACGGTGTAAATATTCTATGAGCTCTATGTATGACAGAATCCCAAAAGAACATGCAACAAATTCAAGCTGGATACTGGATAAATCATTAGTTCAGAAAATAAATAATCCCATGTTCAAGATTTTATTGTAGGTTGTTAGCTATTTTTAGAGAAAATGTAATAAATTATTAAGGTAATAGATTAAAGTATGAATTGGTTGTAGAGTGGCAACATCTATGACTACCACACTTAAGGTCCCGGGTTCGAAACACCGTGACACCTTCGATCGTCCATTTTTCCAAAATCGAACATGACCTGATTTTAGGTATTGACTAATTTGGTTTTGCCAAGTTTACCCATGGCATTCCATGGTTTAATTTTTCATTAATGTATATTTTTAATGGATAGGGCTGCAGCAGTTGCAGGCTGCCTGAAAGATGTCATATGGAGAAACAAGGAAATGAGGACTGACAGCAAGGTGCGCATCTATAAGACCTGTGTGCGACCAATCCTCACATATGGCATTGAATCGAGGGCAGACACTGTCAAGACAAAGAGCATGCTCAGGACAACCGAGATGAAAACGCTCCGCGCTATAGCTGGCAAGACCCTACGTGATCTCTGAAATAACAGACTCCTGAGTCTACCAAAAGGGAAGAAGAAGAAGTATATTTTTAACCATTCTTCAATCATCTATTTGTTGCGTATGTCCAAATAATATGCCACAATTTAATATATGATGCGTTCAACTGCCTTACATTCTTCACTTATTTCTTCATTCGATATTCTATCATTCATTATTATTCCAAGGGGGGGGGGGGAGAGAGAGATAGAGAGAGAGAGAGAGATTTTACTTGTCTCACATTATTAACATACACCATTGTCAAATTTATTTATGTTGACGAACAAAGAATTACCTTTTTATGAAAATAAAATGTATATTTCATATTATACTAAGTTTAATTATTTGAAATTTAAACATCACTATTTTGATATCTTACCTTAGCATTTGCTCTTTTTGGTGGGTAATAACTCGATCAACTGTGAGCCTAGAATATATGAATTCATGAATAACGTCACAAGTCAAACCGATTTGAGAGTACCCATTATGAAAAATTCTCCCGGAACGATCGGCTCACACAACATAACTTTATGATTTTAAATTTCGAAGTTGTGATTTATGTCAGTGGCGTACTTCGGGGGCGCATGCAAAATAGTCCCCAAACGGTACTAAATTTGGGAACTCGCATATAACCGGCCGTCCCGGGGACAAGTACTTTGAATTCTTTCCCGTGATTCGAGATCCATTCGCTATGATTGTTATGGTTTAAACTATTTTTATGCATTTAAAAATGAGAAGAAAAAAAATACTAACGTTTTTTTTCTGATTGAGTATACGCAATGTAGATTTAAAAAAATATACATTATACTTAACCGTCGCGTTGCCATGTGGTCAATTGAGTTTCCACTGCCAATTTAAAGTTGATTTTCTTAAAACCTATGAACCCTAATATTATAAAAAAAAATTGTAATTCTCCATTGAAGTATTCTCAATATTTCGTAATAAAAAAAAAGCAAAAAATTACTTCCTTCATCCCAAAAAAAAAAATTTTTTAAGACTGCCCTCACCTTCATTCGTGTTAAGGTAGAATTTGTTTTGCTAATATTTACAACTTTATCAAAAGTGACAAATACTTACTCGCTGTTTTGAACGTATTAAAATTATATGTTTGGCCTTTTCTCATAGGTACGTAATAATACCGACTGTGGACGGAAACGCAGCACGCAACTTAATAATATCAGAACTGTGAAAATATTAACACTTTACCAAAAGGGACAAATATTAATACGTACTCGTTGTCTTGAACGTAGTATACATTTTGCCTAGGTGCCTTTATCATACGTAAAATTATAGCGCCACGGGGCGCGGCGTGGCGCGGCGGGGCGAAACAAGTTCATACTTGGTGTCAGTTGATCAGATGTTGTCTCGCATTGTATATCAGAAATCGCATGGTTCCAGAAAAAAATTAATAATGATATGTTTTTCAAATAATTCATGTATGTTATAGATATTGATCTATTTCTAATGAAATTCCCTACAAGATGACATAAATTAAATTTTGATTCATCGAGTCATATGCTTGATATTTAGATAAAGTTAGCGGTAAACTGAATTGACCACATGGGAGCGAGCGTTTTGTTTTGAACACGGTACGTTAAGGGTTAAAATTATCAACATCTTTGAAATTCTTGAAATCATTACCATTCTCTTATTCTTAATATAATAGTTCCAGGTTATTTCCAAAATGTTGGCTAATTTTCTCGGAATGTATTAAGCCACAAATACTATATTCTGAATATAAAAAATAACGCGTCAGATTCGCGCTACATTTGATAAATGCCCCAACCTGTAAAATATAATTTAACATGAAAACGTACATTTTCTTTTGTAGTAATAATTTTATATGGAATTTAAAATCATTGTTTAAGAAATAATAAAATTATTTTTCTTTTTATTATTTCACTATTTATCTTATAAGAACAATACTAGATTATTGTAAGAACATTAGGACATTGACAACTGATTTTAATTGTTGATATCACGTGGAAATATTATGATACAACAAAACTAAACCTAAACATATTATATTAAATATTAATTTCAATCATTAAGCTTATTAACAATGTTTTTCAAAATAATTTAAAAATACTTTTCTACTAATGAAAATATAGATATATTTTTTTCATTATTTACAATGAACTTACACCATGAAATTTCATAGTACCAAATTAGCAATTCTACTTGTTTATTCACCATTAACTAAATATTTAGTTGTAATTAGACGAAGTTCCGGCGAGAGCGAAACCCGTTGGTTTGACAAAAACAGAGTGATGTAAAAACTAGTAAAATTATTTTAATATATTTTTAACATTTTAGTTTGCTTTGTAACCCTGAAAAAGTTTTGACGGGAGCGAAACCGGTTGGTTTGATAAAACAAAAATAAAATGGTGAAAAAACAAATAGAAGTGTTTTTTTATTTTTAATAATATCACAAAAAAGTGCCTTTTTACGAAAGTAAACCATGATTTTCCCTAAACACACTGTTATATATTATTTGTTCATGTATAATATTAACAAAATTTGTAAGATTTTTTTTCATAATCTGACTAGAAAAGCGTAAACCGGGCCAAAACGGTTTCAAATTCACATTGAACATTCCATTGAACGCTTCCTATTGAGAAGGGATTTCCTTTGTGTGGGAATCATTGCCCGTGTGCTTGAAAAAAAATGGGGATTCTTCTGTGAAACGACAAGTAGGACGTTACGTGATGAAGTCTGAATACCCACTAAAGTCTGAATGCACGTTATGGGCTTAAATACCCCGGAGGCTGTCGCGCCTTGATTCTTGGGGAAATTCAGACATAGAAAGATGTCGTTCACGTAATAAATAAACATTAATAAGAGACTACAGAAATAACACGAGGTTCAATCATTTAATTAGTCACAGATAAGTCATATAAGTCATAGAATTCATAGAAGAAACAGATAAGTCATATAAGACGAGTGGTAGAGTGGTAAGAGCTCTGACTTCCATACCGAAGGTCCCGGGTTTGAATCCCGGCGATGGCAGTGTGATTGTCACACTGCATTTGGTCTAGTGTAGAATTCACATGTCAATAAAATGGCGATAGATTGGCTACCTATCATATGTCACGAGAATCAATAGAATAGCTAAAAAAAATGTATACAGTAATTGGGTTCAAACGACCTGTTGTATACATAAAAAAAAAGTCAGATAAGTCATAGAAGAAACAGATAAGTCAGTTTGTTTCATCTACACGTTTATATGGACGAGTTATACAACAGTATTTTATGGAGGAGTTATAATTTGATTTAATATTGTCTACAACAGTTTTAAACAGATTGCCTCAACAATCAAGTTATTGTGGGAGAGTTTTAATACAGATTGTCTCAGTGTATGTAGAAGATATATAATGGGCCTTAATATTGTCTTAATCAAAATCAGCAATAGTTTAAAATAGATTGCTTCAACAATCAAGTGTATATAGGAGAGTTTTAAATCAGATTATCTAAGTGTGTGTAGAACAGATATAATAGGCCTTAATATCGTCACAACAATTAAGATCATAATCTAACTAACTAACTAACCATCACGCCGACTCCTCGAGAGGGTAGGCAGAAAGAATAGACTTCCACACTTTAATCGATGCGGCACTCCATCCTTCTCTTTTCGCCCCCGCGAGAGACGCGGTGTGATGGGTTGCGAACCTCATCGCCACCAATAGGCATCTCCCGCGCACACTTCGATCGTCCAACGTCTACAAAATAAATCTAAAACAAATTATATAAAATACAATGATTTAAAATAAAATAAAATAACAAATAAAAATAAATGATATAAATAATAAAAATATAATGTCTTTAAACTATTATATACTCGTATATACAATTCCATAACCACTCTTATAGCGTGTTAATGACATATATAAATTATACGTATATGTATCAAACACATTAAATTTCAAAAATATATAAATGGATGTGGTTGCAATATTAGTACGCCTTGGATGTATTATACTATATTAAAAACATTCCTGAAGCCTTATAAATGTGTAAATTTTTTAGTATTTTCAAACCATTCATGTTAACCAAAACAAACTTGCTGGGATACTGAATTTTATTTGCATTACAAGAAAGTTTGCAGTAAAAATATAGCGTTACATATGTACGACTATTTATTGAAATAATTTTTTTAATTTGAACAACAAAATAGCTCTCTGATATAGAATCTACAAAATCATAATCTACAAAAGCTTAAAACAGATTGCCTCAACAATCAAGTTTATGTGGGAGCGTTTTCAATCATTTTGTCTAAGTGTATGTAGAAGAGTTAGAAATATGAGAAGAAATATGCCTTAATATTGTTTTAAAATTTTAGATCATAATCTATTATAGTTTGAAATAGATTTCCCCAACAATGATGTTTATTTAGAAGAATTATAATATGCCTTTATACTGTCTAAACAATTAAGTTCAAAATCGAGCTAATAAGGAAGAGAAAAAAATACAAGAATAAGAAAATAAACTTTGTCTAAATGATAAAATTATTTCAAAAAATCCATTCGTATTTTTACTTATAAAGCCAATGTCGTCCATTGCTGTATATAGGCTTTTCCCATATATCCTCACACATTCCTAGCTTGTGTCTTTTGCATCCAGTCACCATACTTGCATACTTACAAGTATTTGAAATCCTTCTTACCCACTGAAGTACAATATTATTTTCATTCTTGTCGTGCTCAGAATCAAACCAACGAATCCTAATTCAGTAAAAAGCGGAAATTTCTGAAATTATAATTTCAAGGACTTATATTATTAACAAAATTTCTGTGAAAAAAAAACTATTCGAACATTTTATCAGTTTAAATTTACCGTATAAAATTTTTAATTCATCGGTTCACTTTTTAGTTCTTGTAAATGGATCAAACTTTGTATACGTCGATAAATTATGCCACTATCGCGATTTTAAGAACAGATTTTCAATAGTGTACAAAATTTAATTATGGCTTGCAACTGTTTTTAAACTCTGCTATTAAAAAGGGCGCGACCCCAAAGTATGTGCTTTATGGTGTCGCGCCGCCCGAAAATTCTACGAAGCGCTGATTTACCGGAAAATTGCATTTCCGAATAACGAAATGTCGGAAAAGTTTCACGTAGATACGGCCGGCTGATAATATAAACAAATTCGGTCAAATTATTCATTTTCACCTCGCCTGCCGTCCTTACAGCTTAGGGCTATGTCACCAAAATAAGGTGTATTTTGTATATATGCCGCAATACACTTACGCGTTTTATTTAAAGATTTGGTGACAGGAAAGCGCTTTATTGAAACATTAATTGTATCTCAATAGAGACGAAGATGTAAATTATTTGGAAACAGAATATGGTGCTCGAGGCGTTTACAAGACTTATGACCTGTCATTGGTTGGATTAAGCGATCACTTAATGTAATACAACATTCCCCATTCCGCCTATCTTACGAACACCACGTCTGACAATTATTTTTGAAAGTTGTATATATGTTACCATGTTGAGAAACTAGTATTCAATCTACACTAGCGCCATCTATTGAGACTAGATGTAAGCATTGAGCAGAAAATCTTTATTAATGTAATTTGAAAGGCTATCAACCCAATTATCACACATTACTAGACAACGCCTGGAGAAAACTTTCCAATTTTTGTATGCTTTAATTCTTAATGATTAATACACCCGTAATGGGTAAAATCCAGTATTTGTATATTATACATTAAAAAAAACATATGAATTGTCTTAAATATTGATAAAACGTCAGTTTCTAGAAGTTTTATTATATTTTTTTGGGAGTGAGATATAAAATAATATTTCGTCTTACTAGGACATTAAAAAATGTGCCAAAAGTATGTGCCAAAATTTCATATATTTTTTAGTAAGTAAGTGAGAAAATATGAAACTATAAGCATATAAGCACAACATTCTTTTTGAACGTGATTTTTTTCCATACGGAACGAACGCTCGTCCGCATTCCACAATTCCTTCCCAAAAAGCAGCGGCTTATTTCTCGTAAAGTACCGGCATGAAGTGCGCCATTTTTAACTGTTAAGGGAAATAAATATACATCACTTTTCTTATTCTCGAAATTTTCGTAGGGGTTCACGTTTTTTTATTGTTTTATATTATTACCCGCAATAGGCCATGATTACTCCGGAGGGGAATACGACCGCTGAACTTTCGTTTTATGAACTTGTTTAAATTTTCTAGGACTCGTTATGCCAAAGGTTTGTGATTTACGATAGGTTTATTCAACTTTTCTTGATAACTAGGTGAATTGGAATGTTATCATGCGTTATTTTATTTTTTTCATATTTGAAAATATTTTAAAAGCAATGAAAGTCACGTTTGTCGTATTTTAAGAAAGGCGAATTTTTAATAAAAAAAGATTTTTCTCTTCTTAAAAATGTATTTTAAATTGGACGCTATATCTTAAGAGAGAAGCAATCTAATCATCCTATGACACATATTATTTTATAAAGCAGAGATAAAAAAGCAGAACGAGTACATACATATATAAAAAAAAAATCATTTATTTTTTCTTGATGTAGTGAAAAATAAAAGATACATATTATTATACATAGCATATTATCTTATAAACCAGAGATATAAAAATTCATTCTCAATGAATATTTATAAATAAATCTGGAATTTCATAAATTTTTTCTTGATGTTGTGATAACCAAAAGTTGGAAGCAAGCTGCTGAAATATTGTAGATAAAAAAAACTTAAAAAAAAACAAGCGGTATTATTTTATTTGATTTTATTTTCATTTTCAACGATGAACATCCAAAAAATAACCAACATTAATAAAGTATTTTGATGTAAAGCTCAAAACAAATAGTTTAATGTAAAAACTATGTAATTACGATAATTACCAGATTAATGCATTAAAAATGTAGAAGAATTCATGACTATTGTAAAAAGTGTCATTTGAATGTAATTATCATTTATTATTATTGTGGGAAAGGAAGGTATGTACAATACAAGTACGCATTTTAAAGATCTTTAGTATATATTTTTAAGATATTTACATGAGCGGAGTGGGAAGAATGTGGCTTGATTGGCTTAACAGTGTTCTGAAGGACCAGCAATTGTTGGAAATCAGACCAGAGGAGTTCAAATCAAGAGCACAGGATGGGGTTGCTGAAGAAACTTTTTGGAAGCGGCCGAGGTCCACCCAGGACTGTAGAACCAGAGAGAAGAAGAAGAAGAAGGATATATCAATATAGCTTGTCATCCTCGACCATTGCAGTCTCCATTTTTAGAGTAGTTGGCCTAACTATCCAGAAGATGAAGACTGCAACGATCTCCAAAAGGTCGGGTGAAGAAGACAAGTTACACGGAATAGCCAAGATTCAAATAAAAAAATCACAATATATTTTGGGAATTTTTTAAATTAATATTTGGCTTTAAATAATACAGAATTTTCTGTAAGCTAAATTACGCGCATTCGTAAACATTTCTAGCCAACAAATAATTAATATTCTTTTCCAGTAAATCGTTTCGAAGGCTTCCGTTGCTAAAAGAAGAAGTTAATCTAAATTAATATTGCATAAATTTCCGCATCTGGGATACCTTTTTTTTATTTTTCAGCGCTGTTTTTAGAAAGAAAAACAAACCATCTGCTACATAACTCTGATGGAAGATAGCTGTATGATCAGTTAATTGCTATCTATCATATTAATATTAAGTGACATATCATAAAATAACCGTTGTCATTCTGGTAACGTGGAAATTGCTTTAGTCACATTATGTAAAAAATTAAACTCTTTCACTTATTTGGTATTAAAATTACTTTACTATATTTTTTAGGAAATTTGAGTTAATTTCTCGACTAATAGTGACTAACAATGTTTTACTTTAATTAATACAAATGAAAACGTCAGTGTTCTAGAAGTTTTATATGTTATGGGAATGACATGTTTCGCCCTTCTAAGGCATAATCAAATGTGACGAAACTTCAAATCGTTGCAGTATATATACACTAGTAAATGGAGCAGAATATGGTAATTAAAGAAAATTGATGTGACTTTATACATTTCCCATAAAACATAATAAAACTTCTAGATTCTCATTCGTATTAATTATTTAATTTGGAGTTTAACACCATTGTTCAAGAAACAATCAATCTTTAGATTGAGACCGGAAAAGAATATCACCCATTGTGCACATTTCAGCTTGTAAATTGTATTGGCTGGGAATACCACAGTTTCCAATCCATTTGTAATCACCGGGAGGATGCATGTCTCGTAGACTTTTCGCTAACGTAAACGCTGCTCAACCTACGCCAATTCTTCTAGATTTTTCGGCAGACTGGTTTTCCTTCCCTAATTTGATATTGTAGCCTAGATTGACATATTCATCGACAACTTCAATAAATGTATTGTCTATTGTTAAATTTCTGTTGGAATGACTCATCGATAATACGAGTATATCATATCATTTTAAATTTCAGTCGTGAAATTACGGAGTATTAATTATATAACTTATATACTTCTTCTTTTCGGAGTATCATGTCAGATCCTCCAATGTCGGCTATCACTCTGGCATAGGCCTCTCTGTCCTGTGCCAGTCGAAACAACTTCCCCACCCTCCGAATTCCGGTCCACTCTTTGATATTCTCGAGCTAGGACATCTGGGGTCTAGCCACACCGCGCTTACCCTCAATCTTCCCTTACATGGGGAAGTGCATCAGACCGTATTTCTCGTCTTTATGTAAATGAAATCACTCTTCGGCAATGATAACGTAAACTTGAAACTCCACCAGAGAATGATCAAATCCTATGTGCGGTCTGTTTTATTGTACGGATGTGAAACGTGGACCTTGAAAGTTAACTCAATGAATAGACTGGAAGCATTTGAAATGTGGCTCCATCGTCGAATGCTCAGAGTTCCCTGGACAGACATGGTTACCAATACCGAGGTCCTGAGGCGAGCTAGAGTTGACTATCATGATCAACTATCAAGGTTTGAAAGACTTCACATCTGGGTCATATACTGCGTGGGGAAAAGTACCACCTTCTCCAACTTATATTGGAAGGGAAAGTTGAAGGAAGCCGAGGACCCGGTAGGAGACCGATATCCTGGCTGCGAAACGTGAGGGAGTGGACCGGCATCCGAAGTGTGGAGAAGCTGTTCCGAGAGGTACAGGACAGGGACAAGTTCGCCGAGGTGATGGCCAACGTTGGAGGGACCCGACAGGGCACTTGAAGAAGAAGACATTTATGTTATTTTAATCAATTGGTACTAAGTATACATCACCAGTAAAGGAAGGTTATTAAAACCTACCTATCCAGCTTTCATCGTCCATTGAAAAAATCAAGCAACAAATGTGCAACTCTGAATTGAATTAAATATTCTGAAATTGGTTTGGTACCATATTAAAATAACTCTGGATGTGGTGACACGTTGTTACCGTGAAACTTTGAAATCAAATTTTAGTTTTTGATCAAATCTGCAGTGTTTCGGATTGTCTTATTTATTCAAAGTGGGTGTTGACTTTGGGTGTCATACCCAGAACACGCTCTGCGATAACGAACCCGCACGCAACGCGCTCTGGACGCGCCCGTCACGTCCCATCACGGTCCGCGGCGCTCGATCCTCTGTTTGTACCTCTCTCGGCCAGTGTTGGGCGCTCGTCCGTGCGCGACGGCCTGGAGAGTCGTCTCACAAGGGTTAAGTCACAGAACCGGACTGGAAATTTCACTGGCCGATAATTATACAATTGTTTTGTAATTTAAATTAATTAAAAGTTTATAATTAAGTGTTCATATCATTTAGGAACTTTATTTACATTATTAAAAAAAATAATGTTACACGAATTTCAAATTAATAATGCGTCTGGGTAGGTATCTATATATTTAAATAAAAATGAAATAAAACGATGTTTTTTGTAACTACTTCCACATTTGTCTTTATTTCGACAGCGACCGGTTTTGCCAGGTTCGCTGGCATCGGCAGACTGGTCGCTGGCATCGACAGACAACAGACTAACTAACTAACTAACTAACCATCACGCCGTCTCCCCGAAGGGGTAGGCAGAAAGAATGGACTGCCACACCTTTCTTTCCTGACATATTTCTCTCGCTTCCTCAACATTCATACATCGTGTCATGCACGCGCGTCGATTTCTCTGACTCCTCACATGGCCGACATTCAATATTTGATTTATTTGATCGTGCCACGTTTTCCTCGGTCTTCCTCTATTTCTGGTTCCATTTACATCATTAACATATAATTTTTTTACCATTCTTTCTTCATTCATTCTTTCCATATGTCCAAACCATCTTAATGATCCTTTCATTATTTTGTTCATGACACCATCATTCGCACCGCATTCACTTCTTATATTTTCATTCGACACTCTATCATACACAGAGTATCCACACATTCGTCTAAGAGATCTCATTTCTACTGCATTTATTCTACTTTCATCCTTCCTTTGCCAGTTCCATGCTTCGCTTCCATACATAAGGGTCGGTAGAAGAACACCATTGTGCACTGCCATTCTAGCTTTTTTGGATAGGTTTTTGTTTGCGATGACAACTTTAAGTGCACCATTCACTTTGTTGCCTGCCCCAACCCTTCTTTCAATATCCCTCTCCACTCTCCCATCTCTTGTAAACATACTACCTAAATACACAAACTCAACTACTTGCTCCAAATTTTCACCATTCACGCTAATGTTGCAGACTGTCATGGTTTCTTCCTTTTCAAAAATCATTACCTTGGACTTATTAACATTCATCATCAGATCATTTCGCATGCATACCTCATACATACAATTCACCAGGACTTGTAGTTCATGCTCGTTGTCAGCAAGTAGAACAGCATCATCCGCATACAAGAGACAGCTTACTGACACTCCGCTCATTTTGGCACCTACATCCAACCCTTTCAGCTCTCTCATACAATTGTCCATATATAGATTAAATAACCACGGGGACATTACGCAACCTTGTTTGACACCTTTATTGATATCAAACCAGGCTGTAAGATCTCCATTTACTCTGACAATAGCAGTGCTTTCCGTGTATAGTGACTTAATGGCCGTGATCAGTTTTGTACTTATTCCATATTCAGACAATATTTTCCACAACTTTTCTCTATTAATTAATTTAATTATTATTTATAATGAACACAACAGACTATTAATTAATTTAATTATTATTTATAATGAATTTCCATCAAGAGATTTCAGTTAAATCATTTGATTACCTGTATATTTAGAAAGCTAATTATATAATGTTGATATTTTTTGCAAAAAATCTGAAAATCTAAATGGAAACAACTAAGAAAACTTAGTAACAAACGTTAGATAAAAAATCCAACTCCACCCCTGAACGCCTTCCATACGTCTGTTGGTATAAGAGAATGTATGAGTAGAATACTTACTTTGGGTTAAGTATAAATTTGGAAGTTGAGATGTCTTTCCAGGGGAGTGCCTTTCGACCTTTCTGATTGGCTATCAGGTCTACTCGAGCCAAAGTTTGGGAAACTCCGGGAGCTGCGCGAGCTCAAGTGAATTCGGGATTCAAGGGGAGAAGCCAGGGGTGGAGGGTGATCGCTTTCATAGTGCGAACTTTTCATTTCGTTGCTCATTTTATTTCTTGAAAGAGCGCGTGTGAATATAAGGTTGCGTATTTATTTTAAATTCATAAATAAAAAATAAAACGCTTTGTAATTAATCGCGGTATGATTATAATATTTGACACTTACTTGTTTTGCTTGCACTCTCAGGGCAATAAAATCACAAATAACTCAATTTCTTACCATACTCCGATAAAGTCTAGGTGCAATCGAAGAGGGCATTAATGATACTCACCATATTGTATTACTATGTTTTATTGTTTTATTCTTATTAATTTTAAATGTCTCACCACAAAGCGAGTACTTTATATGAATACTTATACGAGTATTTATGGTAATATTATCTTTTGCTTATTTTTTTGACGAATAAATATAAAAGCAAATAATATAAAGAATCCATGTAAATGGATGAAAAGGTACCTGATTAAAATAATATTTAAGATAATTAACCATTTTTTAAATTATGTTGCAATAAAAAATGATATAATGTTTTTTAGCTGCAGGCATGCTATTAAAATAAATTAATATGAATTTTACACATTTACTTATTCACGCATAAGAAAATTATGTATTTTTATTTTAAAATATGGTAATGATTTTGGAAACCAAATATAATACACAATACAATAGAACTTCGTTCCGTACGTCAGTTGACCGGAACGTCAATTTTCCGGACAACCCAAGTCTTGCTTAAAACAAATCTTTGATTATTTTTCAGTACTGTAGAATAATTTAAGCCTTTTTATGTACATGTAGTGGCGGTACTCCCATAGAAGCCCAGAAGCCCGGCTTGCGTAAGAAATTTTGAATCAAACCCCTCAAATCTAAGCAATCATGCCCCCGCATAAACCAACAACCCACCAAATCACCTTTCAA
Source organism: Lepidostoma basale (assembly GCA_022606425.2). Lineage (NCBI taxonomy): Eukaryota > Metazoa > Arthropoda > Insecta > Trichoptera > Lepidostomatidae > Lepidostoma > Lepidostoma basale. The sequence goes on along the minus strand of JAHDVF020000300.1, from coordinate 920,172 downwards.
CAATGAAACTATCAGACGTAAGAGGAATAGCCACAAGAACTGAACCTCTTTAAGCCAGAAGACGTTTTGATATAAAATTTCTTACGCAAGCCGGGCTTTTGGGCTTCTATGGGAGTACCGCCACTGTGTACATGTACTACATACATACTTGTTTTTTTTTAATATGAAATTTTGTAATTTTGTAATCAATAAATGAACCGAGGACAAAACAATTAATATCCCTGAAAGAGTAATAGAATAATAAAATTGAAAACACGCCGTTTAATCGAAGGGGTATGCAGATTCAGCTCTTGTGGCTATTCCTCTTACGTCTGATAGTAACATTGTTGGAAGGTGATTTGGTGGGTTGTTGGTTTATGCGGGGGCATGATTGCTTAGATTTGGGGGGTTTGATTCAAAATTTCTTACGCAAACCGGGCTTCTGGGCTTCTATGGGAATACCGCCACTGTAAGCAGATGAGATGGACTCGCACACTGTTCTGTCCTGACATATCTCTCGAGTTTACTCTACATTCATACATTGTACATGTACGCTCATCGATTTTACAACTTCGAATGTGTGATTGATGTGGTCGTGCCATGTTGCCAAAAATTATTAGAATAATTTGGTCATGCCATAAAATTGAAAACAATATTCCATATTTAAACTTTGTTTTTAATCGATAAAACATTTATATCAAAATCGTTAAAATTAGTATGAATTATAAAATAATTTATTACTAGTAAAAGCAGTTGTATCGCTTTCAGCACTCTGCTACGGGACGACCGATAAGGCTGAGTAAACCTAATAAAAAAATTCAATTTATTTTAAAATTTATAGCGCAATACACCGGCGAAGAATTCCGAGGAGATAAAATCTGCCCCGCCCCTGGATCGGTAATAAATTTCCAATCGACAGTTACATTATACACGATTTTGCATAAAACATTGAAATTACTGGCGCCCAGCACTCGCCCGATCACGTGATTTACGGTGACCACGTGACAAGTAAAATATTATGAGCGCGCTTGAGATAACAACAAAGTGTAAGGTTTTGCAGCTTTTTAATGCTTAATTAGTTGACGCGAGCTCCAAAAATCATCTTAAGTATTCGGAAATACTCGTAGTTTCAAATTACAGAGTGTTTTTCAAAGAGATGGGAAAAATGACAATATTAAGTCTCATATGATCTTCTTTCAGAGCCGTGTCAGGTCCCCCCAACTTTGGCGATCACTAAAGCAAAGACATCTCTATCCTGCGCCATTTGGAACAGGTTCTGAACTCCTGTTATTCCTGTCCACTCTTTGATGTTCTGCATCCAGGACAGCTGCCTTCTACCAACTCCCCGACGTCCCTCCACTTTACCCATTAATATCAGTCGGAGGAGGTGGTATTTTTCTCCCCTTAGCACATGACCCAAATATGATAGCGTTAAGACATATTCTATTGAGCAGTATAAATTTGATGTATTGTTTAAATATTGCTGATTATAAGAACTTTATCTCCTTTACACGTATAATCGATATTTCATTTAGTTCTAAGTTATCATAAATATGGTAACTTAATCTGCATCGTTTCTATTTATTCCTAATTTTTTAATGTTAAGTATTGCATAAAAAAATTAATTGTCTCACATCAATCACCCAAATACATTAAAAAACAGACCAATAAAAATACAATAATTTAAATCAATGTTATTAGAATTTCTTATACGTGTGCAGAAATAACAGCTCATCTCTGGGTATTGACCCAAGTCCCCAGGATTAGGAGCCAAGCGTTTAACCTCTAAAGCTATCACGGGTTAACTCCTCACCTCATACTTTGGTAAATCACTTTTAATAAAAGTACGTAAAATAAAATCAACACTGTATACAAAATCAAGGGGAATCATAATTATACTTGACGCCAACCGGTTTCGCTTGTACCCTTGTTTTCCCAGGGCAATATAATATACAAATTGTTTTTAACAAAGCTTGGATGAATGTGAAACAAGATGGCATTATATTCAATATTATATAATAAACATGTCGTAATTAAATAAAGTTTGTTTCTTCTAGACATGTTTCGGACAACCAGTCCTTCTTCAGTGATACATATTATAAAGATACATATTAAAAATATTATAAAATTGTTTACATGATCTGGCAGATGTTATAACGTAAAAAAGAAAAAGAGAAATAAAGTATCTACAACACAAAGTATTGCGAAGATAGAAGAAATAAAGTTTGTTTTTATAAATGTTTATAATAATAAAATTAAAATGTTAGACCACAAATTGACTCAAATCTCGATATGAAATATAATTCTTAATGAAAAATTCGTTTTCTAGAGATTTTATTATATTTATAAGAGTTTTGTATTTCACCTTGCGAGAGTATTAATAAATATCATAAAAAAGCGTAGCTGTTTATGTACTCGAGCTATTATTAAAGGCTACGAATTTGATTATATAATTAAAACGAATGCAAACTTTTGTTTTCTAAAGGTTTCATTTTATTTTATGTGAATGATATAAAACTTTTAGAAAACAGAGGTTTTAATTCGTATGAATTATTTAATATGAAAATTTACATCATTGATAAAAAAAACAATGCATATGTTTGATTATGCCTTAAAAACGTTAAGTTGAAACATGTCATTTCCATACAATCTATAATATTAGATAATTTTGGATAGAAACTTGGGTACAAGAGAAGTCGGCAATTAAAATAACCGCATAGTGTTGAAAAACAAAGTGCAGTGTTTTTATTTTATTTTATTTTGAATATAAATAATTTTTTTTTAATATTAGATAGATTTCAAATGAATAAAACGAGACAAAATTCGAGTATTTGACAAATTTGTAAATAAGTCATTAACAATTTGCTGTTAACAACACAAATTTACCCCAAAATGACAATGGCGTCGAAGTGCAAAAAAGCTTCCCTTACTTGTAGAATCTTTAATTAAAAAAATAAACAATAAGTGGGGAGTAAAAAAGACATGAAGTGCGCAGTTACAAGTAATCTTAAATCTGCCATTTCTTTTGTGGTATTAAAGTTGAATCCCTCCGCAGTTCTCGGGCTGCTTAGTATCATGCAAATACAAATCGGCGATAAAAGTTTTATTGCCGCTGCTCTGGGCCCGGGTCGCCGTTTGGTACGAGCTTTCGTCGCCAGCGATTCTTCGCCGACAATTCTTGACCAGAAAGTTTTCACCGAATGACGGCAATAAATGACAATCAAGGCGTATCAGTTTTATGTACTGCATTTGTGCTATTTACCAATGGCAAAAACTGCAAAATATCAAATTGTTTTATAAGAGAAATCAGAGTTTTTACTTTCGTGTCTTTCCTTAATATGTGTTTAATGTATAAAATATAACATGTTTATCCAAAAGGATGTATTACCAATAAATAAAAACATTTAAGAAGACATGAGTGTTTGATGTTTTGAATATTTTCTGTTTTTTTTTATACAAAAACAATTTGATAACAAAATATTTTATTTTACTATTATTCAAAATGAGTTTTTACCAATAATTTTTATTTACATAATTGTAATCTTATGTATGGAAGCGAAGCATGGAACTGGCAAAAGAATGATGAAAGTAGAAAGTAGAATGAAAGTGATGCAGTAGAAATGAGATCTCTTAGACGAATGTGTATATATTCTATGTGTATGATAGTGTCGAATGAAAATATAAGAAGTGAATGCGGTGCGAATGATGGTGTTATGTACAAAATAATGAAAGGATCATTAAGATGGTTTGAACATATGGAAAGCATGAGTGAAGAAAGAATGGTAAAAAAATTATATGTTAACGATGTAAATGGAACCAGAAATAGAGGAAGACCGAGGAAAACGTGACACGATAAAATAAATCAATTATTGGATGTCGGCCATGTGAGGAGTCAGAGAAATCGACGCGCGTGCATGACACGATGTATGAATGTTGAGGAAGCAAGAGAAATATATCAGGAAAGAAAAGTGTGGCAGTCCATTCTTTCGGCCTACCCCTTCGGGGAGACGGCGTGATGAAAAAAATAAAGTGAAAAATAATCATTCGTTCGAAGGCTTACATAAAAAAATGCAAAAAGTGAAAATCATTTAAACTTTTTTTTTTTTTTTTTTTTGTTTTTTTTGTTTTTTGAATGTATACAAATATTTGTAGATAAATACTGGATTTTACTCATAACGGGTGTATTTATCATTAAGAATTAATTGTATTTCAATAGAGTCGAAGATGTAAAACAGAATATGGTGGTCGAGGCGTTTTATAAGGCTTATGACCTGTGATTGGTTGGGTTAAGCGATCGCTTTATGTAATACAATATTCCCCATTTGCCCTTCTACGAACACCACGTCTGACAATTATTTGAAAGTTGTATATATGCTACTACGTTGAGAAACATTTCACATATTTTAGTTCAATTTACACTAGCGCCATCTATTGAGACTAGAGGTTAGCATTAAGCAGAAAATCTTTATTAATATAATTTGAAAGGCTATCAACCAAATTATCACACATTAATTATTTTTATAAATCTATAACGCGAACCATATCAAAACGAAGAATTGGTGTCGAAAAACTTCTTCTCAAATTTAAAATTACCGAAATATCTGCCAGAAGCCAAACTTCAACATTTTTGGAGTATTGTGGAGAATACAAGTGGGTTTATTTAAATCTAGGCGCCCAACAAAATTTTATGTATGTATCTTTTAAAGATTTTTTTGGTACGTTATTAATAAATACTATTAACGCTTATGTATACTATAAAAAAAACTTAATAGTGCAACTACATTTTGATTTCCGTTGACAACCTTCGTGGCCGAGTGGTAAGTGCTTGACCGCCACACCGAAGGTCTCGGGTTCGATTCCCGGCGATGGCAGTTTGATTGTCACATTGTCGCTGGTCTGGTGTAAAATTTACTTGAAAACTAAATGACAATATATTAGCTACCTATCACATGTCACGAGAATCAAATCAAATCAAATCAAATCAGTTTATTTTCTCAAAAGACATTACAAACATTTTTTATAGTTTAAGGCATCTATTGAGAACAGGTAAAACATAAGGAATATATAATACCAGGAACGCATGAGAGATGGTTCGACATTAGGAATACAAAATACTCTCCAAAGTCAAGAGTATTTGTCTTCTGAATGTACTTTCACGAATATGAAAGACTCTCTAACATGAGCGAGTATCTCGCCTCGTGGGGACTCAATATCACCGAGCCACACTCGAGCTGGCTCCGGACCAATGAGTTATACAAAATTCGCAAAACATAGGGATTCTTGAAAACTCTACCAGTTCGGAGAATAAATCCCAACATTTTCAGTGCAACTCCACATATTTTCTCGATGTGAGCATGGAAAGTCAGCCTACTTTCATAAACGATACCAAGATCCTTTATCGTTGAAACACGCTTAAGTTGCTGGTTATCCATTGTGTATCTGTAATAAACAGTACGCAATGCTCTCGTAAAAGATAAAATTACGCATTTAGAGATATTGAAATAAATTTGATTGGTTTACTCCAGCGGACGATATTATTTATATCTGACTGGAGATGGAGGCAATCTTCGGGGCTTTTTATCTCAAGGAATAATTTAAGATCATCTGCAAATAAAAGAAATCGCGAAAATTGTATAACCCTCGCGACATCATTAATGAAGATGGTGAAGAGGAGTGGACCAAAGTTTGAGCCCTGTGGCACTCCGGTATATTCGGGAAAAAGTGCAGATTGAAATATACCGTATGAGGCAAACTGTTTCCTCTCCCTCAGGTAGCTAATAAAAAATATAACCAACTTAGAAGAGAAACCAATTTCCCTTTACCCTTTACATTGAATTGGCTTGCGTTATAATGATATATATAAATTAAATTATTCTTTTTCGCAGATTCAATCCTAGGGATTGGTTTGCAACAACGTGAAGTTCTTCATCCTACAGCCTTTCCACAGCTCGATCTTCTTCAGCACTCTTCATCTCAACAAATGAGACGCTTTTAATATTCTCGCATATCTGTTTCAGATACTTCCGTCGAGGGTGCCCCCTATAATTTGTCTCCTCTATTATGTCATGCAAGAGACCCCATGGTTTTGATAAGTTGACTCCCTGCTTCGATTCTACATAGAACCTCGTCATTTGTGATGTACAATAGTTTTTCCAGGAAATTTCTAATATTCTTCTATAGCAACACATCTCAAAGGGCGTCAATAGGTTTATTTCTCTTTCGGTTAGGCACCATGTTTTGTTTATATATTCCTACATGTGTTTTGTTTAGTTCCTTTCAGAGCTTTATATTACATTATTCGGTACAATATAAAATAAAAATGAACACATTTATTTCTTCTTAAGCGATGATGCAAAACTACATTTAAAAGAAATTAACACGAATGAAAACAGTTTTTTGGAAATTTTATTTAATTTTATGGGTGTGACGTGTTTAGCGATCCTCAGACAATATCAAATGTTTACTTTAAAATTTCATAATGTCTTAGCAAAGCAAAATACTCGTATTTCATTTTTATAAAAAATAAAAAAGTACACACATATAATAGCAGTAAATTTACTTTTGTATTTTTTAGAAGTACTTAATTTTGGACATTTTATTTCGAATCGATGATTTAAAAAAATGTTTATCTAAGAAACATCTTCTGTATATTATATCAATATTTATAAAGAACACGAAGAAAGACTTTCTCTCTCATTATACCATGCTATTTTCTAATCAATTGATATGTATTATCCGTGGCAGACACGGCCTCCGTGATGCAGTGCCAAGAGCTATGACACTATCACACCGAAGGTCCCGGGTTCGATTCCGGCCGAAAGCAGTGTGATTGTAACACTGTCTTTAGCCTCGTGTAGAATTCACGTGACAATAAAATGGCGATAGATAGATAAAATAATAGGAATATCACATGTCACGACAATCAATAGCTAATACAGTTATAGGGTTCAAATAACCTGTTGTGTACAAAAATGTAAAAAGCAATGGGAAACTATTAACTACGAGTACATTAAAAAGTCCTTAGAGGAGTCCATATACTGCTACTTAACATGATGAGTTTCTCATTGGTTTCCACATTTTCGTATAATATAATATACAACAGGCTATTTAAATACAGTTACTGTATTGGATATTGATTGACGGTTGCAAAAAAGACATTTTCATTCGTATTAACTATCTTAACTAACTAACCATCACGCCGTCTCCCCGAAGGTGAAGGTAGAAATAATAAACTACTACCCTGTTTTTTCCTGACATACTTATTTTGCTTCCTCAACATTCATACATCGAGTCATGCACGCATGTCGATTTCTCAGACTCCTCACATGGCCTACATTAATCTTCTTCTTCTGCCGTGTCAGGTCCCCCCAACGTTGGCGATCACTGCAGCAAAGGCATCTCTATTCTGCGCCACTTGGAACAGGTTCTGAACTCTTGTTATTCCTGTCCACTCTTTGATGTTCCGCAGCCAGGACAGCTGCCTTCTACCAACTTCCTGACGTCCCTACACTTTACCCATTAATATCAGTCGAAGGAGGTGGTAATTTTTTCTCCCCATAGCACATGATCCAAATATGAGACCTTTCTAATTTTCAAACTCGACAACAGCTGTCTATTGGCTCTGGCTTTCTGCAGTACGTCTGCATTACTGACCCTATCGGTCAACGATATACGGAGCATTCTTCGGTATATCCACATCTCGAACGCTTCTTACTCGTATACTTCATTTTGTGCCCTTCCCTCTACTCTAACCTTGCTGACCCCCTCTACTTTGCTCCACACCAGATCCCCACATTCCCCCTCCTCCCCTCATACTGTGTCCCGCCTTCCCGCATGTGAATAGTCCTAAGTGTGTATTATGTTTAAAACTAGGTGGTGAGACTCTATTTTGTAAGATTGTATTTATTTCTATATTTTTAAATAAATAGTAGTTTACATGTGGAAGTACGGGATACAGAAGAAAATACAAAGTAGATTAAATGTGGCCTGGCATAACATTGTGTTTGCGTAAATTAAATGTATGTCCCGGATGGACGGGGACAGGCCTAAAAAGTGTACGAGCGAGGCTGACGAAAGGGTGCCGCCGCGCCCTATAACAGCCTCGGGTATGTGGTGGGAACCCTTCTGTATTCCTATCTTTTTAAAAAAACGGTTCATTACATTTACTTTCAGAGTCCAGTCTACATTAATAATTTGATTTATTATTTATATCTATATTATATATTATTATTATAAGATTCGTATAACTAATCCTATGCAGGTGTCGTTATACAAAATTATCCCGACAAGATTTTCGGTTGTCCCAATATTTTCTTCCCACGCGAGCCGTCATCTCGTCCTGTCCATTAATTCTCCTCCCAATCCCACCGAACACAGAGGGTACTCGTCCTGTTCATTCACTCCTCACTATTTGTTCAACCGTTTTGACGGTCCGATGGTAGATGGATGTATGTAAACAAGAATTTTAATGAAAACCCTTTTATCAAACGCTCCGAGGGTGGTAGTACTACCCGAATTCAATTATAAAGCGATTTAAAAAAGAAACACATAATCAATTTACTTTTAAGACTATCATAAAACATATTTCACTCACATTTTGTGATTAAACGCCGCCGTCCGGTCGCGCGATAAATCACAATCCTGCGAATATAAAAAATCGGCAAAAATCTCTTTAAAATCCTCACCCGGCGCCTGGAGGGGAGAGGGGGGAGCTCAGTGGTGGCCCGTGATGCACGGCCCTCCTGTCTACATTAATTCACCTCTTGCGTTGAATTATAAAACAATTTATCAGGATTATCCCCTTTGGCGGAGGATTACGCCGTATTTAAATACAACACCTGGGTTTTGTTCCCAATCTGAAGATACTAGCGTTGGCCTACGCCACTATCGTAGCGCTACGCCGATTATTAAAGAATAATTTTGAACTTTTTTAAATTTACAAAATTTTAATTGCACTCAATTTGTTCCCAATATGAAGAGACTTGCATTTGCCTTCGCCACTATCGTAGCGCTACCCCGATTAATCCCTAAGGATTATCCCTAAGGAATAATTTTAGACTTTTTTAAATATGCAAATTTTTAATTACACTTAATTTCTTCCCAATCTGAAGAGACTAGCATTGGCCTACGCCACTTCGTAACGCTACGCCGATTATTAAAGAATAATTTTTAACTTTTTTAAACATACAAAATTTTACTTGCACTTAATTTGTGGTGTGAGATTATTAAAAATAATTTAAAAACACTTTTTTACTAACAATCATTTTCACTAATTTAATTTTGGTTTATCAAATCAACCAATACAGCGCCCTTGAGATGAGTAATTCATAAAAATGGCGCTCTATAAATTATACAATTTATTATTATTATTATTATAATCGCTTTCTCTCCCGCCGGGGCTTCGTCAGTGTTACAAAAGCAAACCCTGTAGAATGCCATAATGACGAATTTATTATATTTTTTAACGGTTTTAACAATTTTGAGTTTCATTCTTTCGATGATGAAGATATAAAACCTTCGAAACATGTCCAGATAAGTATACTATTATTAAGATGAAAAATAGTGTTTTAATTCATAAAGAAAATTACACTTGATGTATGTAAAGTCAAAAAGTCACGAGTCAAAAGAAATTTAAATTTTACGTTTCGCTCTAGAGTACGTATCCCGGTAAGGTAAAATAAAACACTCATAAGGACGCTATGCGTCAAACAAATAACGCAATTTTATTATATATCTGGATTCAAAGGGGGTATTAAATTCGCACATCTGACAGAGATCTAAAGATTTAAAATTCCCCGTAATAATTCATCTCCCCCAGTAATAAAAGGCCGAACCCTCATTCCAATACCCGTACGGAGCTCGTAAAAGTGAGCCACCGGTCACAGTTCGCATTCCACGTTTGAAAAACTCTTCTAACATGACAAAATGTGCATAATTAAGTTCATATTCTTTTTTGGCAGCCGGTTGCGCGGTTAGTTCTGCGCCGCCGTTGTATTTTAATCCTTAAACCGTTTTGCCAACATTGTTTTTTAAGGTCGGTTGCTCATTTAGGCAACATTGTATATTCCGCACGACGTTTTGTACTAATCGAATACGATACGTTGTTTTGATAAACGTAGATGATAGAAAGAATATTTCGTATGAAATCTGTTTGATATATTTAGTTGACAGTTACCTGACAATCGTTTATTTGTTATTTTCCCTGGTATCAAAGAGAAATCGGAGACACATAATTAACCACTCCCTGAGTGGTTAATTATGTGTATCCGATTTCGATAAATGTCACGGGCGCGTCCAGTAGAAAAATGTCTCAAAGGAGTATAGACTCACCGACGCGTCCGCGCCTATAGTACAAGCACTATCTGATTTTAATAAAATATATGTTTGCTATTGACATCTTTGGACTTTGTCACGTACTTTTACAATTATTTAAAGTGGTTCCTTACATTACCGAACTGAAAATTCGAAAAAAATATTTGTGACGTCATTCTCATAGAGTGACAACCATTTGCCACGAGTTGTGTTGACATCTTCGCGCTAGCATTTATTTTATAATTGTTTTGCATGTTTTTAGTATACAATTCACTGTAAATACACTGTATTCTTTCATATTTAGTGTTTCTACTATTCGTTTTATTTTATTTACGTATTAAGTGCATTATAGAGATTTAGTTAGAGTCGCGTGTCTGCAAAGTTTCTATAAGTAAATGTCTGGTATATAACGAACTAGCATTTTATTACGAGAATATGTTGCAAACATAAGGTAGATTAATTATGCGTACATGGTAACAGATTATTATATCAGAAGAGAAAATGACTGTAAATGGAAGATTTGAGACAATCGTTATTGAATAGGAAGATATGATAGAGTAGTTAATGTGAACGGATTTATGCAGTATCAATTTAAGTATTTTGATAATAGAATAAATTAAAACGCACAGCATAAGTTGGTTTTGATACGTTTACATAGTTTCTGTGGGTGTGACAATTGAATAATTGATGATTTTGGTTATTCGTCATTTGTAACATTACGTTTGTTGCAATTTTTTTTGAATTTTTAAAATTTAATTCAATTTATTTTTTAAATCATTATTATAACAGTACATTACCGATTTGCGTATGGACTACATAATACAAAAATATAGTTTTAAACCCAAAGAAGATACAGAACAATTGTAAAACAGAAAAAGTAATATTTAATACTTTTTACTTTTAAATACGATCAGATGAACGAAATGAAAAATAAAACATTTTTAAAATTCATAAAAAAGGTGAATTATTGTGAAATTTGTTTTTATCCATTTTTAAGATGTTTTATCATACGGGTATTATGTGAGAAGAACAATTAAGTAAAATAATCAATACGAAAAACAAGAGGAGCGAATATCAATTTAATACATTATTTAAGAGATTGATGCTTTCTGAGGGTAGCCTCACTATCGTGGACGTTGTCCACATCCGAAGAGATGCGGTTCAGAAGGATTATTGCCCTGCCCGCGGGCATTACCTTAGGCAGATTGGTTTTACGCAGTAGCAGGTGAAACAATCTATGTTGCCTTTGTCGCAGATAATTGTCAGGGACAAACAAAGTCATGTCATTCAAAACATCAGAAATCACGAATCAGTCGAATCGCACCCTCTGCACGATCGGCCTTAAGTCTGCATATTGCATGTAATTAATTATCTAATCTACCTATAGCCGTGGTCTGCAATAAGCGCTCTTTTATTTGAATAATATAATAGTATAAAAGTTTTTTAAATTGGAATATGGGATATAGGTGTGGACGCTTAGCCACGGGAATTTATATGGTTTAATTTTGAACCGATGCAAGAATTTTTTTCTATAAAGAGGAATAATTTTAAATAATCCATTGTTTTGGTGGAAACACTTTGATATTTCAACATTATAAACTGTTTAAATAAAAAGACTTTGTTATAAATATCACAATTGATTATTTTTTGTCGCGACAGCTGTTTCACTAACCAATGTTAGCATCGTCGGGTCTTACAATCAACTAAAAAATAGAGAAATACTTAGTTTATAAACAATCAAAAGGAGGGGAAGAAACTACACACAATATTGTAAACAATTGTAATAAAAATAGGGAAAAAACAGTAATTAGGTTCAATAGTAACAGAAATTTAATATTGATGAATCAACAAAATTAGGAGAAATAAACAGGGTAGCAAATAACATTAATAGAAAAGGGTTTGAAAGGGAAAGACAATTAAAATAAAGGTGGAAAAAACGTATTTAGATAATAGCCGATGGGTCATAAATACATGAGAATTAAATAAAGAAGTGAAAACGTAAAATTTTTTCATTAAATTATTAAATTAAAATGTTTTTAGTGTATTACATACAAAAGGAAGAAATATAGGAATTTGATTGTTGAAGATATTTTTTTCGCACTTTCTGCATTTAAAATTTCTAGATTTTATAACTTTTCTAATTTTTATGGATAATTTGTTAAGTGTAAAAAAATTGTATTCTTGACATCATAATGAAGGTCAAAATTAATTATGACCATCATGTTAAGTAAATTATATAGGTACATAACGAAGGAGCTGTGATTAAGTCCAAAAGTAGGGATATATATTATTTTATTTGGATTGTAGGACAAGATAAAATGTTCAAAAATTTACTTAAACTTTCAGTATAAAAAATTAAAATCATATGATTGTCTCCACCCAAGACCTCGGCCCCTTTCCAAGGTCATCCCCGGCCCCTTTCCAAGGTCATCCCCAACCCCTTTACACTCCTCCCTACCCGGGTAGTCCGGTCCAAATGTCGGACACAACCCACTACATTCTCCAAGTAACCCTCCCCTCACCATCCAACAATATCTAACTTCATCTCCAAGAAAGAAATTTCCAACATGTAGGGGTGCAATAGCCTTCGGGTCATATGATTGTAATAACAAAAAAAAGTATCGAAATTTTTGATCCATCCCAATTTTGAAATATTAGGTTTGTTTTTGATTTTTTTTTTTCAAACAAAAGCTAATTTTTTAAAACGTCCACATATATATATATATATATATATATATATATATAAATATATATATATATATATATATATATATATATATATATATATATATATATATATATATATATATATATATATATATATATATATATATATATATATATATATATAACTATATATATATATATATATATATATATATATATATATATATATACTATATATATAACATATATGTAATGTATGTGTGTTTGTGTGTGTTTATGTATGTGTATGTGGCATGTCAATGTAATGTAATGTAATGTATGTGTATGTGGCTGTAATAGTATATGTGTATGTAATGACCTCAATAATAATGTATGTATGTTTAATAATGTGTATGTAATAATGTGTAATATGTAATAATAATATGTAATGTAATGTATGTGTGTTTGTAATATGTATGTGTAATGGCAATATGTGTAATATGTCAGCTGTATAATGTGTATGTGTATGTGTAATATTAATAATATGTGTGTATGTGTAATGTGTAATAATGTGTGGCAATATGTAATAGCCAGTATCAGTAATATATAATAATACGTAATAATAATAATGATATACATATACTATATATATATATATATTACAATATTATTATTATTTTTTAACGTAAGTCCCGCATGGATGGGGGACGGGCCTAAGGAGTGCACGAGTAAAGCTGACGAAAGGCGCCTATAACAGCTTCGGGTAAGCGGAGGGAGCCCTCTATGGCTCGGCCGTATTAAAACCCATATTATTTAATTGAACAACAAAAAACCATCACGCTGTTTCCCCGCAGGGGTAGGCAAAGAGAATGGACCGCCACTACTCTATCCTAACATACCTCTCTAGCTTCCTCCACATTTATATAGCGAGTCATACACGCACGTCGATTCTTCCGGCTTCTAACATGACCAACCCATAAAATTTGATTAATTTGGTCATGCCAAGTTTTCCTCGGTCTACCTCGACTCCGTACTCCATTTACATCGTTAACGTATACTTTTTTAACCATTCTTTCTTCACCCGTGCGCTCCATATGTCCAAACCAACGCAGCAATCCTTTCATAATTTTATTCATAATACCTTCTTTCGCTCTACATTCCTTTCTTAATATCAACATTTGAGATTCTGTCCTTTCGTCCTTTGAGATTCCATACTTCACTTCCATACACAAGGGTTGGGACCAGAACTTCATTGTGAACCTCCATTTTCGCTTTCATTGATAAAATCTTGTTTCCGATAACTATTTTTAAAGAGGATTGCTAGACATAGATGGATGGGAGCGGCAATGGATGGGGGGCGGTGGCGTGCTTTGTGAGAGGCCGTGCAAATGCAATATCATCATCATCATCTGCCGTCTGTTATTCAGCAGTGGATAACAGACGGCAGATGATGATGATGATATTTATTTTTTTGTACCAGTATCGGTTAAAAATAATTACTTTCGAGAAGTTTTATTATAACACTGTTTTTTATATATGTATTATAATAATATGTTATAAAATAAAATTAAAAACTTTTATACTGTATAGACTTTGTTGCGTTTACTACTGTACGCTTCATAGTAATCTTATTCGAAGTTCTTGAATGCGGAAAACGATGTTGCTTCTCGCTACCGAGAGCTACGATTCATTCTGATGGAATTATGATCTTTAAAAGCTCCTCTCCGTCTCAAAGGTTTTATAAAATATCATTTATTTAAAGTGATATTAAAAATGTTCATAATGACGAAATGGGCTGTATGCGCATGAACCTCTTTTATATACCAGGATTTTAAAAACTCTTTACGTTCAAACAGTATATTTTCCCTGGTAGTAATGTAAAAAACATATTTTTGTAAACTTTTTAACAAATATAAAACTTATAAAATACATTCAAATTAAATAATCTAAAAAGATTTTTTTTTATAAATTAAAGCGTGAAAGGAAAAATACTGGAATATAAACGTGATTATATAGTCTTCTCCAAATTTTAGGATAATTTTTCTAGACGCGTTTCGAAGAAATTATTTGTTTTTCTATGTTTATTAAAGATTAATATTTATATTAGAATTTACTTTATTACAAAATTATATTTTATACTGTTAAATTAAATAACTTTGTTTTTTGTATCACAGTTGTATTTTATTTTACGCGACAGCTGTTTCATCAACCTATGTTGACATTATCAGGTGTTACAATAATATATCAAATGTAACACCTGACGATGTCAACATAGGTTGATGAAACAGCTGTCGCGTAAAATAAAATACAATTGTGATACAAAAAACAAAGTTGTTTAATTTAACAGTTTAAAATTTATTTATTTATTTATCTATCTATTCAGTAAGGGCAGCATACAGCGATATCAATATATTTATTAAGAAATGTTAAGAAAAATAAGAAATAAAGCCAATTACATGCTACCACAAATACAATAAACAGTTAATTGAATTTAAGCTAAGGCAAAATACGGTCAAACAAAAAGATTGAGAGTTAAACATAATAATAATAGTAGAAATAAGAACAAAATTAAAAGTAAAAATAAAAGTAACATACTATAATATCATGTAACATTATGGTCTCATCCACCCCGAAAGGTTGCTCCTATCGTTTTTTTGAAGTTTCGTTCGTTCAAATGGAAAACATCGATGTCTCCAAAATACTTGTTGTAGTTGTCACAAATCCTGTACACTGCTGCGCTTTGAGCGTAGTTAGTGCGATAAACAGGGAGATGGAAAACTTGGCTTGCGGTGTGTCTTGTGCGAGGTGTAGGAGTTTTGAGTGTCAATTTGCATAATGTTCAGGTATCATAGTGTTTCGGCCAAAACAATGGACTAAAATTACATTTGTTTAACAAAAAGGATTAATTGTATCTCAATAGAGACGAAGATGCAAATTGTTTTCTGGGAACAGAAGGTGGTAGTCAAGGAACATAAAAATGTAAAAATAGGTGTAGAAACCTACCATATATACAAGTTCCAAAAAGTTTGTCAGACGTGGTGGTCATAACGGCGGAATGGGGAATGTTGTTAAACGTGAAGCGATCGCTCAACCCAACCAATGACAGGTCATAAGTCCTGTAAGCGCCTCGACCACCACCTTCTGTTCCCAGAAAACAATTTGCATCTTCGTCTCTATTGAGATACAATTAATCCTTGCAAAATAAAAATTATTTATCCGCAATGGGTGAAATCCAGTATTTGTCTACAAGAATTTGTATACATTCAAAATGTTGTTACATTTGTTTATTTTAATTTGTTTTAATAAATTTTGTTTTGAATTAAACAGTAAACACTATTTTTTTATAAAAACAAACAAGAAAAATAGTCACACTTCATTAAAATGGAATACAAATGCAATTGTTGCACCACGCTGCCGAGATTGTCTGGAAATCACATTACAACTTGTCACCGTTTGGATTTTTATTTTCCGACACATTAGTATTCAGGATACCCATGATCCTGCGAGAAGAAAGAGATGAGGACTTGTGGATTATTCGCCGACAGATACTTTTCATCACGGATGATAAATGGTCCATGATCCCGGCTGGGAGACGGGATCGTGGGGCGAGTCCCGGGATAGCGGGGCGGCCGGGACGGGCCGGGAGAACCCCCGCGGCGGGTGACACACAAGAAAAATATTCAGATGTGGAAAATGTGAATAATACGTGACGCCTCTACCTCTCCCTGCTTGCGGACAGACTACATTTCACACTGAATTTCAAATGTGTTCCATATCCAAATTGTAGTGTTCTTTTTTGTTTTCATTTTAATGAATTAGCTTTTGATACCGCAAAAAATGAGTTTCAACTGTTTCATGTCATCACTTCTTCTTCTTTTTAAACTGGTTGGAGGCAGAAAGGGCCTGTTTGTGAAGAGTCCATTGCTTCCTGCGATGTAAATTCCCAACTGTATTTTCATCTCTTGGAGAGGTATTCCAGGCATCATTCTTCTCTCTGGTTTTTATTATTATTATTATTATTATTATTTTGTTGAAAAAACTCCTTACATCATTTTAAAGGGTGAAAAAACGATGTAAAGGGTGAAAAATCGATGTAAAGGGTGAAAAAAAAATATCAAAGGAAATATACATAGAACCTTATGAATAGGAAAAGCCAGTTATCTGCTTGCTGCCTTTATCATAAGGGCATTAACGAATTCGCCATAATTGCATCCAAAGAGGTCTATCTCTTCTGCAACCTCATTTAAGAGACGAATCGCCTTCAATACAGGAGAACTTCGAAGGGCCTCTGTGCGGCAATTTGGGGCATAAAATAATATATGTCCCCTTGCTCTGCTATAACTATGGGGAACGTAAAGATTTAGCTCTCTCAGCACTCCTGGATTGAAGACACCTCCGGATAACAGTTTAAAAAAATGCTTTCCCAGAAAGATCATTCGACGAGCTTCAAGAGTGTTGAAACCCAATACTCCTGAGAGAAAGAGTGAGGGGTACATAAAAGGATAACAGTTATACTCCCTGAGGTATAAATACCTTAAAAATCGTTTCTGGATCCTTTCCAGCTCCAAGATGACTGTTCTTTCTCTGGGGTCCCAAATGATAGAGCAGTACTCCAAGTTACTGCGAACCAGCGCTTCATACAGTCGACGGATCGCCGTTGTGTTTGAAAAAGATCTTGCGTTCCGTAAAACAAAACCTAGCATTTTGTTGGCTCGCATGATAATGTTAGATAGATGTATTTTAAATGTGAAGTTGGACTCAAACGTGATACCCAGATCCTTAATATGATCAACACGCTGTAAATAGGTATTGTTCATCTGGTATGGGAATAATTGAGTATTTCCAGATCGAGTAATTGTAATTACAGAGCACTTTGGTATACTTTGGTTTACACTTTGGTTTCTAAGTAATGCTAAAATATAATGTGACTTACAAATATTAAATGCATCATTTAATCTTTTTTTTTGCTATGCATGTGAACATTTATTTCTCGACAGTTGGAAAAGATAAAGTTTAGTTAATTTAAATTGATAGATTCTTTCTGTTACTACATATCTCTTGGATAAAAGTTCATCAAAGTTATATTAAGTGCTGTAGCCACAGAATGGAAGGTAAAAACCGCAAGGGTTCAGTAAAGAGGTCAGAAAAGGTACGCTAATGGAGAAACGGTTGTAAAATAACGCGAAAAGTGCCATCTATGGTTAATTTATCTAAATATAATCTTATCTAAAATGTGGTTAAAATTGTAATTTCTTAGAAAATTTTAAATACCCTTAAATGCAATTAAAAAATATGATTATAAACTTAAAAACTATGTTTTCTTAAAAGCCACATAAATTAATTTAGAAAATGTTTTATGATAAAATTTTCAATTTTTCAGCAATTAGAATATTTTTTTAAAAATTTAATTTTATTCCTCTCTCCAAGATTGTTATATTTTAGAACACAATATATAGCTAAAAATTTAAATGTTGGTACACTTACACGTTTTTATACCGTTTAAATTTATTATCTATTAATTAAATTAGTGTTTAATTCAGTAGAGATTTTATTTTTCTCGACATATTTTGAAAACATTATACCTTATTCATAAGAATGATAAATCTGTTTATATTGTTCTAACGATGATTGAGGTATAATATTGTATCAAAAATGAACTCATAAATTCGTAAAAAAAACATGATTTTAGAATTCCACATCGTAAGCGCCATAAATTTATCAAAAATATTTAAAATTTTGATTAAATTTATAGAAAAACTTCCATTAAATACTAAAACGTTATACATTTAATTCTTCTGAGAAAGAATTTTTATTTTATTTGAGAATCAGTTGCCTTCGTTTTAAAATAACTAAGACTAAAAACGTATTGAATGTTGTTGTTTTTATTTTGTAAAACTCCATTATAATAATATATAGCCGAGAATGCCCTAGCAAGGCGAAACAAATTTGTAACATACAATATTTAATATAAATAAAAATCACCGTAAAAAAGAAAAAGCAGTGGCGTTTTTATTACATATTTTACTAAAAATGTAGTTATAGCACTTTGAATCTGAGCCGAGGGAGTCCTCGCACGCGATACAATACGCATAAAGGCTGTTTATACAATTTCCGCTAGACATATCTCGTGCGTCTTTTTTTCTCCCGTCGTGATTTTTCATCTCCACGCGAAGGGCTGAATGGAATCCCATCTTGAATGCGACATATCCATCTGAGCTAACACCGCCCTAGCAGACACCAAAAACAATTAAACAGATGTATGAATACCTGATCAATTCCTGATGATAAATTATTAAACGCGACCTTACCACACTGAAGGCCCCGGCGATGGCAGTGTGATTGTTACACTGTCTTTGGTCTGATTAAGAATTCACGTGACAATAAAATGGCTATAGATTAGCTATCTATCACATGTCATGAGAATCAATTTGATAGCTATACTCTTTACATCGATTTGGCTCACGCTGATGATGTAAAGAGCGATTAAAAAAAATAATGATAAATGAATCAACATGACTAATACATGATCAAATCTAACGAATTTGTAGGTGATCAATTTATCAAATTAAATCAAATCAGCTTTTTACTCAAAAGACATTACAAACAGCATAAATGTTTAAGGCATCTATTGAGTACAGGTAAGATATTATACACATACAACATAATACCAGGAACGCATTAGTGATGGTTCGACATTAGGAAGACAAGATACCTTCCAAAGTATTTGTTCCCTGAACATACTTTCACTAACATGAAAGACGTCGATCTCCGAGGAGATCGCGTTCAGCAGACTAATTGCTCTTCCCACCGGTGTCACCAGAGGCAGATTGGTTCTGGCGGCCGGTAGGTAAAACAATCTGTGCTGTTGCTGTCGGAGATATCTATCGGGGACCAAAAGACCTTTAATATTTTAAAATAATCTCTTAAGCTTTTCATAAATATAATAATAATTTTACTGATTTATGTTATCACATCCCCACTTCAATTTAAAAAAAACATTATGGAATTATCTCTATAATATGGGATTAACATTATTCACCTGTCTAAGGCAACATCATCTGATGTTTTCATTCGTATTGAGTTTAATTTCACTTGTTCACCTGGTCAAATCATCTTAAGACGACAGAAAACTGGCGAAACCGTTCGGAATTAGAAGAACAGGTGGATTAAAACTTTGTATATATTATAAACCTTTAATATTCAGAATTAACAATGAACTAATACATTTCTACCAAAAATTAAAAAAAATCACAAATGTTGTTATTATTTCAAACGAAGCAATTAATTCAGTGGTGTAGCATTATTTAAAATAAATTAAAACACTTTTATAATACTGTTCACAAAAAAAATCTTTTAGAATCACCCAATGAATAATAAAGAAACATTACGTGCACCCACCGTCATTAGGAATTCATATATACGTATAATACAAATGATTTTTATCTATAGTACTTGTATGTACCAGAAGATGGCAGTGAACTGCCTAAATCGGTTGAAACTATAAATCAAGTGGAATAAAACTAAATAAAATTTAAGAAATAATTTTTTATTCAATTTTACTTTTCATTATTAAGTCTAAAAAAGTATAGCAGTGCATCCTATCTGTCTACCCTTTTAGAGAAACGACTTGATAGTGTATTATTGTTTCTTGAACAATGATGTAAAACTCCATATTAAATAATTAGTACGAATGAAAACGTCAGTTTTATAGAAGTTTTATTATATTTTATGGGAATGACCCGTTTCGCCCTCCTAAGGCATTATCAAATGACTTGATAGTGATTACCAAATCTTCACCCTTCTGTGACAATAAAATTTTACAATATTATTTAGTTACATTTTTCGTGTTGTGTTAATTTCTATTGGCTTGAAGCATTACATGTTTTCCAAGCCCCTACCTAATCTAGGAGATGTTTACGAATTAGTGCACGGTGTTTCAAAAGACAATGCCGTGAAGCCGTGAACACTATACTGTAAAGTGGCGCATTATCTTAAGTACGGGGAGAATTTCACATGACCGTTAATTGTAACAACACTGTACCAGTCTTTTAAAGCGCTCTTCTGGGCTCTAAATTTACTTTATTTTTCTCAGAAAACCTTTTAAGAGGATCTGAGCGCAATGGCTGCAGCTCTTAACTCTGAACTTCTAAGACGTTAAGACATATACGTGTGAAAATGTGTGTATATGGGTAGTTTTACACGATGTTATCGTCATTTGATACATCCTGTATTTCGGTATTCATTTTTAAAAAAAAATTGTTTCCACCAATTGTGAGTACACATATACAAATTTAATACACTTCATCTTCGATGGTAAAATAGACGATCGACGAGGTGTTGGCACTAGGCACATCCTGGCTCCACAGCTTCAAGGATTGGACTGGTATAAGAAACGTTCAGTAACTGTCTCGACCTGCACGGGACTGAGATGCCTATTCTCAAGTGATAGTCAATGCCAAGGGTAAGTTCGTTAATAACAAACATAGTAATAAATAGTAATAAAATAATTCGTTTAATAAAATAAAAAAACATGACTCATGTTAATATTTTTTAATTATTACAATGCCGAAATGTTTTTTTTTTGTATGTAACTAAATAATGCAGTAATTATGTTTAAATAACTTTTTGTATACGAAAATGTCGAATGCAACGGAAAACTACCATATTTAAAAGGTCCAAATGGCGTCCACAAGAGGATGTAATATCTCCGAAGCTGTTCACCTGTGCTTTGGAAGATATATTTAAAACTCTGGACTGATTTAAAAGGTGGCCTCAACGTAAATGGCGAGTGCATTTTCCACCTTCGCTTTGAAGATGACATTGTCATTCTGGCGGAATCTGTGGGGGAACTCGAAGGCATGCTTAATGAACTGAACACTGCATCCAGACGAGTGGGTATCGGGATGAATTTGGACAAGACGAAAGTCATATATAATGAACATATTATCCCGAAATCAGTAACCGTCGATGGGTCGACTCTTGAAGAGGTAGAATAATACACATATCTTGGCCAAATCGTTCAATTAGGTAGAAACAATTTCGAGAAAGAAGCCGACCAAAGAGTTCGGTTGGGTTGGGCGGCCATTGGAAAATTACGTCATGTTCTCACCTCTAAAATACTACAATGCCTCAAAACTAAAGTCTCAGTGCGTCTTGCCAGTCAATACGTACGGAGCCGAGATGTGGACACTGACAAAAGGTCTAGTCTACAGATTCAAGGTCGGCCCAAGGACCGGACCGGTATAAGAAACGTTGAGTAACTGTTTCAACCTGCATGGGACTGAGATGAGACTGACATGAGACCGCAAGAAGAAGAAGATAATTCAAATTT
Source organism: Lepidostoma basale (assembly GCA_022606425.2). NCBI lineage: Eukaryota > Metazoa > Arthropoda > Insecta > Trichoptera > Lepidostomatidae > Lepidostoma > Lepidostoma basale. The sequence goes on along the minus strand of JAHDVF020000300.1, from coordinate 897,905 downwards.
AAACTATATTACTTTTAGTTATTCGCTAACCATTTCTTTGAAAAAGATCCTTCGTTTAATAAAAACATGACTCATGTAAATATTTCTGAATTATTACAATGCCGAAATGTTTTTTTTATGTTTTTTTATGTAACCTTAAAAAAACATTAACAAAAGACATATTCAAATTAGAAAAAACGTGCCGAAAAAACACACGAAAAAATCAAAACAATTTCCTTATTTTACCAGTTTCATAAATTCTCAAAAAAAAAATTATATCTACCTATAATTTTTCGGTTATGTGGTGAAATAATTACAAATTACGCCGTTCCTTTTGTTTAAGATACTCGGGAGATAATATAAGGGTTATTGTACTAAATATAATTATCATCAATGAAACTAAGTTTGTTATTGTCAATTGTTTCGAGCGTGGAGTGTCTCCGACATTGGAAGTAAAACATTGGCCCAACAGTGAACGGGAGTAAAACATTGACGCCTCGGTACTTGCCGCAAAAAGCTTTAATCTGTACCAAGGACCGCTTCTAAAATAATTAAGCGCGCAAAACAGTTAGATAACGAATGGCAAGGACAGTCGGATTATCCGCGGGTAGGGGAGGGCCGAGACGGACTCGAGCCCTGATTTATGAGGGCCAACGAGATTACAATATTGTATTATGACTTACAAGTTGTCCATTTGCCCCACCGAGTTCCGAAACAATGTCGGGAACTGGCAACCGAGGCAAGAACGGCTGAGGTATTCAAGCTATTATTTTACCATACACGGTATTTGTATTTATGTACGTACATAGCACCCATTGCTACCTATAGTACTCATGCAATTAAATCTTTGTCCTCTACGGCTGACTTTAGTCAGATTAATCTCGAGTGTGTGTTTATTGATTCATTGATATTTGAAGAAGATTTAATAGAAATTCCCAGATACTTCTCCCTTGGCAAAAACTTTCTTCATAAGGAGAGTAAGAGAAACGAAAATAAAAACAAAAATTGTTTATATATATTTTGAATTGTAACTTAATATTAATTAAACAGCCCATTGTTTTGGCCGAAACACTATGATACTTTAACATGATAAACTGTTAAATTTAAAAAAAAATGTTTTATGTATCACAATTTTATTTTTATTTTTCACGACAGCTGTTTCGTCAACCTATGTTGACATCAGATGTTACAATAATATATCAAATGTCAAATTTTCGTGATTTTTCGAACCTTTATGTGTATTTATTCCTGTGTCAATTTAAAATTAAGAAATTATTTAAGTTGACACAAGAACAAATACACATAAAGTTTCGAAAAATCACGAAAATTTGACATTTGATATATTATTGTAACACCTGATGATGCCAACATAATTTGGTGGAACAGCTGTCGCGAAAAATAAAAATACAATTGTGATACATAAAAGAAAGTTTTTTAATTTATAATATAAATTAATGTTGTACAATTTACAAACAATAAAATATATATGAAAAAATAAGAAAATAATGATATATCAATTATTTTTATAATGATTTGATTTGTAGGAAAATATCGTTTTAACAGTGTAATTTTATTCAAAATGCGTCGACAAAGAATTTACCGCTAAGCAATGACAGATAGAGGAACATTTGAAAAGAGTAACATTTTTCAACAATCAAAATTAGGCACTACTCTTAGTGGTGCTCACTCTTAGTGGTGCCGGATTAGTTTGAAAGTAAATTCACATAAAACAAAGCGGGTAAGTGTTTCCAGGTATAATTATGGCTTAGCTTTAACACTGGTGGATATTTGCACATAGGCAAACATAATCGAACAAATAAAGAAATTTCACCTATGTCGACATGCTCATAACCGTGGATGCCAATAATATGCACTCAAAGTAAGAGTATAAATTATAAAATACCTATGAGCTGCAGCTTCCCTCAAAAAATGAAGTTCCTGTTCAGAAAAACCTAGCTGAGCACCACCGTTAACCCAGTGATGACATCTGAGGAATAGGAAATGACTCATAAAGTACAAGAAAGGATTTACAGGTTGAAGATCAACCTAAAAATGATCCTGAGACCCATACTTGATGTTGTGGAGGGAACTTGGAGGCATAAAATAATCAAGAGATCCCACAACCCCTTAGAAAGGGGCACCGTGAGAGCCGGTCACCTAGGATGGATTGGTTGCGTATATTGGAACTAGAGAGACCAGGACTATCAAGGCTCTGCATGCACCGAGATCAGCTGGAGTTAGATCTCTAGGAAGGCTAAGACGACACCCAAATGATAATACTCTGGCTGATTTGGCTAATCTGGATAAAAGGGCATGCTGGGAGCAAAAAGCGCAGGATCGAGGAGCCTCGAATAACATCATCAAGGAAGCTTAAAATCTTCTAGAGTTATACGGCCATGTAAAGTGAGTGGGTAAGGAGTATGTCAATCAATGTTTATAAATTTATATTTTTGTATAATCATGTCTATAAATAAAATAACCCTTTATCCAAAAATGTCCATTAAAACCTTTTATAATTTTTTTTTCCATAGTCCAAATATTTTTTTTTGTAAACACAGACATTTGATACTTTTTAGTTGTTAAGATAATTGAAAATTAATACATAACAAATACTCGTGCTAAAAATACATAAATGAATGTCGAGATGATCAAAAATAAATTTAACTAGTAAAATTTTATTTTTCGTTATTTCACAAAAATATAATTTTATTTTTAGGTTTCAATACGTACAATTTAAATATCACTCATTGTGAATATTCGTCCTAAAAATACGCAAATCAAAATAATAAAAGGCAAGAATCGTAAGCTTATAAAGCTATTTTAAACTTTGTGAAGTATTTCGAGGGTTCGGAAATTCCAAAGAAACACTTTGCGTCCATTACATAACTTAATTTAAGTGAATTTAAAAGTTGTTAATTATACTTACACTCCTAATACCTTCGTTAAGGTTCTGGAATCAAGTGCATCAGGTCCCCTGCCGCTAAATATGCTAAGCCCCTTAACTTTCCGCAGAATTTCGGAAAATCTTTGGGAAGTTACGCCTTGATGAGGTGAAATGAAATTTTTAAAATCCATAAATATAAGACGACCAACCGCGTGGGAATAATAGAGCTGCAAAATTGAGGTCATAAATTGAATAACAGCAGAGTTTTAGTACAGTTGGCTGCAATAACTAATATTGTGTTTTATATAGTACAACATTAAATCTCTTTAAGAATTATTCTATGCTAATCATTGTATAACTACACGTTTTTTTATTAATTCGAATGAAAACTTCTGCTCCTTTAACTCGTGCATAAAAATAATAACACATTTGATTTTCGCTAAATGCTTTAGAAAGGCCAAATATGTCATTCCCATATATTATAATAAAACTTCACGAATTATTATTTTGTTGAATCGCCCTTTACATCATGACAGCATGAGCCAAATCACGTAAAGGATATTATAGCTATCATAGTGATTCTCATGACATTGGATAGGTAGCTAATCTATCGCCATTTGTATCGCCATGTAACGTAAATCCTACACCAAATCAAAGACGGTGTGACAATCACACTGCCCTCGCCGGGAATCGAACCCGGAACCTCAATGACAGTCAATGCACTTACCACTCGACCACGAAGGTCGTCAAATGGTCAAAATGTAAACTCAATGTCAAATATCATTTAGTTTATTGTTGATCGAAAATTCGAGTATCGAAAAAACATTTGCTGAACCAGTTAATAGCAGGCAAGTCAACGTTCGGACAGGACAACGTCTGTTGGGTCCGCTTGTGAAAGTATAAAATATTTATATATATATGAAAATATTTATTAAATAAAGTTATCTTAGACTTGTATAAATTCTCCTTCCAAATCAATTGATATTGATAAAAGAGGCAAGAATATAATAGTCAGTATCCACGCTTATCTGGCGTCACGGGTGAAACGATGGATTGACTAGAAACGACTGTATATTTCTTGAATAAATTTGAATTTCTGGCCCAACAGCATCCATCATAATCCTAATTATACAATTAATTTCACCCATCTCCCCCGGGCCCAAAGCTAACCTCGGGGCCATTGGAAGTACTTCAATAGAGTCCTCAAACAGCCATCACAATGGGGAATAATGGGAAGGGAAGAATGCTTATAAAACCAGGCGCCGAGGATGGCAGGAGTGGAGAAGAGTATTTCGGGAAACGGTGATAATTCAGATCAAAGAATTAGAGCGAGATATTGTGCTGGTTTAATTCGAATAAGATATTAATAGGTTGAGTTGATTCTATGCCGTGTGTTAAGTTCTGATATCTTAATATACGTTAATAATAGTACAATAATATTATATTATGCTATTTTTAAACCATTTTCGTGATGTAATCACCACACAAGGCTACACGAATGTATGATAACATACAGTTAGAATCATATTAACAGAATAAATATCTACAAATACATTTTGAAATTCTTGTTACTTATATCGATGACAAGGCATTATCTCTTATGTTTATCTTGTCGATATGTTGGAATGTTTGATCATTTAATGCTTAGAAATTAAAATAATTAATGTTATAAATTTAAATTTCTTGATAGAAATTCATGGAAATAATGAAAATATTTTTATAAACAAACAATTCATTTACAATACATTAAGTTTTATTCTACTTGATTTTATGTCTTAGATTTATTTTTATGAGATTGTCGCGACATTGTTTGTAATACCTGATAATGCCAACATAGGTAAGCGAAACAGCAGTCACGACAATCTAATAAAAAATGTGATACGTGTAATAACAGTGTTATATAATAAAAACATTAAAAAATATTGAAGTATCATAGTGGCCAAAACAATGGATTTTCTAACTAACTAACTAACCATCACGCCGTCTCCCCAAAGGGGTAGGCAGAAAGAATGGACTGCCACAATTTAACCGATACAGCCCTCTCTTTTCGCCCCAGTGGGAGACGCGGTGTGATAGGTTGCGAATCTCATCGCCATCAATTGGCATCTCCCGCACACACTTCGATCGTCTACGTGTACAAAATAAATCTAAAACAAATAATATAAAACGCAATGATATAAAATAAAAGAACAAAATAAAAATAATATAACACATTTAGATGGTGCACATGTTGTCAGCTGGACTATCCGGACTTTTGTGATTATTTAATTATTATTCCACGTATCTACTGTTCTTTTAAATTACTTTAATTAGGCACTTAAAACAATCCAACCCTTCAAAATGTTATCAAATTTTGAATTTTGAATTTAATAGTATATAATTTATTACTCCACGTATCCACGTTTTTTTTAATTAACTGTAATTAGACACTTAAACAATCCACCACCAACAAGAAATTAAAAAGTAATTGAAGAAATTATTTAAATTGTCATTGGAATAAATGAAAAATTAATTTTAACACCTGTCAAAATTCTTTAAACAATATAAACGAAAAATCTTTTATTAAAAAAAAACTATGGATTATCTACGATAAAAATATAATTAAACTGTAACCAAACATCTGTCTATCGCCTTTCTTTAAAAATAATTCACCCCTTTTATACGTAGGGTGTAAGATACCAGTCACCCCAGTTTACGGCAAGGACTCGACACCCTGACTCGCGTGTAACGATCAAGTGTCAGGGTGCTGGAGTGTCACTTCGCCGCGGCAGATTATTGTAGGGGCGAGTGACGCTATTACACAGTCATACGACTTAAACATCACACGTTACATCATGTCTTATTACTGTGGGGTGGAATGACTCTGAATAAAAGTGGTCTGTCACCATATAAAATTTTAATACAAAAATCTGAAAACATTAAAAAAATTATAGCTGCTATATCTAATGATTCAGTGTTTTACAATAGAATATGATTGTAATTTCAAATCTAAATATTTTTTAAATATATTTAATGTTTCTTGAATAACGATGTAAAACTACTTATCGAACAATTAATATGAATGAAAACGTATGTTTTCTAGAAGTTTTATTATATTTTATGAGAATGACATGTTTCAATTGTCTAAGGCATTTGATGATTAACCTTAGTTAGGCGGAACATTCATTCACATAAAAGTTCTAGAAAACAGACGTTTTCTTTCCTATTAAATGAAAATTTATAATACACGAAATTAATAAAATATTTTAATCTTATTTATTTATAACATTGCTTCCTTACTTACTTAGTAACCATCACGCCGTCTCTCCGAAGGGGTAGGCAGAATGAATGGACTGCCACACTTTAACTGATGCGGCACTCCATCCTTCTCGTTTCGCCCCCGCGGGACACGCGGTGTGATGAGTTACGAATCTCATCGCCACCAATAGGCATCTCCCGCGCACACTTTGATCGTGTACAAAGTAAATATAAAACAAATAATAGAAAATAAAATAACAAAATAAAAATAATATATCACATTATGTTCTTTTAGATGGTGCACATGTTGTGAGCTGGACAATCTGGACTTTTGTGGTAATTTAATTTATATTCCACGTATCCACTGTACTTTTAAATAACTGTAATAAGGCACATAAAACAATTCAACTCTAGCAAGAACTTCCTTTTGTTATTTACATAAATGTGTTTATCTCATCATCGTGAGAACGAAATTAATAAGATAGGCGTTATTATCAATAAAACAGAATCTCGATAGTAGGAGAATATTTATCTTCATTTCATATAATTATATTGTAATGTTTCATTGGAAAATATATAATAATATTATATTTTTATAGCATTTTGAAGCCAATTTTTTTTTATAATATAATATATTACATTGACTTTTTTGCTTTGCTTATCATTATCAGGTGTTTGATAACTTTTAATAATGCCTAATAATAATAATAATAATAATAAATTGGATGATTTATAGAGCGCCATTTTTATGAATTAATCATCTCAAGGGCGCTGAAAGGTGAAACATGACATTCCCATAAAATATAATAAAACTTCTAGAAAATAGATTTTTTTAATTCGTATTAATTCATCTAACCATGTTTTTCTAGACCTTCAATGAAAGAGATGAAAGGGTTGGATGTAGGTGCCAAAATGAGCGGAGTGTCAGTAAGTTATCTCTTGTATGCGGATGACGATGTATGAATGTCGAAGAAGCGAGAGAAATATGTCAGGAAAGAAAAGTGTGGTAGTCCATTCTTTCTGCTTACCCCTTCGGTGAGACGGTGTGATGGTTATTTAGTTAGTTAGTTTTTTCAATGATATAATATTTCATTGACACTTCTAACATAAAAAAAATCGTTTTTTTTATTATTTAACTTACTACTTAACCATCACGCCCTTTCCCCGAAGGAGTAGGTAGAAATAATGGACTGCCACACTATTATTTTCTGACATACGTATCTTCCTTTCTCAACATTCTTACATCGTCCGTATATTGCACGAATGTGGATTTACCCTTCTCTCCATGTGCCCGATATTTAATATTTTAATTATTTGATTATGCCACGTTTTTTTCGATCTTCCTCCAATATGTAATAATTAAATTGAATTTATTTCCAATGGCAATCAAAAAAATGATAGTGTAACTGGGTCCTTGGTCGTGTCCGGATTATATGGTAACTTTGGCCATCTGTAGGAAAGTAGGCCGTTTACTTTGTGTAAGTTCCTACCGTGCGAGGACCGGGGACCACGCGCCCCACTCAGCCACTCTTCACGTACGCGCTCAATGGCCCTACAGCTAATCAAACAGCTGTCATATTGTGCGATATTTCTTTTGCCATTCGAGGGTGCCAAATCAAAAGATGGTTATACAATTTCAAGACTGAAAAGATTATAATTCTATATCGATAATAAACTTACCTACTTACTTACCTTTTATTATCATTTTTTTTTACATATACAACAGGTCGTTTGAACCCAATTACTGTTTACAAATTATTTTTTAGCTATTATATTTAGAATCTTAGGACATGTAATAGGTAGCCAATCTATCGCCATTTTATTGTCACGAGAATTCTACACCAGACTAAAGACAGTGTGACAATCACACTGCCATCGCCGGGAATCGAACCCGGGACCTTCGGTATGGAAGACAGAGCTCTTACCACTCTGCCACGAAGGTTGACTTTAATCGATTATAATAATATCATAGATGGCAATGCACAACGGAGTTCTACTGTTGACCCTTATGTATGGAAGTGAATCTTGGAGTTGGCAGAAGAAGAATGAAAGTAGGATCTTCTTATTCTTCTTCAAGTACCCTGTCGGGTCCCCTCAACGTTGGGGATCATCTCGGTGAACCTGTCCCTGTCCTGCACCACTCGGAACAGTTCTTCCACACTTCGGATGCCGGTCCACTCCCTCACGTTTCGCAGCCAGGACATTTGTCTCCTGCCGGTATCTCGGCATCACTCAATTTTCCCTTTCAATATCAGTTGGAGAAGGCGGTACTTTTTAGAAAGTAGGATAATGCAGTAGAAATAATGTCACTAAAAATAATGTAGGGAAAACAATGTATTAAAAAATGTAATGATGAAGTAAGAAAGGAATGTAAGGCAGATGAATGCGTCCTAAATAAAATTATGAAAGGGTCACTAAGATGGTTTGGATATATGGAATGAATAGATGATGAAAGAATGGTTAAAAATATATTTACTAGATTCTCAGCGATGACAAAATGATGGTGTAAAATATCACGTTGCTTATAATCTGATAAAAATGGCGATAAACTAGCTACCTATTACTTAAATTAATCAATAGCTTACAATTGTATACAGATATTCAATAATTAATACGAATGAAAACGTTACTTTTCTAGAAGTTTTTATATATTTTATGGGAATGGCATGTTTCTTCCTTCTCAGGTATTATTAAATGTCAAATGATGGTGTTAAATATTTCTTTATTTTGTTAAATATTTATTTATTAGTAGACATTTGATAATGTCTTAGAAGGGCGAAACATGTCTTTTCCATAAAATATAATAAAACTTCTAGAAAACTGACGTTTTATTTCGTCTTAATTATTTTATATGGAGTTTTACATCATTGTTCAAGAAACAATAAATACAGACATTCAGTTCAAATTATCTGTAGTATACAACGATGCGAAAGGCAGTGTGAAACTACCAACAAAAGATGTTAATAAACATTACTGCAAACCAATCCTTAGTATTGAAATATTAATAAAAAATAATATTACAAATTTGTACATATTCATTGAGAAAGTATAACAAATGATAAAGTACAATGAAAAGTGATTAGCAAAATCGTTCATACATATGGATGGTAATCCGGCATTGCCAGTCTTTTGTTAACCAAAATCAAAAGATGTTCTTCTAGCAGAACGGCGAATCAGCATTGCTAAGCAGAGTTAAACTTTTCAACAATATGCGAATCTGATGCCGTCTAAACGACTTAGAGGTACCACTGTCTAAAGACATAAAGAGATTAGAGTGGAGAACGTGGTAGAATATACATAGTTAGAGAATTACTTGAGATAATGCATATTATAATGTTCATACAGCCCTCGATAAGCGCAAAGCGTTCATTTCGTGACGTTCCCGTAATATTATCATTATTAAATTTGTGCTTAAATGCTTAAAGTCTACTTATTATAGTTATTATTATTATATATTATGATAATCTTGCTTCGAAATTATGATTGTGTTGTTTATGATAAAGATTTCTTCCTTTTTTTTATAATATAAACTTAAGGCGAACACTGTGGAATTTCATAATGACGAATTTTACTATTTCCACTTTGTAGTTCATTTTTATCGACATGTTTCGAAGGCTTACATCTTCATCATCGGGAGAACGACATAAAATGTTTATATTTGAATCTTTAAGAGAAGTTTAAAATTTTTTATCATTTAAAAATTGATAAGTAAAATTATCGTTCATCATAAAGAATTTTGACAGGTGTAAAAATACATTTTTCATATGTTCCAATGACAATTTGAATAATTTCTTCAATATTATTTTAAAGTTCTTGCTGGTGTTAAATTGTTTAAAGTGCCTTATTACAGCTAATTAAAAAAACGGTGGATACATGTAACATAAATTTAATACCTAAACACAGAAGTCCGGATCGTCCATGTCAACTTGTGCACCAACAAAAAAAGAACATTTTGTGTTAAAATATTTTTATTATGTTATTTTATTTTATTTAATATCATTGTATTTTATATGATTTGTATTAGATTTATTTTGTGCATATTGGACGATCGAATTATTTGCGGGAGATGCCTATTGGTGGCGATGAGGTTCGCAACCCATCACACCGCGTCTCCGTCAACCCGCAGGGCGAAAAGAGAAGGATGGAGTGCCCCATTGGTAAAGTGTGACAGTCCATTCTTTCTGCGTACCCTTTTGGGGAGAATGCTTGATGGTTAGTTAGTCAGTTAGTAAAAATTTATTTAAAATTATTTTCTTTAACTAACTAACTAACTAACCACCACGCCGTCTCCCCGAAGGGGTAGGCAGAAAGAATGGACTGCCACATTTTTCTTTCCTGACATATTTCTCTCGCTTCCTCAACATTCATACATCGTGTCATGCACACGCGTCGATTTCTCTGACTTCTCACATGGCCGACATTCAATATTTGATTTATTTGATCGTGCCACGTTTTCCTCGGTCTTCCTCTATTTCTGGTTCCATTTACATCATTAACATATAATTTTTTTACCATTATTTCTTCATTCATTCTTTCCATATGTCCAAACCATCTTAATGATCCATACTATTTTCATCAACTTAAAAATATCTACAGAGACCTTTGGAATCATAACATTTTATATAAATTATAACAGAGTATTAAAGACAATAAATTATGTTTATTTACACAAAAACAATATGCTTTTTTTTTAAATCTCAAAAAGGGCTATAATATAAGATTTTACAAATCTCTGTTTAATAAATGCGTAGGTACTGAACGAACTGAAAAATATACCAGATACAAGGATTAAGCACAAACAATCTGCCGGTTTCTGTTCATCTCTTTTAATACGGAATATTAATTATAAAATCTTTAAAACAATCGTTTCGACCTGGATACCATGGGGCGGGAAGCCTGTACAAAATGGCGGCTAGAAAGTCAATTAAAGCCGTCAAGAAGAGCCCCTACAAACTGGAAAGAAAGTCGGAAACAAAATAAAATTATGAAATGCGAAATGAAATACAAATCAGTGTGGTTACGCTTGCAGAAAATTCTGGGCTTTATCCCTCAGAGCCGCTGCCTCAGAATTCATTTCAAAGTCCCGAGGGTAAAGGGCGCTATCTTTAATTTGGTAAAAGAATTCAATTTGCGTTCAATTCTGCAGCAATACTCATTAAAGGTATTTCAAAAAAGTTCCATATTACACAACATCTTAAAGAACTTTACTGGCTTAAAAGTCCAAAAAGAATCCAGTATAAACTTTGCTGGTGAGTAATCAAAGCGTTACATGGAATGATACCAAGCTATATATCCGAACTCTGTATAACGGACAGCTTAAATTCACCGACCACCTCTGCAATAGGATGATTAGTTGAGCCGAAGCGTTGCTGCCGTAGTACTAATTTCGGAGATCAAGCCTTGAAACCTAGAAGCACCTCCCTTCATAACCTAGATGCATAAATGATCCGACAGATTTCAGATCTAAACTGAAAACCCATCTTTTTCATATTTCATATACAAATTCTTCTCCTTCTTCTTCACTTTTGGTAGACTCAGAAGTCTGTTATTTCAGGCGGGTCCTCTTAAGTCGCTGAACTCCAGCTTTCTCTCCACCGTTTTGGGGGTCTTCCTGGTCGGCGTTGTCCGTTTGGCGTTCCATGGAGAGCTATGCATGGTTTATATGGATTATTAAACCCAATATTTGTTGTACGAGTACTTTACTCTCTAACCGATCGCGAATATCAGATGCAGCGTTCATACTTTTTTTTAGATTTAAAACACGGCATAATGTGCCCTTGAGGTGATTACATCACACAAACGGTGCCTGATGGCATATTATTATTTATTATTATTATTAAGATTCACCGACACGCTAGAAGATACTGGTTGAAAATAGCCCACAAAAGATTGACGTAGAAACAAAAATAAGAAGCCTGTGTTCAGGAGTAGACGTCTATATGCCAAAAATGAAGGAACATCACAAACAGATTCAATATGTAACAGATTTTAGAAATACTGAAAAGAATATTGGTCTGAACACCGTTCACCTCCGGGATTAGAATTTTATTTACGAACTCTACAAACATTTTGTACCTTCTCGGCCCCGGGAGCGCCCAGAACGGATTAACTACGAGAATAATCGGCAAACTAATGAGTTTTTATCTCATCTGCATTACTTTTTTTACTGTTTTTGGGTGGCTTGTATTATTAGTTATCACGCTGAGTTTAAAATTGGTAAAACTTATTTTAAAAACAAGCCAGCACGCGAGAGTAACCAGTGAAAATTTTTCAGTTAGTTACATGTTTTATTTATTTATTTATTTTTTATTATTTATTTTTATTATTTATATTATTGAGGGTGTTTTTTATATGTATGTTTCCCTAACAGCACATTTACTGAGTTCATGAAATTAAAATCATGAGTTTTGTGAAGTACGAAGGATTGAACAATATTTATTGAGATCTTGTGTCTATGTATCGTGGAGTACTTTAAAACAATAGTTTTTTAATTCGTTGACTTCGTTGCAGTATTCCTTCAGGGAAGTACATTCCAAGGATTAATTGTATCTTAATAGAGACGAAGATGCAAATTGGAAACAGAATATGGTGTTCGAGGCGTTTACAGGACTTATCGCCATCTATTAAGATTGGATTAAGCATTAAGCAGAAGATCTTTATTAACGCAATGTGAAAATGATAATCCGCAATGGGTAAAATCCAGTATTCGTCTACAAGTATTTGTACCTATACATTCAGAAAGCACATTCCATATTAATAATAATAGTTGGAGTAAGAGTAAGTACGCGAAGTAAGCGAAATCTGCAAGGTGGAAGATGTTGTGAGATGGGGCAGACAACGCAGAAGATACTGGAATGCGCACGTGCAGAAGATAGATCTCACCAGAATCCCACACGGCGCATCAGATTCCTGCGGGCTACCGTCCCGAAGACCACCAAAGAGATGAAGGGATAGCTGGGAGTCGACCTCCCAAGAGAGGCCAGCCTGATTTCAGGAACAGACCAAAGATCTAAAAGAAGAAGAAGAAGGATAAGAATTTAGTACAGTGCCAGCTCGCTAATCCGAACGCTCCGTAATCCGAAACGCACTGAAATGAAACGATTTCACAATTCGAGAATTCGCGAAATTGAAAAACTTTTGAGAGGCGAAAATCTGTGTGCTGACACAAATCTCGAGAAGGAATCTAGTGACGGTGAGCAGCTGATACCAGTTTCAAATATTCCACCTTCTGAAGCCGTGATAGCTTTTCATAGCCATCAACTAGGCTGAAAAAGTCATCCAGAACACTGAGTAATTGAAGGTTTTGAGACGAATACGTTATTTAGCCCTTGAACACCAGTTATATTCGTTGGTTCAAAAGAAAATATTTGATTGTTTCAAGCTAAAGTAAAAATGTTTAATTTTTAAACGATTTATTCTGTACCTAAATAAAATGAAAAATAAAGAGCATTTTCATAAACCGAAATTTCCTTTTTTTCTCTCGCTTTTCTCAAAACGATTCCTTAATCCGAACGACTCAAAGCACGACTTACGTTCGGATTAGCGAGATGGCTCTGTATAAGGCAACTGCAATAAGATCTAAGACATCGATATAAGATTACACAAAAAATACAACATACTTAATTTCTCATTTTCCAATCACACGATGAATCAAGAAATCGACGTGCGTGCATGTTTCTATGTGTGAATATTGAGGAATATACAGAAGTATGTTAGGCTATAAAAGTGTTGCGATCCATTTTTTCGGAGAGACGGTGTAGTTTTATGTTGGTTAGTTATAATTTAATTAATGAAAAAAAAATACATTAATCGAAAATTCCCTTATAAAATATGTTTAGTTAATTCCATTTGCTTTGGGAACCAAGTGAAATTAAATTAAATATAGATAATTTTTTTTTTTTCATTTTTTACAATTTACTAACATATTTGGATTATAGTTATAAAATAACATGTGATCCCTAATTTACAAGAAGCATGTTTAACCGTCGCGTTGCCATGTGGTCAATTGAGTTTCCACTGCCAATTTAAAGTTGATTTTCTTAAAACCTATGGACCCTAATATTATAAAAAAAATTGTAATCCTCCATTGAAGTGTTCTCAATATTTCGTAATAAAAAAAGCAAAAAATTACTTCCTTCATCCCAAAAAAAAATATTTTCTAAGACTGCCCTCACCTTCATTCGTGTTAAGGTAGAATTTGTTTTGCTAATATTTACAACTTTATCAAAAGTGACAAATACTTACTCGCTGTTTTGAACGTATTATAAATTATATCTTTGGCCTTTTCAATAGGTACGTAATAATACCGACTGTGGACGGAAACGCAGCACGCAACTTAATAATATCAGAACTGTGAAAATATTAACACTTTACCAAAAGGGACAAATATTAATACGTACTCGTTGTCTTGAACGTACTATACATTTTGCCTAGGTGCCTTTATCATACGTAAAAAAATCTCGCCCCGCCGGCTGCGGCGCGCAGACAAGTTTATACTTGGCGTCCAGTTGCTCGTATGCTGTGACGCATTCCATATCAGAAATCGCATGGTTCCAGAAAAAAATTAATAATGATATGTTTTTCAAATAATCCATGTATGTTATAGATATCGATCTATTCCTAATGAAATTCCCTACAAGATGACATAAATTAAATTTTGATTCATCGAGTCATATGCTTGATATTTAGATAAAGTTAGCGGTAAACTGAATTTACCACATGGGAGCGAGCGTTTTGTTTTGAACACGGTACGTTAAGGGTTAAAAGAGACGGAACAATGGAGAAAGACATCGAAAGAAGGGTTGGTGCTGGGAATAAAATAAATGGCGCACTCAAAGTCATTACTGCAAATAGAAATATATCCACAGAAACAAAGATGGCAGTACACAATGGAGTTCTAGTGCCAACCCTCATGTATGGAAGTGAAGCTTGGAGCTTGCAAAAGAAGGATGAAAGCAGAATAAACGCCGTCAAAATGAGATCACTAAGAAGAATGTGCAGGAAAACATTGTATGATAGAATACCGAACGATGAAATAAGAATGAAATGTAAGGCAGATGACTGCATCATGGATAAAATTAAAAAAAGATCCCTGAGATGGTTTGGACATATGGAACGAATGGATGAGAGTAGAATGGTTAAAAAGTTGTACACAAGCAGCGTGAGTGGAAAAAGAAGCCGAGGACGACCGAGGAAAACATGGCATGACCAAATTAATCAATTACTAAAAGGCGGTCACATTCGAAGTCGGAATAATCGACGTGCGTGCATGATACGATGTGTGAATGTAGAGGAAACCCGAGAGGCATGCCAGGACAGAGCATTTTGGCGATCCATCCTCTCTGCCTACCCCTCCGGGAAAATGACGTGATGGTTAGTTTGTTAGTTAGTTACAACTTTTTAATTTTGTTAAACTTGAGGCATTAATTAACACTGGAATTCTGAAAAGTCGACTTTTTTATGAATCAAAACACCGCTTTTTCGAATTATTATTTTTATTGGCATATTTCAAGTTTTACACCTTAATTATTCCGTTCCCTGATGATGAAAATCTAAAGCCTTCGAAGCACACCGAGAAAAATAAAAAACAAAGTTTAAAAAATTCAATATTTCAAAAAATTGTTTCGTAGTCTTAAAACTCTCCATTTGCTATTTCCTCTAATTGGTCCCCGTGGATGCTGTATGCACCAAACAATATTGATCACCAGGCAATAAAACGTATCGGCTATACGTGTTCTACTTAATATCCTCTCGGGATTAATGGTGGCATTTATAACTTTATCAAATATGGTTAGAGGGTGCCACTGCAACACTTCGAAAGGGGTGTTAATAGCAAATAATTTCTGCCAACGTTCCGTTCGCCTCAAAGTTTCCGGCTGTGGCAACTTCGCGTCAAAACATCAAACTTTCCTTTGTTTATTGAAATAATGTAACATTAAGTTATTGACATTCTGGTCGTTGTATTACGGGACGCAAACAGAGAGATTTTGAACAGAACGGGAATTAAACAGATGACAGTTAATTTTTAATTTTTTTAATTATAAATGTACCGATCAGTACTTACACTTACCAAGGTAAGTGAATCGCATGACTTGCTCAATAGGTATGTTATCGATGATCAGTTTACATCTGAGCGGCTCCTTTGATATCGTTAGGCACTTTGACTAACTGGAAAAATCGCCATGTTATATTTTTTAGGTGCAAAGTGGAATTCGTAGAACATTTTCTGAATATCATCTTCGTTTTCTGCTAGTATTGCAACGTCGCGTCGTCGGCATAGCACACTATATTGATATCACTTTTTCCCGATTTATTTTACTAATTAAAATAAATAATTAACTAAAATTCCGCAACAACAATGCTGTTTTTTAAGAACCATTGTAGATAAGTTAATTACGTTACAAACTGTTAAATTAAATAACTTTGTTGTATGTATCACAATTGTATTTTATTTTACGCTACAGCTGTTTCGTCAATCTATGTTCACATCATCAGGTGTTACAGTGATAATGTCAACATAGGTTGACGAAACAGCTGTCGCGTAAAAAAAAATACAATTGTGATACATCTTCTTCTTCAAGTGCCCTGTCGGGTCCCCCCAAAGTTGGCGATCACCTCGGCGAACCTGTCCCTGTCCTGCGCCACTCGGAACAGCTCCTCCACACTTCGGATGCAGGTCCACTCCCTCACGTTTCGCAGCCAGGACATTTGTCTCCTTCCGGGCCCTCGGCGTCCCTCAATTTTCCCCTCCAATATCAGTTGGAGAAGGTGGTACTTTAACCCACGCAGTATATGACCCAGATGTGAGATTTTTCGAACCTTGATAGTTGATAACAATTCCCTGTCAACTCTAGCTCGCCTCGGGACTTCGGTATTGGTAACCATGTCTGTCCGTCTGTTCGTTGAGTTAACTTTCAAGGTCCAAGTTTCACACCCGTACAATAAAACAGACCACACATAGCATTTGATCATTCTCTGGCGGAGTTTCATGTTTACGTTATCATTGCAGAAGAGTGATTTCATTTTATTAAACGTAGCTCTTGCTGGCTCAATTTTGCATTTTATCTCTACATCTGGGTCAAGAGATTGCGTTAGTATGCTGCCGAGGTATTTAAAATTTTCCACCCTTTCAACGTTACGGCCGTTCAAATGCAATACTGACCCACTGTAGTCAAGCCGTCCGTATGTCATCCATTTGGTTTTGCTGACATTTATTGTTAGCCCCAATCTTTCACCGGAATATGTGTTACACAAAACAATGTTATTTAATTGAACAGTTTATAATGTTAAGGTATCACAGTGTTCGCCCAAAACAATGGACTATTTAATTACATTACCCTCCATATACCTTCTAGGCCCGCCTGTAATGGGATGCCCTTAGAGTTATTGTGTTTATTGATTGGGTGATCAACTATTCATGTATTCAATTAGACTGATTATCAACGGACAGAAACGCAAACATTGTGACCTAATTAATTTATACTACCATTATTTTTTAATTTATTGACTTTGTAGTCGTAAACAAACTCAGGAATGTTGATCGTCTGTGCAGCACTAGCCTAAATACATCTTCTTCTTTCCCTTATTGTAGATCTTGCTATCTGTTAATACAGGATATCAAATTTCTTCGTGTGATGAACACGTCTAGCTTTCTTTTCATCTCTTTGGTGGATGTTCTGGTGGTGGACGGCACTCTGGAGTCCCATCCATTGATTTGCAGCGATTAGTATACAAACGCATCCCGAGGCGAGCCACTTGTGCCAACCCGAGTGTTTAGTGAGTCGTATTTTGTAACAAGATGATTTCAATAATAATATTTATAATCAAATTAAATCAGTTAATTTCATCAACAGACATTACAAAATTAATTTTTAAGGCATCTTTTGAGAACAGGTAAAATAATATAATATATTGTGTATAGTATACTACCAGAAACGCATGAGAGATGGATACTCTCCAGAATTAAGTGTATTTGCCTTCTGAACGTACTTTCACTAATATGAAAGACGTCGATCTCCGAGAAGTCCGCGTTAAGCAGATTAATTGCTCTTCCCACTAGTGTCACCAGAAGTAGGTTGGTTCTGGTGGCCGGTAGGTAAAACAATATATGCTGTCGCTGTCAGAGATATCTATCAGGGACAAAAAGCCGAACACCCTCCAGCACGGCTGAGTTCTCCTTGTAGTTGTTAGTTTCAAGCATTCCCAAAAGAAATGCTGTGGAATAGGGCCAATAACAACACATCCAAAATTTTTGTGAATCTCTACTTTTTATTTTTCTTATCAGCCGTTCGTCATCCACTGCAGAACGAAGGGTTCTCCCATAACCACTGCTCCCTATCCATTGCCACTCTCATCCATCCACGCCCAGCAATCCTTATAATATCATCGGTCCAGTGGGCAGAGGGATGTCCAACTCTACGGAATCCTGTAGGCCGTCTCCTTTCCAGAACCCGTCTTCTCCATCGGCTGTCGAGGAAGGGATATGACAGTTACGAGTTGAAGAAAATGGAAGAGGCCTATATTCAAATATGGAGGGAACAATGCTAAAGAAGAAAAGAAATTTAAATAGTTTCTTATAATTTATCAAACGTATTGTGAAGAGGATTTGAAATTTATTTCACTAAAGGATGTGTAGTAAATGAAAGCGGAATGCATTCGTAAGACATAATAATGAATCATTTCCCCATAATAAAACACTCACACTCGAGATGAAGCTGACTCCTGTTCTCGGCGTTAATTTTATTGTTGACATTAAAATCAGTGACGTGCGACTCCCTCCTGATTGAAATGAATAGCTCCGTCCCCCTCTTCTGTGGGGCGCAGGAAAGTGATGACGTCATAAACGACTGTTGAAAACCGCTTGTTAGTTAAGTCCCCAATTACTCATTTACGCTAACACATTTAACATGAAATTCGGCTTAAAGTTCTCTTATTAGAAGGCGCCTGATTGTACTCTGTAATATCTGAATAATCTTTGACACGTCGGTAATATACAATACCGTGTAATACGTTTGAAATGTTATATTCCTTCAAATACACTCTAATCAATATGCCAGACATTTGAAATTCCTACAGCTTGTTGAGTTATACATTTCAATAACATGAAATAGTAACATAATTAATACGAATGAAAACTTGTTCTATATTCACCATTACTTTGTACTCCATTGTTTTGGCCGAAACACTATGATACTTCAACATTATTACTGTTAAAATTTAAAACACTCTTATTATATCACAATTTCTTTTTATTCAATGAGAGTGCCGCGACAGCTATTTCGCCAACTGATGTTGACATCATCTGGTGTTACAATAACTTTATTGTAACACCTGATCATGCCAACATCGGTTGGCGAAACAGCTGTCGCGACACTCACAGTGAATAAAAATAAATCGTGATATTATAACAGAGTTTTAAATTTAAATTGCTACCATTACTTTGTGTTGAACAATATTTTTTACTTTGTGAAACTATAGTACATTTTATTTAAAATACAAATTATAACACAAACTGACACAGAAGCCCTTCATCATTTTATATATCAAATAAATATTTAAATAGAATTATCGTGAATGTGATCAGTTTTGACAGATGAAAGAAAAATACGATAAAAGGAGCCTTGTTATGCCTATTTCAATTATTAAATTGTATAATAAATACAAGAAAAACATTGTTTTAATTAACAAAATTGATATTTTTATTTATTTATTTTATAGACATAACTGTATTCCCAAGATTACATTATTAATTTATGGGACGGAAATGACAATTTACGTATTAAATTAATTTACATAGGTACAAAAATAACACTAGCAAACCATTCAGGAAATATCAAAAAACATAGACGTAATAACTAAAAGATCTTTCTATATTTACACATCACCTTTTATCATGAATATATGAAATATGTCGGGGTTAAATGCATAACCCAGATAAACATATTTCATGATGAAATATATGACACGAATAACCGAAAAACGCCGACTCAGGACCTACTTATCAAATCTGATGATTCGAGGCCCCAGATTTATTCAGTTTGGTCACTAGGTCACTAGAGCAGGGCATCTGTACACAGGCAAGCAAAGCATATAAAAACGGTACTTCCGAACACCCAATACGTCAGTCAGTATCGCAATTTTTAACCGACACGAGTCTACGCTACCAAGTCTACGTACGAGAAACCTCCGACCTTCTTACCGAGCTACACAACTGTCTACACTGCTACGCCACGAAACCTTCGACGAATCTTCGCTCCAGTCGACCGACACTACTGCCCAGCGAGCCATCATTCTCTACTGCTCACCACCCGGACTCCGCCCCTTTGCTATCGAGATCCAGCCAGGCTCCATCACGAGTACACAATACTGTTTACGTATGATTACTTGTGATCTGTAATAAACACTGAAACCTCCACCATCTTTCAACTCTCACCACAACCCCAAATAATATAACTACAAATTTTGACACATAGAAAATACATTTTAAGCTGCTTGGAGCAACATTTATGTTATATGGAGGTTCAATTTCATTCTTCTTCTCTGGTTTCAATCCTGGGATTGGTTTGCAGCAATTTCCTTCATTATTCTCTTCCATTTTTCCCTGACTTGTGCGGCTCTTTTGAAATCTGCATATGATGAGCAGCGTACGTCCACCAACAGGTCCTCCAGGTACTCTCGGCGTGGGCGTCCCCTAGAGTTTGTCCCCTCGATCATACCCTCCATTATGGCATACAAGAGACCTTCTTGACGTATTACATGGCCGATCCATCTTGCACGCCTTTCGGACAAGGTCCTGAGCAGGTGCCTTCCTCCTTCGATTCCTTGAAGAACTTCCTCATTCGTGATGTGGTCTGTCCAGGAAATTCCAAAGAGTCTTCTATAAGACCACATTTCAAAAGCCTCTAGTCTCCGCTTATCCCTTTCGGATAGGCACCATGTCTCGCAGCCGTACATCAAGACACTCCATACATTATATGATATGAAATATTGCTTACGTCATTTAATATATCTGTATCCATAATGTGCAATGCGCTTCAATATTGGATCCTATTGAGATGGCTGGAGACTGTGGAGGGATAGTGTAAAAAAGGATTTTTCTTCGCGGAGCGCTCCTTTTATCGTATTTTTCTTTCACTTCATTTAACGTCTCTCTTTTGCATAATTGGACGGGAAATAAAATCCCCGGATCCGAGATCTTGCGCGGATGAGTGATAACACCGGATTAACAACGAATTAATCTTGTAGACGCGACGAAAGGTATTAAAAGCAATTGACAGAGCCACATTAAGACATTTTGCAGATTAAGACCATCTCCTTTCCTGCAATTAAACTTATCTTTCATCCATAAGATTATCAAAGTACCACGTGCATTAAAAAATCAAATATAAACATTACAACTACAGTATTGTAATGAGTACTTAAAATATTCATATTATATTATTTTCAATTTGTTTTTTTGAATGTATACAAATACTTGTAGACAAATACTGGATTTTTACCCATCGCGGGTTAATCATTTTTTTAAGGATTAATTGTATCTCAATAGAGACGAAAACGTATTTTATTATTATTATTTATTTTTTTATTATTTTATTATTTTTTATTTTTTTATTTTTTGCAAACAATATGGTAGTCGAGGCGTTTACAGGACTTATGACATGTTATTGGTTGGGTTAAGCGATCACTTTATGCTGACAACATTCCCCGTTCCGCCCTTCTTACGACCACCACGTCTGACAAATTTTTGGAACTTGTATATATGCTTCTTTTTTTAAATAACTTCACATTTTTAGGTCAATCTACACTAGCGCCATCTATTAAGATTATTTGTATTATTATATTATTTTCGATAAAACAAAGTATTTTATTCAAATAGTCTTTTTATAATCTTTAAGGGTGTTTTGATAATAATTTTGTTCCTAGTTCCGGCCCTCTCTATCGGAAACTAAACCTGCCATCCTTCCTTAAAGACGCCTTTTCCCTTATCACGCCGTGCCATCTCAGAGTGGATTAATTCCACTAACACTAGTACTCAAAGGCACTTCACAAAAAATGTTAATCTGATTTAGTCTACTATATTTTAATATTTATTTCAGCATTAAAAATGAGATATTTGTGTCGTTTATAATTTTATAAGGTGCAAATTAATTTTTAACTTTATTCAAGCTTACGCTTCTGGAAGAAATATTTAATTTTGTGAGTAACCAGTTTTTATTTATTAAAAATTATATAAACTACGTTTTGGAGATACACTCTATCCTCTTGTGTATCTATAATAAAGTATGTTTCCGAAACATGTGTTGTATAATATTTATATGTAATAAAAAATAACAGAATATAAATATCTGTTTGAAATTACATTTGATACTGTCTTAGCAACACAAAGAATGTTATTCCCGTAACAAATAATAAAACTAGACCTCCAGAAAACTGACGTTTTCATTCGTATTAATTATTTAATACGGAGTTCTACAAAATTCAAGAAACCATAAATAACAATAAAAATACACAAATAATGTAAAATTTTCATTTGTTTGGATCATCATTTGTTAAGACCATCATTTGTTAAGATAATTATTTATTAAGATAATTAATTGTTAAGATCATCTTTTTTTCTGGTCATCATTTGTTAAGATCATTATTTCTAAAGGTTATCATTTGTTATAATCATCATTTGTGTTAATAATTAATACGAATGAAAACGTCAGTTTTATTATATTTTATTTTTTGCAGATTGTTTATAAATATTACATTTGATAATGCCTTAGAAGGGCAAAACATGTCATTCCCATAAAATATAATTAAACTTCTAGAAAACTGACGTTTTTATTCGGATTAATTATTTGATTTGGAGTTTTACATCATTGTTCAAGAAACAATAAATAATTTATTTTGATCATCATTTCTTAAGATCACTATAAGATGTTGAAGATAATCATTTATCCATTTATTCATATGACTTTCTTCTCGGTCTATATTATTTATAATCGTATAACATATATGGCTCCTACGATTTTCCTTTGTAACCGCTCCGTATTCTCAGTACTTAAAATAAATTATAATTATTTTCTTGAACATGTATTAATAATTAATATTAACACTGTCTCATTTGACAAGGGTTGCGGCCTGCTGTGCGTATGTTAGCTCCAACTAAATTCTCTCTAAGTCAAGGATATTATTTGAAAGCTAGCGTGGGATACAATATAATTGTTTTTTACGAACAATTTGATATTAAATGAAACTCGCAAATCTGAACTTAATGAGTATTTATGCTTTGATTAGCCATTCATTTTTATAAACTACAAAGTAGCAGGAAAAGTGCTGGAATTTTGCATGACAAAAAAATTAATGCTTCTACATACACCATGAAAATGATAAAAATATGATAAACGCCTAAGAAATGAAATCTCTAAGAAAAATACAATATGTGAGATAGAATGCCGAACGCAGAAATAAGTAAGGAATACGCAATAAAACACTCGTGTCATTTGTGATAGCTTTATTTGTTTTTTAATACCAACCGTATGAAGTTGTTCAAAGTACACATTATCGATTCTGCTTCTCAACATTGATGAAAAAATAACAATCACGTAATTATTAGAATATTAGCTCTATTTGGGGCGCATAAAATAAGCCAATTTTTAACATACTAACCATCGCACTGTTTTTCCACAGGGGTAGGCAGAGAAAATTGGCAGCCACTGTTCCAACCTAATACATTACATCTATATTAATATCACGCGACACGTACGATGAAAAACGTACGATTTTTGAAGATGAAATTTATCATTATTAAAAACACAATAAACCAAATTAATACTCTTGTTATATAAGCTGAACAGTATTTTCCATGAAATTAAAATAATGTGTTTATGACAGGACACGGGATTTGTAAATCCTTCATTTTATCAATAAAATGAAATACTTATATTTTTAGTAACATTTCTCATAGAAAAATTAATGACATTTAAATTTAATAAAAAAAGATCAAATAAACCCAGAAAATATTGCAAGAAAATACGAATTAGACGTTTTCTTTAGCCTCTTTCATGAAAATAAAAAGGTACTACACTTATATAGCCGTTGTCGTCCACTACTGGAAATGGGCATCCCCAATATCTTGGTCCTCCGAATCCAGTCACCAGCAATTTTTCTTGATGTCATAAGACCGTCGTGTGGGTGGTGTCCTTCTGCTTCGTCTATCCTCACGAGGTCTCCACTCCACCATCCTAAAAAAGTAAGACTTAAATTATTAATGATTTTAAAATAATCGAGCAGTTTGTTGTATGTTAGAAAAAAACGAGTTGATGTGTCAAAAATA
Source organism: Lepidostoma basale (assembly GCA_022606425.2). NCBI lineage: Eukaryota > Metazoa > Arthropoda > Insecta > Trichoptera > Lepidostomatidae > Lepidostoma > Lepidostoma basale. Next base: position 873,486 of record JAHDVF020000300.1, on the reverse strand, counting down.
TACAGAAAATTCATCACTTTATCATGTTCTAATACATTTTAGTATGAAACTATCATTTTTGTATTGAATATCCCGATAACAGTTTGATAAAATGTATCGCATACCGCAAATTCCTCGCTTGGTTAAGTGATTAATGAGCGAGTCTCCTCACTCTAGCGAGAACACCCTCGGCGAACGCTCAAAGCAAGAGGATGACGTCTTAATACACCCCCGACCCCGCCGCCCGCAGACTCCCGGAGAACAGCCAAAGCAAATCCCGAGGAGTGACCTGCTCCAAGTTGTTCGGGACGTGGGCGCTGTATTGTGCAAAGAAGGGCCTTTTGACACGAACAAAAGATTTTTTGTCCGCAATAACGAGGCACATGTTAAAACTTTAAAGATATATACGTACACGTAATATTTGCATGTAACCCGTCTAAGCACGTAAATCAAAAAGTTTTCAACTAAGTTGGTGAATGATTACAATTAATATGCAAGTTGTTCCATGAGTGAAAAGCTTTATTTTCTTAATATTGTATTAAAATAAAAATCAGTTGTATTTTTTAAAATTTGTATTTAGTGAAAATAAATTTATGTTTGTGTCTTCGACTGGTTTCGGCAGCTCGCTGCCATCTTCTGGTGAACGGAAAAATAGCGTGCTGCCAAAACCGGTCGAATCCACAAAAATTTGAGAACCATAACTAAATAAATATTTTAAAATAAATACTTATTTGTGTGGTCCAAAATATTGTGAATTTCACTGAAATTAAGATGTTGTGCAAACACACTTTATTTAATATAAAATAACATTATTCGCACATAAAAATAAAACTGCATTGATATGGATTAAGTGTGTATAGACATAACGAAAGATTTTACTTATTTACTTGCTTAATATATAAGATAAAAGTTTTATTAAACATTCTATAGAATAGAATTGTTCGCCATGCCAGGGCCATAATCCAGCGTGACGAGAATCAAACGAATATATGTTTTTCTTCTATAAACGCGATATTTTGTGTTGTAATGATGCTTTATTTCTCTTTTTCTTTTTTATATACTTTGTATATATAACACTTATGTTAAAAAAATAATATTACATATACATGTTTCGGATAACCAGTGATACATATTATAAAGATACATTTTTTAAATATTATAAAATTAATTACATGATCTGACAGATATTATAATATAAAGATTTATTTTGGAACGTTTATGCTTTTATTATAACAAATATTATGATTCAATTTAAAATTAAAAAAAAAAATAGTTCTTATCGGGGTTCACGTAATTACATAATACTTACAACATAGGAAATAAATCAAAGATTGGACTTGAAGTTAAATTTATTTGATTATTTATAATATTTATTACAATATTATTTACAAAAGCATAAATGTTCCAAAATAAATCTTTATAACATCACCTAAACAATTTTATAATATTTTTAAAATGTACCTTTATAATATGTATCACTGAAGGAGGACTGGTTATCCGAAACATGTCTATGTTATTTTATTTTTTTAATATGTGTGTTGTATATACAAAGTATATAAAAAAGAAAAAGATAAATAAAATATATGTTTCCCTATCAGAGTTAATGGATAGGGGGATATTAAGGAATTTAAATATCACCCACCCTAATTATTATTAATTAGTAGTATTGTTAAAAATATTCGTAATTTGGGTGAAAAATAAAAACCTATTATAACACGATTCACTGAAAACAAAATGTGCCTATTTATAGATAAAATGCTAATGAAAATCTAAATGATTGTTTTGTTTGACTTTATAAACTTCTATTGTTAGCTTTAATTAGATAGGCCTACGTACAGTTTACATAAGGATATTCCAACATAATGTTTCGCTCAGAAAAAAATATAACTAATGCTCTAGTAAATAAGTTAATACATAATAATTAACTATTTATAAACAATTGAACTGTAAAATACAGTGTTGTAAAGGTATTGTATGTTTTATGAAGAAATTATTACGAATACAAATGCTTATTTTCTAGAAGTTTTATTATAATTTATGTGAATGACATTAAAGCATTATCAAATGTCTTCATTTGATAATGCCTTAGACAAGCGAAACTTGTCATTAAAACTTCTAGAAAACAGTCTTTCGATATTTATTATTTATTAAATATGGATAATAATAAGATTTAATATTTATTAATAATTTAAATTATATGTTAACGATGTAAATTGAACCAGAAATAGAGGAAGACCGAGGAAAACGTGGCTTAATCAAATAAATCAAATATTGAATGTCGGCCATTTGAGGGTCAGAGAAAACGACGCGCGTGTGCATAACACGATGTATGAATGTTGAGGAAGCGAGAGAAATATGTCAGGAAAGAAAAGTGTGTCAATCCATTATTTCTTCCTAGCCCTTCGGGGAGACGGCGTGATGGTTAGTTAGTTAGTTAGTTTTAATATGGAGTTTTACATCATTGTTCAAGAAACAATGAGTGAATGTTGTAAATAAAAAAAATAAAAAAAACTGGTATGGATTGAATATTATTATAATTATTATAAAGAAAATAATCTGAAAAACGACAATAAAAAACACCAGCAAAAAATCTCAAGTTATTAGAAGATGGCGTAGAAGACTTTTTTCTCCGAGCCCTATCAGAACTATTCAGCCAAATTGAATTATCTGCAAAATCCAATGAACACCAATCATTGTGACTTTGATTAACTTTCTGTTTTCTTTGTATTCGTGAGTTGTGTGGATGTGGCCTTACTTAGTGGGGCCGCCTCGAGATGTGTGTATCTTCGGGCACTCAGAGTTACAGTCCTCCAGCGTGGGAGGGCGTGGGTAATTTAGGAGCAAAAAACCCCCTCTAAAGGTCAGAGTCGTGATGTTAGAGTGGTAAACACGCCCGGGCACAGCTTACAAGGGCTAACCGGCCGTATAAGGACTTACACGTTATCAACAAAATGGGCGCAACTGAGGATTTCAAAAGAGAGATTTGTCGTATTAGTGTATGATTTCAAAATAGTGTTTTTAGGTCAAATTATAATCTAAATTAAACAAGTATTCGCATTATTATAAATTAACACGAGAGTTAAAATAATGAAATAAGTTTTAAAATAGTACATAGTTTTAAAATAGTATTAACTAACTAACTAACTAATCATCACGCCGTCTCCCGAAGGGGTAGGCAGAGAGAATGGACTGCCACACCATTCTTTCCTGACATATTTCTCTCGCTTCCTCAACATTCATACATCGTGTCATGCACGCGCGTCGATTTCTCTGACTCCTCACATGGCCGACATTCAATATTTGATTTATTTGATCGTGCCACGTTCTCCTCAGTCTTTCTCTATTTCTGGTTCCATTTACATCATTGACGTATAATTTTTTAACCATTCTTTCTTCATTCATTCCTTTTAAATGTCCAAACCATCTTAATGATCCTTTCATTATTTTAACACGAGAGTTAAAATAATGAAATATTTTTTTCCTAAATCACATAGTTTTAGATGTTTAAAACATATAATTAAAATAACATACATAGTTTTAAAATAGTGTTAATACATAAACAGTTCATTGTTTTGGCCGAAACACTATGATACTTCAACATTATTACTGTTAAAATTTATAACACTGTTATGATATCACAATTTATTTTTTATTCACTGAGAGTGTCGCGACAGCTGTTTCGCCAACATCGGTTGGCGAAACAGCTGTCGCGAAAAATCAAAATACAATTGTGATATATAAAACAAAGATTTTAAATTGAAAGTGTATAATGTTAAAGTATCATAGTGTTTCGGTCAAAACAATGGACTATTTAAATAATTAATTTTAATAATTCTTCTTAAATCAATTTTAATAATTCTTATTTCACAAAATCTTAGTTCAGACGACTGCTAGATTTAACAAGACACAATTTTTTATTTATTAACTAATCATTTACCAAGTACTCGTATGTTGACATCATCAGGTGTTACAAATTGTGATACATACAATTCTGATACACAATTTTTTTTTTTAATTTAACAATGGATAATTAATCATTTGATTGTACTGTTAATCAACCCTTCACAATATAACTTATTCTTGACTTGTGGTTAAAATAACTAAAACTTAAACACCTCTATCACAATAATATTTTTTTAAATGTATCATCCACATTACTTATGTCTTTGGTGTTTTATATAACAGTATTCATATAAAGTAAAGGCTAAATAAAAGGCTACGTAAATGCTAAATAAAGGCTAAACCCAACCAATGACAGGTCATAAGTCCTGTAAACGCCTCGACCACCATATTCTGTTTCCAAAAAACAATTTACATCTTCGTCTCTATTGAGATACAATTAATCCTTAAAGGTTAAGTACATTTGAATCTGATTGTAATACATTAAAAATAACAATTAAATAATTTAATATAAGATGATGCATACGCCTAATCAAGATGTTGACTCTTTTATAAATCCGTTGCATTATCGAAGATTTATAAAATTCACTTCTTCTTCTTCTTCTTCCTTATTGTAGACGTATGTGGTCTGTTCTCCAGAGAGTTGCTCCTCCTGTGAGGTAGATTCCCAGCTGTCCTTCCATCTTTTAGGAGGTCTTCCACAAAGATGAGTCCCATGAGATTGATTATACAATGCAATATAGGGGAGTCTGGTGGAGTCCATTCTTCGAACATGACCGTACCAGTCCCTTTTTCGCTATCCGCTCCATCTTATAATATCCTCAACCTCACATATCTCTCTTATTCTGGTGTTCCACACGCGATCCCTCAGTGTCTTGCCTGCTATCGTCCTCAGTGTCTTCATTTCGGAAGTCCTCAAAACTTGTTTGGTCCTTACTGTGTCTGCCCTTGCTTCGACGCCATATGTTATTATTGGTCTTAAGCATGCTTTATAGATTCTCATCTTACTCTTAATGGCCATGTCTTTGTTTTTCCATATTGTAGATTTTAGAGCCCCAGAGATTGCAGCTGCCTTTTTTACTTGGGTTTGTATTTCTTCCCGCAGATCAGCTCCCCCCACCAGGTCTATGCCTAGATACTTGAAGGTCCTGACCTGTTCTATGGGTTGATTTTCTAAAACCAGGTTACATGTTTTGGGTGTTCCAAACATAAAATTCCAAACACCCAAAACATAAAATTCACAATACCACCAATTGCAAAACTTTCGTTTTGCAATTGGTTTACAATAAAAAGCAAAGCGAGAGAGTATAACGCACCAATTAATTCCATAAAGTTTTATGTACATAAAACTGGAGAACAAACGCAAGAAAAAAATCAGAGAAGCAATTGTCCTTTCTCCAATTGAATTGGTCAATATCCTTTCATGACCGTCCTGTTTCCTCCGAGAAAATTTGTTTGTACGGTGGGTCCATACTTTTATTGGGATCTTTCCCAACTTCTGAAACACATTCCTTTATAAGAATATTTAAAAAGTTTCGGAGAATTTTCTTCAGGTGTTTTCACCGTGGCGCTTTCCGATTTCTAATACCCCTCCGCCTCTGGGAGGAACAAACATTTAAATTTATTTTTTAAATGGAAATTAAAGATTTTATCACCTCGAGTTTGTAACGTATTAAGGGCGAATTCTACGCTAGATTTCACAGAGGAATCGTATTCTTTTTCAAAATTGCAATTATAGAACTTTGGGATTCGGCGTTAAAAATCCTCGAATGATATCATTTAAATTATGATTAAAAACAATATTAATTTTCATATATAATATTTAAATTTATCACTTTCTAAATGCATTTTTTCTATATGTAAAGCATGCGTAAGACCAAAAATAACATATGGCGTTGAGGCAAGGGTAGACACAGTCAGGACCAAACAAGTTCTGAAGACTTCCGAGATGAAGACACTGAGGACGATAGCAGGCAAGACACTGAGAGATTGGGTGAGATTGAGGATATTATAGATGAAGTAGATAGCGAAGGAGGGACTTGTATGGTCATGTACAAATAATGGACACTACCAAACTCCACTATATTGCACTACATAATCAGCCTCACGGGACTCGTCCTCATGGAAGACCACCTAAAAGATGGAAGGACAGCTGAGAAATTCAACTTACAGGTGGAGGAACCCTCTGGAGAACAGATCACATAGGTCTACAACAAGGAATAATAAGGTCTACAACAAGGTCTACAACAAGGAATAAAGAAGAACAAAAAGAATAAAATACACATATAAGTTCACACTTACATTTCACTTCATCACATAATATTGCTTAAGAAAAGTGCAATAAATTATTATGATAATAATAATTAGTATGACGACTTTCATGGCCGAGTGGCAAGTCCAACGACTGCGACACCGAATATCCCAGGTTTGATTCCTGGCGTTATGCAGTGTGATCGTGATTTACATTTTTAATTAAATATAACTGATTATTTGACAACATGAGGTGAACTTAATTGTGAATTTCATGCTAATCAGATCTGTACAATCGATTATCTTGAAAACACAACAATGGGTAGTATTTTAGTTTTACTATAATCATAATATAAATTGGCAAAACTGGATGACGTAAAGAAAAATTGGAATACTTCGATCTCTCCTAAATTAATTCATAATGCACACGATGCGCAAACCCGAGAACGTTTCTGGAATGATGACATTCTCACATTGTCTTCGGTATAGTTTAGAATTTACGTGATAAGAGTGCACGTGAACAAGATTTTTAAAAGGTGAAAAATCATTACTCAGGTGAATATTTCACGGGTTGCAATTATTATCGATAGTTTAAGAAGAGCATTAATGTTCAATTATGTTACCGGTGATTACATTGCATCTGATCGTTCCCTCGCTCATTAGTGGCGCATTTCCGGTCTTCCAAAGTGGGCCACACCCAGTCAGCGAAGTAATATTCAAGTTGTAAGTCAAACTAACAAGGTTATGAGGCAACTCAGTGGTGGGTCCTGCAATAGCAAGTTTATTACATCCTGCGCTTCTCATCCTCCTTACCTATCCTGACGAGCAGTGCGGGCGCTAGGTCTGGTGGGCCAGACTACAACCATCATCTTACTGTACTAGTTAACAATTATAATTAACAATTCAAATAAATGCGATTTTCATACAAAAAACGGACCTAACTTTCCGAAACACCCAATACTAAACGCAAGAAATTGAATTATCTTAGTGAAATGATAATAAATAAACATTTATACATTAAATGATTTTACTTAAATCTCCTGATGGAAGTTCATTTAAAATAATAATTAAACAAAACGATGTTTTTTAACTACTTTCACTTTTGTCTTTATTTCAACAGCGACCGGTTTCGCCAGGCTCGCTGGCATCGACGGACTGGTGACACTATTGCAAACCGAGTCCTTTATATACATACAGACAAAATACAAAAACATACAGACAAATAAAAAATATTCCTGGAATCGATTACTGGCGAAAAATTGTTTTGTTTGATTCCAGACCTTAGCAGCTATATGGATGGGGAAAACCGAATAAGGCGATGCCAACCTTATGGACCAAGAACTATAACATATAATATTTCAATTCAGTAATAATAAAAACAAAAGTACAATTTTCAAACGATACACTCGTATATAAATATGTGAGCTATAATAAAATTTTAAATTCATTGTATTGAATATGAATCTTCTTGAAACCTGTAATACCAAAATTTAAATTCAGAAAATTTTACGAAAATATTTAAAGATTATTTTTGTTTATCTGTTATAGTCTGAATATTATCTGTATGTATTTAAAGGAGTCGGTTTGCAATAGTGTCACCAGTCCGTCGATGCCAGCGAGCCTGGCGAAACCGGTCGCTGTCGAAATATAGACAAAAGTGGAAGTAGTTAAAAAACCTCGTTTTACTTGATTATTATTTATACATTAATTGAAACATGGATTTTTCCCATATGTGGAAGTTTATTTATTCTGATATGTATTTATGATACTTTTTGTATACTCATATATCACCGGGAAAACTCAAAAAAAATTTGTCAACCGAATGATATTGGTATACTTTCAAAACAATTTGAGATTAATAAAACTCAGATAAGTGGAAGAGCAGCATATTGATAAAAAAGTAATATATTGTTTACATGATCTTTTCAATAATAACAGATATTTATTATAAATTTGAATAAACGTACTGAGAAATACACTTCGTATTTTATTTAACTATAAAAAAAATATATTCTTTCTGAAAATGTTGGGGTCTGTTCTGACAGAATATTAATTTTAGTCCTGTTATGTAGACGTCCTACGTTTGATGGCCCTCTGGAGTCTATACATCACGATCTTGGGAATCCTTGGCGGATCCATTCTCTAAATAAATCAAATTAAATTAAATCCTTTTACTTAAATACTAATTAATAATTCCCTTATGTATGGAAGCGAAGCATGGAACTGGCAAAAGAAGGATGAAAGTAGAATAAATGCAGTTGAAATGAGCTCTCTTAGAAGAATGTGTGGATACTCTGTGTATGATACAGTGCCGAATGAAAATATAAGAAGTGAATGCGGTGCGAATGATGGTGTCATGAACAAAATAATGAAAGGATCATTAAGATGGTTTGGACATATTGAAAGAATGAATGAAGAAAGAACGGTAAAAAAATTATATTTTAATGATGTAAATGGAACCAGAAATAGAGGAAGACCGAGGAAAACGTGGCACGATCAAATAAATCACATATTGAATGTCGGCCATGTGAGGAGTCAGAGAAATCGACGCGCGTGCATGACACGATGTATGAATGTTGAGCAAGCGAGAGAAATATGTCAGGAAAAAAAAGTGTGGCAGTCCATTCTTTCTGCCTACCCCTTCGGGGAGACGGCGTGATGGTTAGTTATTTAGTTAGTTTATAATTTTAAATAGATGGATAAAGAAATCGTTAAGATATTTAAAAACATTTTTTTATAATATAGTATAATTAAAAAACAGATTTGATAATTTGATAATGCCTCAGAAGGGCGAAACATGTTATCCCCCAAAAAATATAATAAAACTTCTAGAAAAACATAAGTTTTTTCATTCGTATTAATTATAAAAAAAACAGATGTTCTTAAATAAACAATTATTTAAATTTAGATAAACTTTGATCACTGCTTGTGTGAACTATTTAGTATTTAATTATTATTGTTATTATTTTATTGAAACGCTCTTTACATTATTATAGCGCGAGGGTATAGCTATCATATTGATTCTCGTGACATGTGATAGATAGCTAATCTATCGCTAATTTATCCTCACATGAATTCTGCACCAGATCAAAGACAGTGTGACAACCACACTGCCGGGACCTTCGGGGCGGTTGTCAAAGCAGTTACCACTCGGCCACGAAGATCGTGAAAGGTCGTACTAATAAAAACGTCTGTTTTCTAGAAGTTTTCATTCGTATAAATGATTAAGTCTTCTTCTTCTTGTCCTGTCACACCTCCGTGGTGCATAGGACCTCAAGGAGCCTTCTCCACCCGACTCTATCGCATGTCTGATGCCTTACATCATCCCAAGTGGCTAGGCAGGCTAGGTCTGCCTCGTTTCTTCTTTCCCCCCATAGGGGACCAGTCTAGATGCTGACTGGGTTCCGCCTCAGAGTGTGACCAATCCACTCTCATTTGCATCTAGCGACTTGTTATCTGATTGGCTTTTCGCCTGCCATGGTCTAGAGAACGGCATTTGACACTGTTTGGGAATAATAGATAATGAGTAATGAGCAATTATTAAGTATGGAGTGTCCACCTTTAATATTCTCTGTAAATAGTAACTAACCATTCTTTTAATTAAAATAATTAGATACCTTACTCGACTCCAGCAAGAAATTCAAAATTATATCAAAGAAATTATTCAAATGACATAGGAACAAATACACATAAAGGTTAAAAAAATCACGAAAATTAGACATTTGATATATTGTTGTAACACCTGATAATATCAACATTGGTTGACGAAACAGGTGTCGCGAAAAATAAAAATACGATTGTAATACATAAAACAAAGTTTTTTTTATTTAACAGTTTATAACAAATGAAATATATAGCTTTACCAAACTGGTAACTTTTAAACTCTTGGAGGGGTATAATGGCGCCCGGCCTGCTCTGCGCCCTATAGCACGCGCGTATTATGAAGTTGGTCTTGTGAGGAACTGAAGTTACAACGGTCTAATCATGCGGTAAATTAGGATTATTAAGGCACATACAAATATGAGTACCCAGTGTGTACACTGCATACAAGACTCGCTGAATAGGGTGCATTACCCAGAAATGGGTTTGATTCTAACAATAAGCGGGCATCAGGTTGCCACCTGTGAAATATTAACGGAAGTAAAGATTTTCTACCCTTTAAAAACTTGGTTCAATTCACAACTTCAAGAAAGTGCTGTAATAATAAAACAACACCAAATTGCTCTCTTTTGTTTTTTGCACTAGTGTCATATAACAATAATTTGAGATGTGGACCTACCGATGAGTTGCCCATGATTCATGGAGGGACCACATTGCAAATGAAGAAATTTTCAGCAGAGTTGAAGAGAGTAGGCGCGTGCTGAACACCATAGTGGAAAAGCGCGCAAGATGGATTGGTCATGTGTTGCGACACGAATGTTTCCTGCATAATGTATTGGAGGAAATGGTCGAGGGATCGATTGGCAGAGGACGACCTCGCCAAGAGTACCTAGACCAGATTTACCGAGATATGGGGTGCACCTTTTATGCGGAGTTGAAGAAAGTTAGCGAGGACCGAGCGGAGTGGAAGAGGAAATGCGTCGCCTTGCTGCAGACCAATCGTTAGATTGAGTCCGGATAAGCAGAATAAAATTCAAAATAATCCTGAGACGTTCGTGTGCATTTCGAATTACTTTTCGAATCGAAGTATTACTCTCTCGCTCTCATGTATTCAAAAATATCTCCTTCTCTTTCTTAATGATATTCGATTTCGCCTTATGATCAATTTATTTATGTAATGATCAACAAACAATTTGAAATGATATACCATCACGCCATTTCGTAGACGAAATAGATATACATACACCCACAGATTTTGTTTCAATCCTAGGTATTGGTTTGCAGTTAAATTTATTAACATCTTTGCTGGTTCATGGGAAGCCACTTGGGCTTTTTAAATGTGGTAGTTTCCCGTTGCTCTCCTTATCTGTATACAACAGGTTGTTTGAACCCAATTACTGTATTATTATCTGGAATTAAACCCGGGACCTTCAGTGTGGTACTTGCCACTCGGACACGAAGATCGCCAAACAATGTATCATAACCATTTTATTACACTTTTCTTAAGCAGTATTATTGTGTGATTCTCTAGCTGTCTATAGTCTGGTGTAGAAATCACGTGATAATTAAATGAAGGCGGATTAAATATCTATCACTGTCATTAGAATCATTATAATAGCTATACCCTTTACGTCGATTTGGCTTGTGCTGTAATGATGTAAGGATCTATTCAACAAAATGATAATAATAATTTCGTTAATAATAGTAAACACGATTGTTTAGTGATGTTACTCGGATTTAATTGATTTATAGCTTATGATGATTCCAACATCGTTCGGCGAAACAACTGTTCCGACAATTTCATAGAAATGATGTAAATTAATTTTGATATGACAATATTTGAAATTAAACAGTTGATAATATTTTATAAATTAAAGAAACGGTGAATTCGTGGAACATAAATTAAATAGACAATATGTGCACCATCTAAAAAGAACATTTTGTGTTAAATTATTTTTATTTTGTCATTTTATTTTATATCATTGTATTTTATATTATTTGTTTTAGATTTATTTTGTGGGTGTTGGACGATCGAAGTGTGCGCGGGGGATGCCCATTGGTGGCGATGAGGTTCGCAACCCATCACACCACGTCTCCCGCGGAGCGAAAAGAGAAGGATGGAGTGCCGCATCAGTAAAAGTGTGACAGTCCATTCTTTCTGCCTACCCTTTCGGGGAGACGGCGTGATGGTTAGTTAGTTAGTTAGTTAAATGATATAAATTTTGACAAATTTGTTTCGCCTTGTGAGGGCATTCTCAAACTATCAGTTTGAAAATGCCCTCGCAAGGCGAAACAAATTTGTCACAATTTATATAAATTAAATCCAAGTAAACCACTAAACAATCGTGTTTACTATTATTAATTAATGTGGAGTTTTACAAAAATAATATAATACCTCAACTAATACTAATACTAATTCAATTAATACTCGCATTATATAATATGGTACGTGGAATTTTACAAACTCGTTTTTGTGATATTATAACTGCCTGTTGTTTTCTTTCATAATGTTTTATCATTTCCATGCTTCACTTCAATACCTAATGTCTGTTTGCTAATCTGCTATGTTATCTTTGCATTTTTGGACAATATAAACGAAAATGTATTTTTTCATATCAAATTGAGTTTAGGAATTAAGCGTGCGTGGTAATTTGATTGTAATTTTAACGTAACATTGTTCATAATCTACAATCATAACACATAAACATTTATACACGTATAATAATAAGAGTAATTTACTTAATTAGTTGACAAGCTAATTACCGTAATAGCAATCTCTCCCACCTCACAGAGATAATGAGACATGAACATTTACCCGAACACAGAATTTGTAAGCCAGCAAATTCTGAAGTGTTAAATAATATTTCAAATTTCGAATTTAAACACGTTTAAAAATATTCTAAGCAATGAATATGCTGTAAAATATAATTAAAATATTATTTTGTTAAGTCTTATTCTTCTTCCTCTTAGTTCAGGTCGTATTACTTGTTTGTGGCGGTGAGTTGTCCTGGAATGATGCTGTCCACACATCTCTCCATTTTGGTGGCCTTCTTGGAGGTCTCTTGCTTGTTGAGTTTTCATCTTTAACCATTTTTGCAATTCTAATATTCTCCATGCGGTCCACGTGGTCTCTCCAAAAGCGCATTCTGCTTCTTCCCCATCTTACTATATCTTCAACACCACATACAGGTCTTATCGTTTAATTTCTGATCCGATCTCTGAGGGTTTTGGTTCTATTGGTATCGGCTCTTACCTCTAACTTATTTCATACGTAATGATGGGGCAGGCGCTTGTCTTGTGTTTATCTCGTCTTAACTTTCGGTTAGCATGTATTTGTTCCTCCATATGGTGTCGCGCAATAGCCAGCCACGGCTGTCGCTTTGTTGGTTTGTGCGTGCACTTCGTCATATAGGTCACTGTAGCTACCGATCTCTAACCCTAGGTAAGTGAATCGCATTCATTTCATTTTTCCTTTAATTTTTTCCCATTTAGTTAGGAATAAAAAACATTTATATTTATGAATTAAAACACTGTTGTTCAAGATTTGAGTTAATTTTTCTCGACATGTTTCGAAGGCATCTTCATCATCGGGATCACGGATACGTCTAAGAGATCTCATTTCTACTATAAATAGTCGGAAAACTAAAAATAGTCAATAAATGTTAAAATAAAAACAAATAAAAGCCTACGAGTTGTAAAGTATTTAAAAGTAGTTAGGCTGTTACTGGGTCTTTTAAATAACACAAAATTGATAAACAGTCCTGTGTTTTGGCCGAAACACTGTGATACTTCCAAATTATTACTGTCAAAATTTAAAACACTGTTATAATATCACAATTTCTTTTTCGTAACACCTCAGTGAATATAAAGAAGTTGCGATGTTATAACAGTGTTTTAAATTTTAACAGTAACAAAATTGATAGTAAAATATACAGGTATATGTTTTTGTGTTCATGGATAATTTAATTCGCTCTCTATATCATCCAGTTTGAAATGGTTTACTTTCGAAACAGTGCGCATTGTTTTGGAGGAATAGTAGAACTGCAACTAAACAGTCATAATGGAGAATGAATACAAATTTGAACTTCTCTAGACTATTTCAACGCTTCGTCCGGCTTGGGTTACAATTCAAATCTAGAGTCCTTTCATTCTATTCTATTCTAGCATTAAATTCTAACAATTTTCCGTAATTCCTGAATGTTCTATTCATGATACCGTGATATAAGCCGCTTCTATTGCGATTCTCTGGATCTATAATAATATTAAAGATGTTCGACCGTATCTGTAGATGTGAAGCAGGTAATTGAACCAAAGAACTTTTGATGATATAATATAACTTGAAACATGGAATATGCATCACGAGAGAGAAAAAAACACTATCGTAGTGGAGTGAAAGTGCCATATGAGCAAGACTAGCTCAAAAACAATTATAATAATTAAGTATAAAATAAAATTTAAATAATTGTTTCTACAATGCACTGCCTCACTAACAATAAAAAAAAATATTAATGTTTTGAGCTCCGAAATATGTTCGATTATCCATTTTTTTGGGGAAACACTGTGATACGTGAACTAATTTAATTTTAAACGGTGCTATTATTTCACGGTTTATTGATTTTATTTTTAAAACTCTTCCAGAAGAACTCCCATTGCTCATTCGATGCTGTAATATGACACAGCGGCGCCTTTTTGTCAGTTTCGCAATACATGGAATCTCTAGGCCCGTCCTCGTCCATATACTCTTTCAGACTCCAGGTCATATTTAATCTACATTTACCTCTATATTCCATTCTCTGTCACAAAAAAAAAAAATTTCTTACACTTCTCGGCCTGTTGGCTAAACTCAAAGCGTATTAAAACTCCGTTACAGTATCAATACAATTGACTCGAGAGAATGTTTGATGTTTGCATTATAATATTCGCGTCCCTTGACGAAAAAAATCGACTAAATGTCAGCCGATGCTAAAAAGAGTAAGAAAATTTGGCGGCAAGTCGGAATAAGAAAAGTGAAGTGAAGTGAAATGAAGGAGGCGAGAACTTCCTCCGAGACACTTTGTCGTGTTATTTTACGGTCGGATTAGAGAGTAAGCGGAATATTTGCTTGATGATAATTTATTATGTCGAGACGAGAAGAGACAATAAATAAAGTTGGCCATTTTGGTTACGAGTTCGCTTGACACGTGGAATATTTAAATGGACATCTTCCCGCCGCGCTCCCTCGCACAGAGGGAATTCATCTTACCTGTTAGAAGTTAAAACTTATTTAGAGGAATTTCATTTTAATAACTACGGCGGCTTGGTTCTAATTAAGCAAATGAAAATTTTGTCCTCCTTACAGAGCACTACAAGAATTAAATTAACAATTATTTTACTTTATCGTCTCTCTTGTCGTTTATTAATGAATTTATAAATTAAACATATTTTATTTATTGTTTCTAGAACAATGATGTGAAACTTATATTAAATAATTAATAAGAATGAAAACGGCTGTTTTCTAGAAGCATCATTATATATTATATGACACGTTTCGCTTAGCTAAGATACTATCAAATGTACATATGATAATCCCTCAGCTAGGCAAATCATGTCATTCCCATAAAATGTAATGAAACTTTTAGAAAAAAGATGCTTTTATTCAAATTAATCATATCAATATTTTTTTAATGAAATTAAACACCTTTTGTTTTCTGTTTTCAATTTATTTTTTACTCACTAAGACTCATATCATCCATGAGCTAAAACATAGTAGTGTTAGTTACACCATTTATAACTCAAAGAAGTCTAAACCGATTTTGATGATCTTTAATTTGTTGGATTTGTCTCCGCCCTGAATAGCAGAAAAATTATTAAAAACTACGAATAAAATTCATTTTCACATACCTTTTGTATGGAGCGGCTTTTTTATGATATCTCGAGAACCGATTGATTGATTTCGATGATTTTTTTTTGTTATTTGTCTTTGAAAAGTAAAAAAATCATAAAAAATATAAATCCATATAAAACGTTATCTCATTTTCATTTTTCATTTTTCATTTATTTTGCTAATAATCACAAACATTACAGACATACAATTCCAAATCATTTGCAATTACATTATAAACAGAGAAGCATTAAAAAAAATAAAAATTAAGCTTAAGAGTAAGAAAAAATCATAACATTGATATTGCATCCCTGAGGCAACTCACACTATCACGAAATATGTCGACCTCCGAGGCGATCCGATTAAGCAATAAGATTGCCCTACCCACAGGCATTACCATTGGCAGGTTGGTTCTGCAGCGTGGCAAATAAAACAATCTGTGCTGTCTTTGACGAAGGTAATTATCAGGGACAAATAGACCTACATCACTCAGGACATCCGAGTTCTGTATACGGCCGCCAATCAGCTGAAAGAAGTGAACTCCCAAGTGAATGTTCCTCCTTCTCTCCAATGATTGGTAGCTTAGCATACCTAGCAAGAATTCAGTCGGAAAGAGCCACGGGTAATAACCGCGCTCCCTGAGGTAAAGAAAGCGCAGAAATTTTTTCTGCACTCGCTCCACCATCAGAGAATATCGGATCCCAGGCGGTGACCAAATAACGGAACTATATTCCAGCCGACTTCTTACCAGGGAATTATACAACACCCGAAGTACCTGTGTGTTCGAAAATATCTTGGCATTCCTGAAAACAAATCCAAGCATTTTAATGGAACTATTACATAGAGCAACTATGTGAAGATTGAACGATAATTGAGCATCGAACAGAACACCGAGATCTCTGGATGTAGAAGCTCTTTCAAGCTGTACCCCATCCATAAGATAGCGAAAGTATAATGTTTTCGATGCCCGTGTGTATGACATAACAAAGCACTTGGAGACGTTGAAGAATAATTTATTACGTTTACTCCATTGGGTTATGCTCTGAATGTCACACTGAAGCTTCAAGCAATCTGAGAGATTCTCTATTTCAGAGAAAACTTTTATGTCATCAGCAAATAATAAAAAATTTGAAAACTTTATTTCGTTAGAAATATCATTTATGAATATCGTGAAAAGCAATGGTCCTAAATTAGACCCTTGTGGCACCCCTGATGAGGTGTGAAAGGCCGAAGACTGAAAAAGTCCATATGACACATATTGTTTTCGAGATGTTAGATAGCTAGAGAAAAGCTTGAGCAGATTGTCACTAAAGCCAATCCTTTGAAGCTTTCGAAGCAAAAGTTGGTGGTCCACCTTATCAAACGCTTTTGAAAAATCGCTATACGAGCAGTCGACTTGTGCACCTTTATCAAGGCACTTAGTGACAAAGTTCGTAAATACCATCAAATTTGTAATGGTTGAACGCCCTGATCTGAATCCATGCTGTTCATTAATTATGAATGGTTCTATCTTTGGGTTAATAAAACGATGTATTAACGCCTCAAATACCTTCGCAGGTGTAGATAAAATTGCTACTGGTCGATAATTTTCAACACATGATTTTGTGCCTTTCTTGAAAACTGGAGAGATTTTAGAAATCTTCCAAAGTTCCGGAAAGACACCCGTTTGTAGCGATCGATTAAATATAATGGACAGTGGTTTTTGAAAATGTGGTTGCAACCTTTTAATATAAAGGTTGGAACAAAATCTGGACCTAATGAATTCGTGTTTTTGAGTTGATTAATAGCCTTGAAGACTTCACATTCACTGAAAAAATCTATGGAAATATCTTGAGCGCCCTGAGTCGTATTCTGCGAATCAGCATGGACTGCCTCATTTGATGGAGTACTGAACACAGATTTAAAATGTTCAGCGAACGCATTCACAACTTCTCTATTGTGAACCTCTTGACCTTGCCACGTCATTGTATCAATAACACCACCATCATGGCGTTTGGAGTCTATATATTTCCAAAAATCATTGGGATTTCTCAAGATATCGGCTCCAATGTTGGATATATATGATTTGAAAGAAGATCTCATTTTACATTTTACCGTAGCTCGAAGACTACTAAAGAGAGTGTAGTAATGTGAATTACCAGAAGACTTCCACTTTTTGTGGTAACTATGTTTCATTCTGATGTCACTGATAATATCTCGAGTGAACCACCTCGGATATCGTCTATTAGTGGTAGCCGGGGGTTTCCTAGGGAAGCAATCATCAAAACAAGAATACACAATGTCATAAAAAACTTGTACGGCCTCATTCACGTCTGTTATAGAGCGAAGTTGATCCCAGTTTGCCTGAAAAAGTGCATCATAGAGGAAACTGAAATCACCATTGGAAAAATTCCAGCCCCTCCATGATACCGTGTCCGCAGTAGGGACCCTAGAATGTGGTCTTGAAGTCTCTATAATCAAGTCGAAATTTAAAGCAGGATGGTAAGAGTCCTCTTTCGTGAGGGGAGATTCGCCTCGAGAAACGGATACCGGAACTGTCGAAAATATTAAATCAAGTATTCTTTGTTTGGTATTCAGAATGCCATTGCACTGGACGAGTCCCAGCACCGAACACATAAATGAGATCTCCTCATCGACATCCCTGCTCTGTGCCGAGTACAAATTAAAATCGCCCAGTAAAATGACACGCTTATCCCCAATTATTAGCAGATTACAAAGAATCTTATTAAAAAATAATCTTTAAGACTCTAAAGAACTCTGAGGAGGAAAATATATTACGCATATGTAAACTATCGTACCTCTATATGTGAGCTTAAGCCAAAGATCTTCATTGACCGTTTCCAACATAGAAAATCTCTGGATATCCATAGATTGTCCGTGTCTCACGGCCAACAAACACCCCCCACCCTGCCTGTGAGCACTACAAGAGGACGCGCGATCTCTCCTAAACACAATAAAATCCGACGTGAATAGTTCCGAGCTCAAAACGCTATCACTAAGCCACGTCTCGGTCAAACATATTATATCAAAATCACATCCTGCTACCTCATTGTAAAACTCGGTGCATTTGGTATTTAACCCTCGTGCGTTTTGATAAAAACATTTTAATGAAGAGGAACAAGAAACAGGGGGAACAATACTGGCCTCGCTTGTGTCTAGTCATTTGACTTTAGGCAAGTGCGGAGTTACCACCCTATTATCCCATTCCTTAACATATGAATGACGTGGCCAATGACAGGGCTTTAAAACTTCACCAACAATTTCTGAAGGTATACCCAATTTGAACGAGGCATAATCTCCCCTCGACTTGATTTTGAAGACCTTGAATGCGGCCGTACTGACAATTGAGGTAAGGTATTTGATAAGGTCATCTGCTGTGGTATCCTTGTGCAGGGGGTAGAGGTGATAAAATGTCATTTTTTTGTTTACTGAAACGTCGTCACTGCGAAGTTTACCGCGCACCACACGACCTCTGCGGGTTCCCTTCGCCACTTTCCAATCTTCCGCCACAGTCGCAGGTGTCGAGGCCGTTTCCGTGGATTCCAGGGTCTCCGATGGCTGGTCCTGGTTGGGCTCAGAAGGGCACGTTTCTGGAGAGGAGCGCTGGGAGTTGGCCTTCCGCTTACTGGAACCGGCAGACACAATGGTAGTAGATATGTCCCCCGTCCCTCTCAGCACACCAGCCGTAAGGGACCTCGTCATCATTCTTCTCGGTTGGCCAACCGCTGCTGCAGTCGAGTACAGCCTAGGAGCAGGGACCGGGACCACAGCAGGAGCCCGAGTGCGACCAGGAGCGATGACAGACGCCACAGGGGGCGCTGGGCAAGTGGGAGATACTGTTACAGCAGTAGGCGGAGCGGAGACGGACAGAAGAGATGCAACTTGATTGCTCGGTGGATCCTCGGCTGAGGGCAAGCCATTCATCCGTCCTCCACATACACATTCACTCATTTTTTGTAATAGTATGGCCACTGCGGAGTTAATTAAGTCCACTTTTAAGTGGAGTGATTTTATCTCACAGAGCATATTTACGGAATCACTCATTTTGTAAATAAATAATTTGAATAACAATTAACTGTCACTTGTTGTGGGAGCGATCGTGGTGACAATCGTGGTGTAATGGGGGTAGGCCGCACAAGTGTCAAATAGTTTTGGGTCAAACTCGCAAACACTGAGGAGCAGCTCCACGATAATAGTCACAAAATAATCACCAACTTTACAATATTACAACAGTTGTAATTATAGTTGTGGACAATGCCACAAACCAAAATAAACTAAAAAGTACAGAGGAACAAAAATTCAACTGTGCACTGTTAAAAATTCAACTTAAAAATTCAACTGTGCACTCATGACATCATACTTGCCGAGCAATTGTTTCTGCATATCCAAGTCAGATACACACACTTAATCAACTCGAGTGCATCCCAAAGTAGTGCAACAATGCTACACGAATCATTTTGATTCTCTTTAATTACACTACACATTAATGTAACTACAACTGCCACGTAAATTACATTCACATCAATGTAATTCAAATACTTTTCATTTTGATTTTTACACATTTGTTGAATTTAATTCATTTTAACTTGATAAATAACTAAAATAAAGCGAAACTAATAAGTTTACACAACATTTATTGATTCCGAGTCGGAACAAAGTTCGCCGGGTCAGCTAGTTTAAAATTATTTATACGGATGAAAACGTCTGTCTTTTTAGATACTTTATTTAAATGTAAGGGAATGAGAGTTTTCGCTGTTCTAAGGCATTGTTAAATGTAGCGAAAATCAAACGCGTTGTTGTTTTAATACACGAGTGAAATGAGCAGAATACGGTAATTAAATCAACAGGTCAGGAATACCGTAATTAAAATGACCATTATGTTTAAACAAAAGAAAAAACTAAATAAATAGCTATTACTAACATGGAAGTTGTATTTTTGTGAATTTGTTAATTGGTGTCATCATAGAATAATACAGAAACTAAATCAAGTGGGGAACCTAATTAGATCGGGACAAGGGTTGACCGCCGAATGTTTCGGCATAACGCAAGACTTTCCGCCAGAGGGTGGGTGCGGGAGGGTGACTCTGCGGTCGCTCCCCTTAACCGAGCACACTGGACAAGCACACTTTGCTGGTCAATTAACTAATGACGGTCTTGTGACACTGGGCAAATGACCGGCGGTCGGGATGAGCGGGCGCTCGGACGAAACGTTCTTAATATATGTATATATGGCGTACATCTGTACGTTAATCATTGGTGTGATGTAGCCAGAGTTACATGCGATGTCTTGCATGCGATGATACATTATTACATATGATGCTTCTCGAATCAGAAACTATGTGATGATCCAGTTAATTATGGTTTGTTACCACCATGGAAATGGGCAGGACATGTAGCCAGACAGGAAATTGATAGATGGGCACCCAAAGGTGATGAAGGCACCCTTGACGTGAAGACCATGGGAAGGACAAAGAGGCGTCGGCTGACCCCATAAAGTTGAGTTGAAGACATTATTTCAGTAAGGTGGAAAAGAAGCATAAAATTTAAGTTAGACAGAAAAAAAAATTATGCTTTTTGATGAAGCCTACATCTAGCAGTGAAGAGATCACTAGTGAAAATAGAACAACCCCTCCAATTACTACATAAAGCATAGATCAATCCGGGGCCCGAGTCTTTTTCTACCATGCTATGAGCTACATAAGGTTTTTACCAATAGCGAGTATAGTTGATTCACAAACCAAAGAGCTATTACTTATGTGTTAGTATGGTGATCTTTCTTGGAATCTGGTTGGTTGTCGGGTCAAATGCGCCAAACGATCAGTGTGTTCCGAGACGCGAGGCGGAGCGCACACGTTTGGCTGCTCATTTACTTGGTGATTCGAAAAATATTCGTTTTGCAGGAGTGTTTTTAAAATATTATTTTTATTATCGAAGATATTTATCGCGTTTATTTGGTCACAATTGTGACTCTATGCGATGGCGCATTATCGTCATGCAAAATCCATGAATTGTTATTTCACAATTCCGGCCGTTTCTGACAGATTTTTTCACGCAAACGCGGTAAATGTATGTTAAGAATTTATTATAACAACGTAAGTTTTATTCTATTTGTTGATGTCTTAGCAAGCTAATAAATAAAAGTAATTTTTCTGTCTGGTAGAAAAATGTAAGATTTCTCCAAGAAAACGTACATTTTCCCCAATAGAAATAACTAAGTCTGAAATCGCGAGTTTCAAAGTATCTAATTTAATATGAAGTTTCACATCATTACTCATGCAACAGTGAATTCGAGAATTTTCGCTGGGAGCGTTACTCAATCTCAACTTGGGCTTAAATATCTACGATGAGAAAGTCTTGTAACAAAATACGGTCAGATCAATCAACCGGTAGTCGGCTACATCCGAAGTAGGAACAATCGATAAGTGTGCATCTGTGATGAATAGATGTACATATAACAAGATGATATTCCAGGAAAATCTGAATTCATAATACGTTACTTTCTTGAAATAATACGTGGGGTAACGAAAAAACCAATAATTTTTTCGGAGCATATAATGTTTTTAAAATATGTTTGTTTATAGAAGTTCATTGTAAAAAATGAATATAAAAAATATATCAGTAAGGTACCAAAACCAGTCCAAGTCCTAAACCTTAGTGGAATTAAACTAAATATATACACGATTACTTTTTTCATTAATTTTATATTTTTAATTCAGAAATTTTTTCGCACATAGCCAATGAGTAATACCCATTTTAAATTAAGCACATCTAATAAGATTGAATTGTTTATAAATATGCACGTCTAAAAATTAAATAAAACCAATCATCACGCTGTCTCCCCGAAGGGGTAGGCAGAAAGAATGGACTGCCACACTTTTCTTTCCTGACATATTTCTCTCGATTCCTCAACATTCATACATCGTGTCATGCACGCGCGTCGATTTCTCTGACTCCTCACGTGGCCGACATTCAATATTTGATTAATTTGATCGTGCCACATTTTCCTCGGTCTTCCTCTTTTTTAATATAATTAAATAAAGAAAAACATAATTGTTAAAAAAAAAGAAATTAATCAATATATTCCACTAGTAATTTTAATTCTAACCGGGTTTGGCGGCTCGGAGCAACCTGCTGATCTACTGTCGACTAAATAATATAACAATTGGAACAAAACTAAATATTTATTTTTTATTGTTGAAAAAGTCGTTTAATGCTTAGTATTTATTATTTCACCCGTCTCCCGAACAACTCCGAGAAATTCTGGAAATTTTAAAGGAATCATCTCAAAAAATTTAACGAATCGAACACATTAAAATCCACAATAAAAATGTAGTAGTGTTGGATGAATATGTGTACCTTGGTCATCTGTTGGCTTTTGGAAGAGGGAGTCAAGAAGATTGGTAGGAGAATTCAGCTCGGTTGGTCTGCATTCGGAAGGCTGGGTAACATCTTCAAGTTGGATATGCCACAAAATTTAAAAACAAAAGTGCTGGAACAGTATGTGTTACCTGTGTTGCACCTGTTTAATGCACAAAATTAAACTTGCATAACGGGAAAGATCCATATTGGGTATCTTGCTTAGAGACCATATTATAGTTTACATATAAACATTGGCTTGATGTCATCATCATCACCAGCCGTCTGTCATCCACTGCTGAATGTAGGCCTCTTCCAAAGCACGCCACCGCCCCCTGTCCATTGCCGCTCCCATCCATATATGTCCAGCAATCCTCTTCAGATCGTCGGTCCAGCGGGCAGGGGGACGTCCAACTCTGCGGAATCTTGATGTCGTAAATATAATATTATCAACCTTAGAGATATCTACCGTATTTGCCTAAAGCTGAATTTTTTTATTATTTTTGGGGACTTAAATACATTTTAACTGCAAAACTTTGAGAAGCGTTTTAACCACTTAATGCTCGGGTTTTTTATTCACAAAAATAGAACCAAAAATATCAGGTGATTTTGTTATTTATTTAGAGAATTTACATAATTTAAAAGTTGTCCAGTTCAAAAATAGACAAACTCAGATTGTTAGTTTACTTTATTTAACGCAAATAAGTGGAAACGCGCGAGCAGTGCTCGGGTTGGCGCGATACGATACATGCGCCGCGCGCGAACACTGCTCGTTCAAAAGCATTAAGTGGTTAAGTGAAAGGCTTCGATATGACACTTTAATTTTCAGGTATATGAATTTATATAAATTATTTCATCTTATAAACCAACTTTTGTTTGATGTCGTAAGTATTATCAACCCTAAAACCCATCGCGAGGTGTAGGTGTATCTACGAAAAATCGAGGCTGTTTTCTCTGGTTACGCGCGTGGGTTTATTCCCCCCGGCACATCTTAAGTTAAAAGCTCGAATGAAGGAATAATGGCTTAATAAAAAGTAGGACTGAGGTGTAAAACAATAGCCGGGGTAGTAAACCTTTTATAGCGACACAGCACGGCCTCCTTTAGCGGGGATTATCTCATAACGGGAGATAACGGGACGTCTCACGCGGCGGGGTATATTAGAATAAATAAAATCATATTAGTAGTGAGAGTTATGATACTCAATATACGGAATTTTTATCCAGCTTTTTTTGTCTCGTAACGTATTTGGAAAACCCAATTGGGAAGTATACAAATTTGTGTACTCAAATTATTGTACAAATGTTGAATTTTTATTATATGTTCTGTCTTGGAGGCATTTGAGATGTGGACCTGCCGACAATGTTTCATTTATTTATTTATTTATACATTTACAAATGAGACATAACAAACGATAAAACATTTAGGTGACTCATTTGGACACACAACGGTATTATAAAGATAAAAAAAAACAACATGAGACCAAAAAAATCACACATATCAGAAGGAATCCAAATATGTCGACGTCAGTGAGGCAGTAATCTTTCCAGAGTTTGCAATATTTTTTTATGAATACTGCCTCACTGACACTGAAAATGTCCAAATCCGAGATGATTAGATTCAGCGTCCGAATTGCTCTTCCTACTGGCATCACCAAAGGCAGGTTGGTTCTGCGTGACGGAGTAAAGAACAATTGATGTCGGCGCTGTCGCAGGTAGTTATCAGGAACAAAAAGACCTATTTGCTCCAGAACATAGGGGTTCTCAATAGAGCCCCGAATCAGTTTGTAAAAATGTGATGTTAGTAATCCTTTCCTCCTTAGTTCGAGGAAGTTATACCCCAGCATACCCAAGAGAAACGCCGTTGGATAGAGCCAAGAATATACCCCGTACTCTCTCATGGAGGAACCACATTACAAATGAAGAGGTCCTCAGCAGAGTTAAAGAGAGTAGGCACGTGTTGAACACCATAGCGGAGAGGCGCGCAATATGGATTGGTCATGTGTTGCGACACGAATGTTTCCTGCATAATGTGTTGGAGGGAATGGTCGAGGGATCGATTGGCAGAGGATGACCTCGCCAAGAGTACCTAGACCAGATTTGCCGAGTTATAGGCTGCACCTCTTATGCGGAGTTGAAAAGAGTTGCCGAGGACCGAGCGGAGTGGAAGAGAAGATGTGTCGCCTTGCTGCAGACCAATCATTAGATTGAGACCGAAGAAGAAGATCTGTCTTAACTCATTGTCCTTGGGAAGAGTATTAATACCCATATACCGTACTGGTGAAGGCCGGCGGGAATATTATAACTATTTCTTTCGAGGACCCAACGTAATCTGTTGGAAGTATATTTTTACTAAATTTTAGTTACATACTTATTTAACATTTTGAAGATTACGTAAATAAAATATTTAGATTGTATTTCAATTTCAATATACACATGTTAACCCTTAACGTACCGTGTTCAAAACAAAACGCTCGCTCCCATGTGGTAAGTTCAGTTTACCGCTAACTTTATCTAAATATCAAGCATATGACTAGATGAATCAAAATTTAATTTATGTCATCTTGTAGGGAATTTCATTAGAATAGATCGATATCTATAACATACATGGATTATTTGAAAAACATATCATTATTAATTTTTTTCTGGAACCATGCGATTTCTGATATGTAATGCGTCACAGCATCATCGGGACTGGACATCGGGTATAAACTTGTCTGCGCGCCGCGGCCGGCGGGGCGAAGATAATGGCACCTAGGCAAAATGTATAGTACGTTCAAGACAACGAGTACTTATTAATATTTGTCCCTTTTGGTAAAGTGTTAATATTTTCACAGTTCTGATATTATTAAGTTGCGTCCTGCGTTTCCGTCCACAGTGGTATTATTACGTACATATTGAAAAGGTCAAAGATATAATTTATAATACGTTCAAAACAGCGAGTAAGTATTTGTCACTTTTGATAAAGTTGTAAATATTAGCAAAACAAATTCTACCTTAACATGAATGAAGGTGAGGGCAGTCTTAGAAAATATTTTTTTTTGGGATGAAGGAAGTAATTTTTTGCTTTTTTTTTATTACGAAATATTGAGAACACTTCAATGGAGGATTACAATTTTTTTTATAATATTAGGGTCCATAGGTTTTAAGAAAATCAACTTTAAATTGGCAGTGGAAACTCAATTTACCACATGGCAACGCGACGGTTAATAAGCGCACAAATATACTGTAAATAATACCGCAGACGATATGTTGAGAATTGTTTTCTTATCATTTTCTAATTTTCTCG
This sequence comes from Lepidostoma basale, assembly GCA_022606425.2. Taxonomy (NCBI): domain Eukaryota; kingdom Metazoa; phylum Arthropoda; class Insecta; order Trichoptera; family Lepidostomatidae; genus Lepidostoma; species Lepidostoma basale. The sequence goes on along the minus strand of JAHDVF020000300.1, from coordinate 847,255 downwards.
GTTAAATTAGAAGCATTTCAAGATCGACATTTACAGCATAATTAACTACTTCAATTTAAAAAAAAAATTTACGTACCATTCGTTTAATGACGAGAATTTATATGTTTTAATAGTATTTATTTAAAAAAATTGGAATAATTATTTTTTGTTTTTTTATGAAAATTATCTCCAAAAAATTGTGAGGTATAATTTTATTCATCTCTATTGATATCCTTCCACTGCTGGATGTCAATAAGCCTGTTCAAATAGTCTTAATTTTTCTTTTATCTTACTCGAATCTTGCCTGTCTTCTTCCCTCAAGTGGATTTGTATCGTCAGCCCATATTTTTTGGGTAATGAATGTGACTAAATGAATAATATATAATATTAAATAAAAATGGAAGCGAAGCATGGAACTGGCAAAAGAAGGATGAAAGTAGAATAAATGCAGTAGAAATAAAATCTCTTAGACGAATGTATTGATACTCTGTGTATGATAGTGTCTAATGAAAATATAAGAAGTGAATGCGGTGCGAATGATGGTGTAATGAACAAAATAATGAAAGGATCAATAAGATGGTTTGGACATATGGAAAGAATGAATGAAGAAAGAATGGTAAAAAAATTATATGTTAACGATGTACTCGTAAATGGAACCAAAAATAGAGGGAGACCGAGGAAAACGTGGCACGATCAAATAAATCAAATATTGAATGTCGGCCATGTGAGGAGTCAGAGAAATCGACGCGCGTGCATGACACGATGTATGAATGTTGAGGAAGCGAGAGAAATATGTCAGGAAAGAAAAGTGTGGCCGTCCATTCTTCCTGCCTACCCCTTCGGGGATACGGCGTGATGGTTAGTTAGTTAGTTTAAAAATATGCGGAGTAATTTAACATTTAATATATTTGGTCAAAATGACACACGGGTGACACATGTAATTAATAAACGATTAACATATTAATTACGCTTTGCAAAACCCTGGACGCTGGGAAGCCAATTTCTCATATCGGTTAACGAGCGGGCATTGTAAATAGTTCCAGAAGTGCACTGGACTAAGGAGCCCCACAGGATGTGTGTACAGTGTACAAGTGCCACGTACGACCGCTGTATATATTAAGATAACGAAGACATCGTAATTTACAATTATTGTTTTGCATAAAGTTCCGCCCGGCTACGGAGGCTGGTTGCATGGCGCGAGGGTGAGAGAGATGGGGGAAGGGACTAGGGCGCGAAAGGGAGAGAGGAAACGTATCACGTACATTAAAATTAGCTCACAGCAATTATTAATGGGACGATACCACAATACCGGTGTTCAGTTGAGAAACTGAGGTCTACTTATCTGTTTTCTTAGAAAAAAAATATTCGCTTAATAAACAAGTACTTCTGCTACTTCTGCAACGTTGTTTTACTAAACAACATTTCAAATTATCTTATTAAAAAACACAAACAAACATATAATATACGTTTTTTTAACGTTTTATGAAATTACAAGATAGTGGATCGGATTATTATGGAATAGAAACGAGAGCTGACACCATCAGAACAAAAAGTCTCCTAAGAACCACAGAAATGAAGACTCTCCGATCCGTTGCGGGAACGACTCTCCGAGACAGAGTAAAAAATTCTGAAATAAGAAAGATCTGCAATGTAGAAGATGTCTGAGAAGACGCTACTGGAGAGATCATGTGGATGATGGAAGACCACCTTAAATATGGCGAGACAGTTGGACAACTGCATCCCAGGAAAGGGCTCCGAGAAAAAACAGGACACAGTCCTAAATAAAACAGAAGAAGAAGAAGAAGACAAGAGAGTGACATGTTTTCCCTTGTTAGACACATCAAATAACAAAAACAATATTAACCGATTTCGCTCCCACCGGAAATTTATCACGATAACTAAACAAATAGTTATTTTGTTACCCCGACAAAACTGAAAGCGAAACCGGGTGGTTCTAAAATAGTATTATATCGTATGTTACATTTATAATAATGCCCAACCACAAATTAAGTGCTCTGAAAGTTAATTATATTATATGCGAATGTAGATATTTACAAAAGTTTGCATTTAACTTTGTATGCAAGCGAAGCATGGAACTGACAAAATAAGGATATTAATAGAATAATAATTGCAGTAGAAATAAAATCTTTTAGACGAATGTGTCGAAAATTTGTGTATGATAAAGGGTCGAATGAAAAAATTAGAATTGATTACGGTGAGATTGAAAGTATTATGAACAAAATAATGAAAAAATCATTAAGATGGTAGACACATATGAGGGCAAAATGGTAAAAACTGTAGGTATATGTCAACTATGTTAATGAAACTAGAAATAGATGAAAACCGAGGAAAACGTGGCACTATCAAATAAATCAAATATTGGATGAATGACGATGACACGATGCTTGAATGTGTAGGAATCGAGAATAATATGCCAGGAAAGAAAAGTGTGGCAGTCCATTATTTTTGCCTGCACCTTCAGCGAGACGGCGCGCGGCGTGATGGTTAGTAAGTTACATTTAATTATAATATAACTTTCATTGATCCTTCATTTTCCTCAATACAAATGTTTTATATAGAGTTTCGATTACACTTTATATGGATACAAAAATTTAATGACGCGAGTGAACCATTTTTACTTAAAATAATTGCGTAGATGTTCATGTTTGGCAGCAATATATTTTATGTCATTTTGATCTGCACTAGCGTTTTCCATTACCACCACCACACTACCCTGAAGATGGAGACTGCAACGATCTCCGAAACGTCGGTCGAGAAGGAGAAATCACATGGTGTTACCCAAAATCACACAAAACACATTTTTAAATTTATTTTTTTGTTTTCTATAAATCGTAAGCTTTTTTCGCATACTAATAACTCAGACATTGTTATCAAATAAATGTTTATGTGCTTAAATATTGTAGCTACAATGGGCTCTTATAATAAATATTCCAAAATCTTTTATTATTCTAGCGATTGGATTTATATCAAATATTTAATTGTATTGTCTTGAGAGGCAACCTGGCTCTCTTTATTTTTGTTTTTAAGCATTGTGAATAATTCTGGAATTTATTGTTCGCACGTTACTCGCTGTTAATATCGAAGTAAAAAATATTTTTTTTAACATTCCTTCATTTTTGATGTATTCTAAGTCCGTATCAGCTCTCATTTATAGGGTGTTTTTAGTCACTCATATTTTTATTGTTTCTTGAAAAATATTGCAATACTTTATTTAATTCATTAAATATTAATTAAAATATCGATTTTGTTTTTGTGAATGTATACAAAATGTTGTATAAAAACTGGTCAAAGTCAAAAGCATATAAAAATTGGAGAGTTTTCTCCAGGCGTTGTCTAGTAATGTGTGATAATTGGGTTGAAAGCCTTTCACAGTATATTAATAAAGATTTTCTGCTTAATGCTTACATCTAGTCTCAATAGATGGCGCTAGTGTAGATTGAACTAAAATATGTGAAATGTTTCTCAACATGGTAGCATATATATAACTTTCAAAAATAGTTGTCATACGCGGTTTTCGTAAGAAGGGCGGAATGGGGAATGTTGTATTACATAAAGTGATCAATTAACCCAACCAATGACAGGTCATAAGTTCTGTAAACGCCTCGACCACCATATTCTGTATCCAAATAATTTACATCTTCGTCTCTATTGAGATACAATTAATTCTTAAAAGTCTGTCCAAAAGTTACATTATATTTAATTTTCGCCATACTATGCCTAATCATAGGGAATACGAGTATGTCACTCCCATAAACTACAATATAAATTTTAGAATAAATGCGTTTTCCTTTAAAAAAATGGATTTGATAATACCACACGGCAAGAGACTAAACTTGTCACTTCCATAAAATAACTCGTCTCTCCGAAGGGGTAGGCAGAAATAATGGACAAGGTACCTCAATATTCATACATGGTGTTAATGCACGCGCGTCGATTTCTCAGACTCTTCACGTGACCGACATTTTATATCATACTCAAACTTCTATGAAATAGAAGGGGTGCATTGATATTATAAATACACTCTCAAATATGCGGTCTTCGGGATAATATTCGCTCTCAACATTGTAGTGCTTAAAAAAACTCATTTATGAACTCTATTACAAGTATGTGGTCTTCAGAATCACTTGTTCTTACTTATTAAATGTTCGGTTCATAAACGAGTATTTTTTTTTTGTATACAACAGGTCGTTTGACCCCAATTACTGTATACTATTTATTTTAGCTATTATATTGATTCTCATGACATGGGATAGGTAACCAGTCTATCGCTATTTTATTGTCACGTGAATTCTACACCAGACCAAAGACAGTGTGACAATCACACTGCCATCGCCGGGAATCGAACCCGGGACCTTCGGAATGGAAGTCAGAGCTCTTACCACTCTTCCACGAAGGTCGTCGTTCGTCGTATTAAATGCACAATTAATAAAATTCTTGTTTTTTTTAGAGGCACCGTTGATATAAAAAATTATAATAGGTTTCATTTTATTAGAACCTGAGAAATATTGGGACAAACTGTCAATGGCATGACCAATCAAACCGAATCATTTCACAGTTTTTGAAAGAAAATAATATAAAGATGGAAAACTCAGCTTGAAAGTACCAAAAAATTATATACAGAGAATGTTTATTCGTTTCGTTCAAGAATTAATCCAATAATCTTGAAAAAATTTTATTAACCCTTTTATTGGATAAAAAATATGAACAGCTTTTCCTTGAGAATTATTAAGCGCTCTTCAAATTTATTCCTTAAAAATGTTAATTTTACAAAAGCCGTATTTTTTTAAGTCAAAATATTTATTTTTTATGAGACGTACGTATTTCAATAAGTGGGCACCCAATTATTTTTTACAGTTTCTTTCTTACAAAAATGTACTAGAGCTAACGAAATTATCGATATCCCCCTTTTCAAGACATTTTCGGAATTTTTAATTAGTGTAAACGGAAATTGTGCCCTTTATGGCCATGGACAAATAAGAGAAGAGACGGTTTGCACACGGTGTTTCAAATTCAAATCGAAGGTTTTTCATACCTTTCTTTCTTACTTTAGGCATAAGAGTCTATTATTACGGGATTCTCTTGCTACGATGCTGAACACAAGCTATCTTTTCAGCCTTTTAAGGAATCTTCCTGGTGGACCCTGTCCATCTGGTATTCCATGTATGGAATTCTCGTGGAATTCATTCTCTAGTCGTGTTGGTGCCGGTACTGTCGACCTGGTCGTCCCATTTGACCACATTTTTAACCTCAGAGATCTCTCGAATTATTGTGTATTGTAATAGACGATCCTTCAATAAATATTTTTTCAAATAGTCCAATGTTTTGGCCGAAACACTATGATAATTTAATATATTATAAACTGTTAAATTAAAAAACTTTACACAGGATTTATTAAAAAAATTACACTGTTTAATATTCCACTATACTATATTTATAGATTACACAACATGTTTCGGAGTTACCTCCATCTTCAGGTGTATGTATCATTCATTATGGGAATGACGTGTTTCGCTTTTCTAAGACATTAGAAAAGCAGATCCTACCTATCTTTCCCATAAACTAAAATAAAACTTCTAGAAAACGTGTGTTTTCATTCTTAACACCAACATTAAGCCAGTATAATCTTAAAAAACAATAAGATACAACTAGTTTTAGAATAGAACCCTTAAATTCATCAAAGTTGCTGCAATGAAAGGTAATTGCGATTTTGAATCACCGTATAGAGCCGAGCTCATGCATCACGATCTCTGAGTATTTTTATTTAAAATTCTTTTTAGTTTATCGTTTCTTCCGGGCAGCGATACCTCAGATCGGTTTCTGTATTAAGTTTTCAATCAATCAATGCCAAAGGGCCGAGCGGTCCCAAGTTACCAGAATAAACGGTTTACAAATGGTAGCTCAAAGGGGAGAGCGCTCTTTCAAGCTTAAGCTAGGATAGCGAGGAAGGTGAAAGGAAGTAGGAGGAGAAGAAAGGAGAGATTAGCCGGAGGCAGGGGTCATGCCACCTTCTTATATTCACTATTTATCAGATGCTTTCCAATTAATCTGTATACGTCCGCTCTACCAAATGATCTTCGATTACTTTTGAAAGAAAGCTTAGAAATATGAGACACATACTTCTTGTATAACCAGCATTGAAAATATAATGTTCTTCTGAAATAACCATTCAAGTTTCTATAATTATAACATTCCTATAATATAAATCAAATTATATAATTTTTAAATATTGTCATATTTTTGTAACTAAGTTTTAACAAGTTGTACGAAAAATATTCATTTTCGTTAACATTGGCGATGGTTTATTTTGATATACTCGTAGTTAAAAAAATACAAAAGTTGAACATTCGAACAGGAATTAAATCGAATGGTTCTTAAGTAACCATGTTTTTTTATAATAGAAAATATAATTGTAGCATTGTCTTATATTGTTATATTTCGTGATGATTAATGTATATGAGAATTGTGTCTCAATTATGTTTTCTCTTTTAAATCTTACATAACACTATTTTGTTTTGTTTCTTTAAGCTTAATATTTAAATACCATTTACGAATATTATATGGGTTAATTTTCAGTGTATTAAGTAATTTTATTAAACTTTGTTTTATATAACATATCTTTATATGATAATGGATAATACCAATTGTTTAATATATAGTAATTTACGAGTATATAGTCAGTAGTGGTGTGACTTTACCGAAAGACCTATCATGATACTATCACACATTACCGAATAAACAAACCAAAAAACATTTAAATTTCGAAGAAAATTCTTCTACACTGCTTGACCTGAATGGGCAACACATTGTACATATAACACCTTTTTGGTATCTAACGGTTTTAAAGCATGTATGGTTTGAACGACTTGCTAAAAAAATGTTAATGTATCCTTTACTGAGTCTAAATTTAATCACCATTCAGTTATAATTTCAGAACATTATTGAAATTTAAATAAAATATTAGGTCCTTACATATGAAATTGGCGTTTTGTATAGGAGGAACATAAATTTGATTTTTTTTAAATATAATATATTTATTAATTATATCAAAGTATGTACCATTGCTATCTATGCACTTTTGCCATCTCATAGGTAGTTCATCGATCCCTTTACTAAAAAAAACATTCGGACGGGAATCAATAAAATCTTTGAAGTCGGTTTGGACTGCCCCATCGGAGTTGAAATTTTTCCCTTGCAAGAAGTTATCCAAATTTCGAAAAAAATAGTAATTTGTTGGGGCAAGGTCCGGAGAGTACGGTGGATGTCTTAGACATTCCAATTGAAGCTCTTCTAATTTGGTAGCCGTCTGTTGTGCAGTGTGTGGTCTAGCGTTATCATGAAGCAGCAGTGGCCTAGAGCGATTAACCAGCCTCGGTTGTTTAGCAGCTAACTTTTCCATCATGGTTTGCAGTTGCTGACAATAAACATCTGCCGTAATCCTCTGGCCAGATTTAAGAAAACTGTAGTGAACGACACCAGCACTAGTCCACCAAACGCTCACAAGTAACTTTTTTGGAGTCAATTTTCGCTTGGGGCATGGTTTGGCTGGTTCGGCAGGGTTCAGCCATTTCGATGAGCGCTTCCGATTATCATACAGGATCCACTTGTCATCACAGGTAATGATTCGATTCAAAATCCCTTCATTATTGTGCCGGTTGAGTAATGCAACGCAGCAGTCAACGCGCGTTTGTTGATTTGCTTCACTCAATTCGTGAGGTACCCACCTTTCAAGCTTTTTCACCTTCCCAATTTGCTTCAAGTGGATTAAAACAGTTTTATCACTAACACCGCAGCCTGCAGCTAACTCGGACGTGGTTTGCGATAGATCCGCTTCCACAATAGCCTTCAATTCTTCATTATCAACTTTGGTCTCCGGCCGTCCACGGGGCTTGTTCTGCAGGTCGAAATTTCCAGAACGAAAACGTTGGAACCAAAAACGCACTGTGTTTTCTTTTGCGGCACCGTCGCCATACACATCATTAATCCTTCGATCCGTTTCTGCAGCACTGGTGCCACGGTGGAACTCGTACTCGTGAATAACGCGATATTTCAAGTTTTCCATTTTGTAAACTGAGTGACGCAAAGAAAAAAAAAACGATTGAGAAAAAAACAAATAAATTATAATTTTCGAAACACAAATACTTGAGTAAATAGCTGTATAAATTTGAATTTGGAATTCCTAACCAAAGAGAAGATATTTGAGATCAAAGTTGCCAGTACGGCAAAACGCCAATTTCATATGTAAGGACCTAATATAATATACTCGTATATGGTACAATCAATAAAATGCACATTTGTATGCAAATTATCGCCTCTAATTATTCATTTTGTTTTTAAGATTCGTACATTTTATGTTGTTGCTTTAATAAGAATAAATGTGCAACAGCTTGCATATTAAACAGAAAATCTTAACCCAGTTAGCATTTTTCTGTAACTCAATGTTCAACAATCCTGGAATATCTATAATGGGAGCAATTTTTCTTTTCCATTTTCGAACGGCGCGGCGCGTGGAGAATAAAGTCCAATTCAAGATTCCTCTTAAATATTTGAGGCATTCCAGAACCAGACTGCTCCTGCCCTGCCAAGAAATCAGTCCAAGACTGTCACAACAAGAAACAAACAGACTTGATTAAAGTTTAAAGTCAACGTGAAATAAGAAATAACGGAAAACAATTGGTATTTCTTGGGGAAGATCTGTTCTCTGGTAAGTACTGAAGTATACAGGTATTACAAACTTAAAATGAAATTGTATTGTTGATTTTCATTTGTTATATCATTTTTTTTTTTTTTTAAAAACAACTAAATATACCAGAATGCTTGGTTCCTGATGCAGGGGACAAGGTTTGGAGCTTGGACACGACCAAATTCCTTCTTTATAATAATGAGCTATTTATCGTTCACATTTGAGATTAACTTACAAACTAACTGATCATCACGCCTTCTCCCCGATAAAGAAGATCTTCAAGCCATTCAGAAGGGATTAATTCTCAATATTTTACTTCAAATATATTTTTATGAATAAGCAGATGTGGAAATATTGAGTTCAGGATTGGTACCGGTAGAATATTAATAATACCTAATTACATCTGATATAACTTATTGTTTTTTGAAAAATGGTGTAAAACTCCATATTAAATAATTAATATGAATGAAAACTTCAGTTCTTTAGAAGTTTTATAATTTATTGGAATGACATGTTTTGCCCTTCTAAGGCATTATCAAATGTTTGTAACATCTGATGATGCCTTAGAAGGGCGAAAAATGTTATTCCCATAAAATATAATAAAACTGACGTTTTCATTCGTATTAATTATCTGTTATTATAGATTTTATCCGCAAAACATAGTTTTGAAAATTTGTTTAAAAAGATTTGTCTGGAAAGATGTTACTTTTCTTGTCTCTCTTCCATATGAGATTTTAATTTTATTTTTAGTTATTATTTTATTTATTTATAATTTTAGGAGTTAAAGAAAAACAGATCTTATATTTTCCTTACAACATAACGATGGTGTTTCTTACGAGTAACTATTTTAAAAATCGTATGATGTAACTCTTTTTGTACATTTTTTATTCATATGTAAAATTGACAGTAATCTCAACTGCGGTTGAGTCGTGGTAATGAAAGAAAAAATATATGTAGTATACGTGTGATAGGCGCGGCTGTGAGAGATTTTCTATCTTTCAATTTAATAATTTAACAAATTTTGTAGTATTTTTTAAAACTTCACTAATCAACTAAGTTAGGCAAAAATAATGGACCGCCATACTCTTCTTTCTTGACATACCTACTTCTCTTAATTCATCAACATTCATACATCGGGTCATACATGATCGTCGATTTCCCCGACTCATTCTCTATTTCTAACTAACTAACCATCACGCCGTCTCCCCGAAAGGGTAGGCAGAAAGAATGGACTGCCACACTTTAATCGATGCGGCACTCCATCCTTCTCTTTTCGCCATCGCGAGAGACGCAGTGTGATGGGTCGCGAACCTCATCGCCACCCAAAGGCATCTCCCGCGCACATTTCGATCGTTCAACGTCTACATAATAAATCTAAAACAAATAATCTGAAATACAATGATATGAAATAAAATAACAAATAAAAATAATTTAACACATAATGTTATTTTAGATGGTGCACTTGTCGCCAGCTGGACGATCCGGACATTTCTCTATTTCTAATTCTGTATATTTCGTTAAAATAAACTTCCTTTACCATTCATTCTTTCCATGTGTCTAAACCATCTAAATGATCATTTCATTATTTGTTCAAAACACCTTCATTCGCACTGAATTCCTTTTTTTATATTTGCATATGACACTCTGTCATATCAGATTTCCTACACGTTTCTCTAAGATATCTCATTTCTACTGGATTCATTCAACTTTAATCCTTCTTTTGCCGGTCCATGCTTCATTTCCAAACATAAGATTTTAAACAAAATATTTTAGCGTTTTGGATAGGGTTTCGTTTGCGATGGCAACTTTAAGTACGAAAACACCATTGTGCACATTGGAGATCGTATCATAATTTTTAATACATTATACAATTTTGTACAATATACAGTTACTTAATTAAAGTGTTGAATTTAATAGAATGTTCTCGGATATTATGAAGATTTTTATATAAATAAATTATAATAAACAACATTCAGTTGTAAGGCTAAAAATCATTGATTTTGTGTACTACAAAAGTTATTTGGCGGTAGCTCTGTATAGTCTGTTTTCATTACTTCAACGGAAAACTTTAGGAGCGATGTGAAAGGAAAGTATGTAGAAGGGTAAATATTAGCTCTTGTGAAGGTAAAGGGAGAGTCGCTTTCCTTTTATTTTTAATTTTATCTTCATCCCCCACACGCTAGAAAAATCCTTTCATCAGAAGCTCTCTCAAATGATTAAAAATTTAAATTACTCTTGTTACAGTCATTATTGGTAACATTTGGCTACACCCAGCATCCTAGCTTGTAATTATATTTGTAAGCATATTTTTTCAAACATAACCATAAATGTACATCAACTGACCAGGTAGAACGATATTCGACAGAATCTCAAATGCTGATATAAGAAAGGAATGTAGAGCGGAATAAGGTATTATGAACAAAATTACGAAAGGATCCCTGCGATGGTTCGGACATATGGAACGCATGGATGGAGAAAAAAATGGTACACGTAAAAAGAAAGTACACGTTAATGATGTAAATGGATTACGGAGTCGAGGCAGACCGAGAAAAACATGGCATAATCAAATTAATCAAATTTGAAAGGTTGGTCATGTTAGAAGTCGGAGGAATCGACGTGCGTGTATGACTCGTTGTATAAATGTGGAGGAAGCTAGAGAGGTTTGCCAGGATAGAGTAGTGTGGCGGTCCATTCTCTCTGCCTACCCCTTCGGGGAAACGGCGTGATGGTTTGTTTGTTTGTAACTGACTATTAAATATGTCACAAGCGAAGTTTTTACTAGAATAACATCGACCTTCGTGGCAGAGTGGTAAGAGCTCTGACTTCCGTACCGAAGGTCCCAAGTTCGATTCCGGCAGTGGCAATATGATTGTCACACTGTCTTTGGTCTGGTGTAGAATTCATGTGACAATAAAATGGCGAGGGATTTGCTACCTATCACATATCATGAGAATCAATATAATAGCTCAAATAAATTGTATACAGTAATTGGGTTCGAACGACCTGTTGTATATAAGAAAAAAAAAATGTATGACTCTTTATCCGCCAATAATTAATTACTTAAGAAAAAACTATTATACAATAAAAATCATAAGCATAAAGGTTGATCTGATAAGTGAACGTTTTAATTTTTAACAACATTATTTAATAAGAAATGCAGCTTTCATTCATGTTGTAACTTACTTTTATTATTTTTTTTAAATTTTCTTTTAATAACTAATATTACACATAAATTGGAATAAATGGTTACATTGTTTTCATAGATTTTATAAAAAAAAATTGAGTTGCATTAAAACCCCAAAATAACATTTACTAACTAATATTTAACCAAATAATACATTATTGTGAAAGAGAAGGAATCCCTGAGATTTTTTGGACATATGGAAAGAATGGACGAGAGAATAATGGTTAAAATAATCGAATGATTTTACTGAAATCTCTTGATGGAAGTTCATTTTAAATAATAATTAAATAAAACGATGTTTTTTTTAATTACTTCCACTTTTGTCTTTATTTAGACAGCGACCGGTTTCGCCAGGCTCGCTGGCATCGACATACTGGTGACACTATTATAAACTTAGTCCTTTATATACATACAGATCAGGGGTGGTTAACATGATTGTATACAAAAATAATCTTCAAATATTTATGTAAAATTTTCTGAATTTAAATATTGGTATTACAGGTATTCAAGGAGGTTTGTATTTAATACAATGGATTTTAAATTTATTATCGCTTACATATTCATATATAATGTTTGAAAAAAAATTGTTTTTATTATTATTGAATTGAAATATTACATGTTATAGTTCTTGGTTCGTAAGGTTGGCCTCGCTTTATTCGGTTTTCCCCATCCATTTAGCCGCTACGGCCTGCCACGGTCTGGTGTTTTGTTTGATTCCACCAGTCTGTCGATGCCAGCTAGCCTGGCGAAACTAATTAGCAATTAGTCTGCTGAACGCGGTCTCCTCGGAGATCGACGTCTTTCATATTAGTAAAGATACGTTCAGGAGACATATAATCTTGACTTTAGAAAGTATCTGGTCTTCCTAATGTCGAACCATCTATAATACGTTCTTGGTACTATGTTGTATTTTTATAATATTTTATCTGTACTCAATAGATGCCTTAAACATTTTCCTGTTTGTTTGTAATGTCATTTTCCTGTTTGTTTGTTTTGAATTAATAAACTGATTTGATTTAATTTGATTTGAAACCGGTAGCTATCGAAATAATAAGTTTAATTATTAGTAAAAAAAAACAACGTTCTTTTTAATTCTTATTTAATAATAAATAAAGGATTTGATTTAAATCAAAAGATTATTTTATAAAACAAACATTTTCATTCGTATTTATCCGTTCATAACTTTTGGCAGTGACTGTATTACTTAGTCGAAACGACTTTTATCCGACCTCTCGACCTCCGCCCACTAAAACATATTTTAATTTGTCACATCAGTAACAATTTGAGTGGGCGCTAATTCCGTTCCGGAATTAAGATTTAATTTCCAAAAGCTCTTCTCAGGAGTGTATGGACAAATAAATTTTTATTACGATTTAAATTGATGGCGCCGTGAAAATTCCATTACACAACCCCTTGCAACATTTATTTTTAATTAAACCGGGCGGCAAAAGAATAACACACCTTGAAAGGGTTTGCTCTCGACAAGGGGTGGCGCGAAGGTTATGTTTGCGGGATAATGGTACAAGGGTGTTTTGCTGGTGACTATTGCACTTTTTTACCTGATGTTATTTTGTAATTAATTATTTTCGTTTCGTTCACATTCTCAATTTGTATATTTAAATATCAAGAGCTTGGTTAGTGCCGCAACGAAGCTCGCAAAATGTATTGATAAACAATCAATACATTTAATCTTTTAAAATCGATCAATAAATTGAGGAAGTATTTCTATTACGTAATTGAATAAAAAAAACATGTATATTTTTCTGTATTTTTTGTTGTTGTTGTTACTATTTGAAATGATAAATATAATCAGGTAGGTCCTGAACGTTCTACTTTAATCTGACATAACTTTTATATAATTGTATTAAACTGCTTTGCCCTTTTTCAATAATCGTTTTAAAAGACATATATGTTTACACATTAAATTTTGAAATGAAGGGCGATGTTCATTAAAAACAACCGTTTTTTCAGTTAATTAATATGGGGAGTTTTTTTTAGAGGTATACAATACATACTCAAAATGGAAAAAAAACACATTAAAATAATGTCAATGTCTATGATATTAGCTTTATTTAATAGATAATTTTATGCCATTATTGTTTAAATATGATTTCGGGCATATGAGCGCCACGGCTAGCTCAAATGAAGCGCAATCCTGAAGTCCAATTTTCGATAATTGTCGTCTTTGTGGATGCGTATTATCCACTAGAGTGTACGTGGTGTGAAAACGATCGATGGTCTTCCGAATAACTTACTCGAATGGACGATTATGCCGACCGTAAAATGGATCAGAACCGAACCATGATTTACAAAATACCTTTGCACAATTTACAAGCACTGTTCTGATGTCAGTCTATTCATGGTAAAATGGCAAAACGTATTTACTACAAATCAACTGTCAAATTGACAGTCTGCAAAAATAATGTTGCTAGTTTAAAAACCAAACTGCTAAAAAAAACACTCTGTAAAAGGAAGTGCTGGAAAAATACTAGTTAACAAAATAATGCCGAAACTAAAACATTAATATCAATATTCTGTAATACAATATTGAAAATATATATATTTTTCTTTTAATTGAACTGACAATCTATGACACAGTCAAATCATGTCTTTTGGGATGATTTCTGACACTTTAAACTGTTAAGTTAAATAACTTTGTTTTTGTATCACAATTGTATTTTATTTTACGGGACAGCTGTACCTATGTTGACATCATCATATATCAAATGTCAATATTTTTTCCCTAGGTTCATAGAAATGTAGTGGCAGAGATAGTGTGATAGAACTATGTACTGGTCCATCTTTTCTTTTTCGATGGCCCAACAGCCCATATCAAGCCTTAGCCTCCAGCTTTTTCTGTTCTCCGCTTTGACCGCCCAATCTTACATTTATAACAATTTCGCTCCATCTCTCTCAACTTCATCCTCCCATCGCACACTTGGTGGTCTAATTGGTCTTCTACCACCTGGGCATCCTACACGTGACCGGCCCATCTAAGTGTGGAGAGACTGATAGCTTTGTAAATATTGTACATTTCGTCATTATACCGCACTCTTCAGCTTTTACCGTCATTCACAGGTCCCAGAATTCTACGCATCATCCTTCTCTCAAAAGTAACACCACTTCGTTAAACCCCATACCACTTCGGGATAATATCCTATACGACTTCAGGAAAATGAAGTGATGGTTAGTTAGTTAATTATTAAGTGTAATATTATGTATGCATAGTTTATAGTTGGTTAGATTAACGAGATTTCTTAAATTTTCCAGTACAATAGTATTTATTACATAAATATATAATGTTGCTTGTGTAGATATCACAATGAGTTTATATATAGCGTGACAGCTTTGCGACTAATCATAAAATCAAATTAACATCATTTTCCTGTATCCTGATTCGTTTGGGCAACACAAGAATAATATTACGCATAATGGGAAACCAACAAGTTACTACACAATACTCAAACGAGATTAAATCAACAAAGAACATCAAGGTTTATGTGTTTATTGTATGCATAATGAAAACATACATGCATAACATTATCTTGGGTAGAAATACTGATTATGTATGATTATTTTTAGGAATTTTGAAGAATCGTATTAACAAACAAATAATAATATTTTTACAAATCAACAATTTCATTTGATTGATACACTGTCGTTATATTTCATTTATTAATTAACACAATTTGAAATCAGCGTGAATGGTGAAAATTTGGAGCAAGTAAATGAGTTCGTATATTTCGGTAGTATGTTTACAAAAGATGGAGAAGTGGTTAGTTAGTTAATTATTTAATGCATTTGTCTCGGCAGCTATTTTCCCTTCGTTTTTATTTTGGCATCATTAGGCATTTTTATTTTAGATTAATTAACGGCGATTGTCGTGTGCATATTCAAATACACGAAGAACAATAATAATGTAAGGCCTACCACAAACGCTACCACATTTTCAAACATTAAGAGGAAAATACATAATAATTCCAAATTTAAATTCAAATGTTAAGCACCTGTCAAGTAGATACAAATATAGAAACAAATGTGAAATGAAGATTCTTTTTTGAGATATTATACAATACACCAAAAATTATATATTTAACTTCGAAAAGATATAGAAAGTGCACTGTCATTATATTCATATAGAAAGTAAATTACTAAAATGTGATTAAAAACTTCTTACTGTTAAAATTTAAAACACTGTTATAATATCACAATTTCTTTTTATTCACTGAGAGTGTCACGACAACTGTTTCACCAACCGATATTTGCATCATCGGGTGTTACAATAAACCCAAGGAGCAAATAAAAATACTAACTATTTATAGGGCAAAAAACTCATTAGTGTGGTTAGTCATAGGTAAAATTAAGTATGCAAAATCTGTTGACAATTTTACAAACAAATATAACAAAGGTGGGAAAAAACAAAAATTGTTAAAGATCCTAACCCAAGCAACAAGAGATTACCAGGAAGGCCGCCGAAGATATGGAGAGATGGTTAGACATCATCATCCTAGGATAGCCCACCATCACAAACAGGTCATACGACCTAATCAAAAAGGAAGGAGAAGAAGAAAAAAAAACAGTGATTAGAAGGGACAATTGTACATACAAGAAATGAAAGGGTATTATCACCGTTAATATTAATAAATAAAAATTATAATTTATATTTAAAATAAAGAAATAAAAACACTGTTCTGTTTTCTTTACCACTATGTGGTGTTTTTATTTCTATTTTATTTTAACTATAAATTTTAATTTTTTTTAAATGTTTACCACAAAGCGAACGCTTCATTAGAAAAATTAATATTAATTAGGTGAAGAAACTACAAATTACATTATTATAAGCCAGCACAATAAAAGTGGGAAAACCAGTAATTCGAATGTACGATTATACATGGAATAAATTCAAGTGCGATTAGCCATAATGCATTAGGGATGATAAACATAAGAAGGAGTGGACCGGCATCCGAAGTGTTGAGGAGCTGTTCCGAGCGGCGCAGAACAAGGACAGGTTCGCCGAGGTGATCGCCAACGTTGGGGGGACCCGACAGGGCACTTGAAGAAGAAGAAGATGAACAAAATAATGAAAGGATCATTAAGATGGTTTGGACATATGGAAAGGTTGAATGAAGAAAGAAAGGTAAAAAAAATATATGTTAACGATGTAAATGAAACCAGAAATAGAGGAAGGCCGAGGAAAACGTGGCACGATCAAATAAATCAAATATTGAATGTCGGCCATGTGAGGAGTCAGAGAAATCGACGCGCGTGCATGACACGATGTAAGAATGTTGAGGAAGCAAGAGAAATATGTCAGGAAAGAAAAGTGTGGCAGTCCATTCTTTCTGCCTACCCCTTTGGGGAGACGGCGTGATGGTTAGTTAGTTAGTTAGAAATTTATTTTAACGTTAGACTTCACATTGGTTTTTAATTATTCAGTTATATAATATGGACTTGGACGCACACAGTTATCCGGAAGAGTGCGGGAATTGCCTGGATGCGGATAGCTCCAGATAGAAGTGAGTGAAAAATACGTGAGGATGCCAACGTCCGGACTAAGAAGAAGAGAATATAAATATTTTGAATTCGTAGATATTATTTACTAATTTAACTCGGTGAGCTTCTATAAACGCGTTGTCACTTAAAAAAACTGCAGGTTTATAAATATAAATATTTTTTTACTCGTTTTAATGGGCCAGAGAAACTGGCGAAATGAAAGCGAAAATGGCCGGTCACAATTGAGTTCTGGTCCAAACCCTTATGTATGGAAGCGAAGAATGGAACTGGCAGAAGTAAGATGAGAGCAGAATAAATACAGTAGAGATGAGGTCCCTAAAACGTATGTGTGGTAGAACGATATACGACAGAATCTTAAATCCTGATATTAGAAAGGAATGAATAAAATTATGAAAGAATCGCTGCGTTAGTTCAGACGGTTATTACCCCTGCCTGTACCCAACTGATTTCCTGCTGGGTATGCTGGACTACCAATCATTGGAAATTAGACGAACTATCCATTTGGGTGTTCATTTTTTTCAACAGATTCGTGGTCGAATACATAACTCGGATATTTTGAATGACTTGACTTTGTTTGTCCCTGACAATTATCTGCGACAAAGACAACATAGATTATTTCACCTGCCACTGTGTAGAACCAATTTACCTAAGATTATGCCCGTGGGCAGGGCAATAATCCTTCTAAACAGTATCTCTTCGGATGTGGACATCTTCCACAATTAGCGATGTAAATGGAGTACGTAGTCGAGGTAGACCGAGGAAAACATGGCATGACCAAATTAATCAAATTTTAAAGGTTGGTCATGTTAGAAGCCGGAAGAATCGACGTGCGTGTATGACTCGCTGTATGAATGTGAAGGAAGCTAGAGAGGTATGTCAGGATAGAGTAGTATGGCGGTCCATTCTCTCTGCCTACCCCTGGGTGAAACGACGTGTTGGTTTGTTGTAGAAACTGGCGTTAATCATACTTGAATATATTAAGGTCTCCATTAACCTCTTGTATTGCTTAATTCCGAGTTAAACTAATACAATCAAGGCTGTATCAATGAATAAAATGAACGTACACAGAATAAATAATTAAATTGGAATGGGTCGTTTCAAAGGGCCTCACGGCGTGCCCCGCCTCTAGCCTGTATCAAAATATTCACCTTTTCTGATCTCCCATCCCGGATCGCTTTTTATCTCTCTTTCCCGGGCGCTTTAATTAAACAAATACCGCGATTTAATAAAGCCATAGTATTAGGTGCTAAAACATCTGAAAGGCGTTGGGGTGGCGTGTTCTGCGGCGTGAGACGGAAGTAGAAAGCAAATGTTTCGGATTGAATCTTCGGTTTTTTCAACAACTGATTGAAGCTTTTTAGCTTTTTCCCAGTCGATAATAAACGGTTGTAGAAAATACCTAATCGTAATGGAATAGTTTCATTAGTGTTCAGCCCAATGTGATTTAGGACTATTATGAATGACAGATGTAGAGTTGAAATGTCGGATTGAAGCAGCAAGAACAGTATTTAACAAAATAAACTCACTCCTTTGCAATGACAATGTCAACTTAAAACTAAGACAAAGGATGTTAAGGTGTTATGTGTGCTCTTTTCTGTTTTATGGGTGTGAGACATGGACATTAAAAGTAAATACAATGAACCGGTTAGAGGCATTTGAAATGTGGCTTCACCGAAGAATGTTCAGGACTGACAAGAATGGACAGACAGAGTGACGAACACAGGAGTCCTGAATCATGCAGGAGTAAATAGAGAGCTGCTGACATTGGTCAAAGTCCGCAAGATTTCATCGCTGCGCCTGATTTTGAAGGGAAAAGTGGAGGGCCGCAGGGGGGCAGGGAGAAGGCGGATCTCTTGGCTGCGCAATGTGAGGGAATGGACGAGAATCGAAACTGTGGAGGAGCTATTCCGGACAGCGCGGGATAGGGAAGAGTTTACCAGAGTGATCGCCAACGTCGGGGGGACCTGACAGGGCACTTAAGAAGAAGATCAATGACGGTCGCATTAAACATACAAAATATGAAACTCATTATTTATTGTTTCTTGAACAATGATGTAAAACTCCATCTTCTTCTTCTTCCTAGCCTTCCCTCCACTGCTGGATGTAGGCCTCTTCCATCTGTCTCCATTTTTCTCGGTCCTGTGCCGCTTCAATCCATTTTTTCCCGGCGACCACAACAATATCGTCGGCCCATCTCTTCTGTGGCCGACCGACACCCCTTTTGTTTTCCCATGGCCTCCACTTTAAGACTTTGAGAGTCCATCTTAAGCTTGGCTGTCTGGCTACGTGTCCTGCCCATTGCCATATTAAATAATTAATACTCCATATTAAATAATTAATACGGATTTCATAAATGTCAGTTTTCTAGAATTTTTATTATATTATATGGGAATGAAATGTTTTGACTTGCTGCGTTATCAAATAGATATATTTGATAATGACTTAGCATTTAATATCCCGAATTATTTTGTCTACATTTGTTGTATACATTTGAAAATTAAATGCATACATTTGAGAATCAAATGTTTACATTTGATAATGGCTTAGCATTATACTCGTATATCAAAAATTATTTTGTCAATTAACTTTTTTATTTCATACGTGAGTAATCTTAGGACAGCAAAAAAATCAAAACATTTATATTATTCTAACAAAATAATGAATTAATTTGGTCTTCGTTTTGTATGAAATAAAATCCAAAGCCTTCTATGGAGTTAAAATAATGCATAATAAAAATTCGGGTTCAAAGGGTAGATTCAAAGTAAATGTTGTCACCATATTTCAATTAACTTGCCAACTCACCCCCTGGGCTTGAAACAACAACCTGGCATTAAATATGAAATCATCCCTCCATAAACAATCCCTTAGTTTAACTGGGTTCTAATCGTAAATCTTGAAATGAACATTGTTGTATCAAGCCACTCAATGAACAATAAATATACGCCAGTGGCGTTTGACTGATATTTTAAAGTCTCATCAAATAATTTAAAATAGTGCACCGAAATTTAACATACATAATACAAGTTCAAACAAACAGTAATTAGAATGCAATTTCATTATCAATTATCTTCATTGCTAGACACAACAATTATCCATTTATGAAGTTTAAAATTAATATTTTTGTGAATGTATACTTATACTTGTATACGAAATCCTGGATTTTCACCAAAGGGTGGTTAATTCAAATTTAATTGTATCTCAATAGAGACGAAGACGCAAACTGGAAACTGAACATAGATGATCAAGGTTTCTCCATAGATGGCGTTAGTGGGTGCATTATATAGGTTAATCTTAAAAAATTCACAAGTGTAATCAAATCTACATAGATGGCCAACTGAAACTGACACGTGAAGATAGATATGGATTTGAAGTATATATACAGCTTCCAAAATTTGTCATGAATGATCATAATAACAAAGGTGGAATGGGGAATGTTGTAATTACATAAAGCGTGCGCTTAACCCAACCAATGACAGGTCATAAGCCCTGTAAACACCTTGATCATCCATGTTCAGTTTCCAGTTTGCGTCTTCGTCTCTATTGAGATACAATTAAATTTAAAATTAATATTCGCTCAATGGACTCCTGTCCTGTAGAAACCGTGTGTTTTTTAATTAATATTAAATAAAAGCTACAAAATAAATTACTGTATGGTATATTATTTATAAAAATCTTGTTGTCATTAATTACCCCTTGAATGCTATAAAAAATGTAGAAAATAAATGTACACACGCAAAGAATGTACTCACGTTTTGCTCGCGCGACAGTCGCGATAGAAGTGAACTCGCTTGTCTTTGGTTACTCCGTATCCATTGTGCTGCGAGTTTATGCCATTTTATCTTCAATATTATTTATAGAATATGGTTTAAACACATCACCTTATCATTTAAAAGTTTTATTTTCATTCTATTCTAATATTATTTGTCATTGCACATGCGAAAATACTCGTAGAAGTAAAATATATGTTAAATTTATGTAAATTTTGAGAGATAACAGGCCGCTTGTAAGTATCATTGCCCGCCACTGCAGAGCCCCCGTTGTCAAAGGTACAGCCATTCTTATTGTTACACCTTTCTTTTGTTAGACGTGAAAATTGCTTTGTACTTCGGGGATATTTCATTTGCAGAACTTAATCAACCGAAAATTATTTTCACAAACTGAGCATTTCGATACGTTTATCGGGGAAAATGGGGTGGATCGGCGTTAGGCGCTATTCATAATTGCGTTTTAGCACGATTTTCCGATTGATAAATCACTATGTTATTACGTAATATGATATTTCAACCAACAGAATAGCAATGTTATCTGCTCCGACGTTTGTTCCTGGCCGGGCGCCAGATTGGGGCTAGGAAAACAATAAGTAGATTGTGGGTTCAAGCCAAGACGGGCGCTGACTTCTCTACAGTTTACCTTTTTTGTGTGAATTAGCAAAGCTTAATTTCATTAAAGCAACAGTTATTTGTAAATATAATTATTGTTATTTCAAAATAATAATAAATATTTGTTATTTCAAAATATTTAGGCTACTTTCAAATAAGAGGTTAGAAATCAAATTGTTACATTAAATATCTGAGGCATATTCGTGTCCAATGATATTATCTTCAACTAACGTTCTGACAGCGTTGTAGGCTTGCAACAATCTCCGAATCGTTCAGAAAAGATTTCTTAGGTATCTCTTCGCGAGGAAGTTTGGTAGCTATCCGTAGCTTTAACCCACCGCATTACTCTTGGGCATCCTGGGGACGTATAGTTTGTAGATAAGAAGGGATGGGTTCACGCTCACCCATTTCTTCAGACTTTATAAGTGGATTTTTGATGGCTGCTCCATCTTCGAGATTTTCCATCTTATCGTTATATTAAATCAAATCAGGTTTTATTATAAAAGATATTACAAACAACAATTAAAGTTTAAGGCATCTCTATTGAGAACAGGTAAAACATAACCGGGTGGTGGTCTAGGGGATAGAACGCTTGGCTCCTGATCCAGGGGACATGGGTTCAAGCCTGAACACGACCAGATTCCTTCTTCATTTTAGATTTATTTCCTCATTGATAGATATTTATTTCCTCATGAGCTATTTTCTGCTCACATTGAAGATTGTAAAATAAATTCTAATATCATTGATATAAATCCTCAATATTGGTCTTTTAAAAAATATAAATAAAAAACACATAATACCAGGAACGCATGAGAGATGGTTCGACATTAGGAAAACATAATACTCTCCAAAGTCAAGAGTATTTGTCTTCTGAACGTACTTTGACGAATATGAAATAAGTCGATCTCCGAAGCGATCATGTTCAGCAGTTTTATTGCTCTCCCCACCGGCATCACCAGAGGCAGGTTGGTTCTGATAACCATCTAGAACATAAAGATGGATAGCCTCCAATATAATGGTGTTCTCAAAGAATCCCCTGATAAGTCTGAAGAAATGGGTAAGTGTGCACCCATCTCTTCTTATCTGCAAACTATTGGTCCCCAGCACAGTGTGACAATCATACTGCCATCGCCAAAAATCGAACCCGGTACCTTGGTATTGCAGTTTAATTTCTTACCACTCTTCCACGAAGGTCGTTTTTTTATAGAAATTCAATGAAAATTCTTCTTCTTCTTCCCTTTAGGTAGACTCAGGAGTCTGTTATTTCAGGCGGGTTCTCTTGAGATGCTGAACTCCAGCTTTCTCTCCACCGTTTCGGGGGTCTTCCTAGTCGGCGTTGTCCGTTTGGCGTTCCATGGAGAGCTATGTGTGGTATTCTATTTGAGCTCATCCTTTCTACGTGTTGATGCCAGTATCGCCGTCTTTGACGTCCCCATCTGACCACATCTTCGACCTCGCAGATTTCTCGGATTGCTGTATTCCTAACTCAATGAAAATAATTTTTAAAAATCCTATATAGTATCTTTAACGATAAGATTTTATATTTTATTTTCTACTCGTATATATCTTATAGATATTATATTTGTTTCTACAGATATCTTATAGATATATATATTTTATAAATATATTTTCAGTTTCATAATTTCTAATATATCAATATTACATTCTAAATAGAAGTTTCATAATGTGTTTACTTTCACAAAAAATGTTAGTTCAATAATGTAAACTTTATGGGGATTTTAAGATACCTACATTCCTTCCTAATTTACCATTATCTTAATGCCTAAGCGTTAAGCGACCTCTGCCCATCCCCACGGCCGCAGTTCACGGGCTCCACCCCCACTATTGTACAAAGCAATTTCGGCAACCAACAGTCAGATCGTCCTTTTTCTTTTAATTGACTAGGTTTGAATGACAGGCTATTCAGTACATCATAAACGATGGCTTAGCGCTTAGCGTTAATGGTTTCAGTGAGTGAATGCCTCCCGGAGGGATGGTCCGGCCCCCGCCCGGAGATTATTCTCACAAGATTAATCTGTCTTTCATTTAATGAAAGGAAAAGACCAGCAGCCGGATCGAGCTACTTTTCGGCTGCAGATAGCGCCGCTATCGAGTCTCCGTAATATCAACTATTCATTATTAAGGTGTTCCTAATATTGCCGAATATCGTAAATAAATCTATCAATGAGAATTTCAAAAAATTCTAGAAACTTAAATTTTTCATCAATATAATTGGATTCATCTATGTTCGCCATACTTTGTGTTGTAGATATTTTATTTGTCTTTTTCATTTATATTAGTAAGAAAGTTATAAGAAAGGAATGTAGAGCGGAAGAAGGTATTATGAACAAAATTATGAAAGGATCGCTGCGTTGGTTCGGACATATGGAACGCATGGATGGAGAAAGAATGGTTAAGAAAGTATACGTTAATGATGTAAATGGGGTACGAAGTCGAGGCAGACCGAGGAAAATATGGCATGACCAAATTAATCAAATTTTAAAAGTTGGTCATGTTAAAAGTCGGAGGAATCGACGTGCGTGTATGACTCGTTGTATGAATGTGGAGGAAGCTAGAGAGGTTTGCCAGGATAGAGTAGTGTGGCGGTCCATTTTCTCTCCTTACCCCTGCGGGGAAACGGCGTGATGGTTAGTTTGTTTGTTTGTTTAGTTAGAAAGTTTCAATCCTGGTATTGGTTTGCAGCAATTTCTTCTATTCTTCTCTTCCATTCTTCCCTCTCTTGTGCGGCTCTTTTGAAATCTGCATACCCTCCATTATGGCATGCAAGAGACCTTCTTGACGTATTACATGGCCGATCCATCTTGCACGCCTTTCGGACAAGGTCCTGAGCAGGTGCCTTCCTCCCTCGATTCCTTGAAGAACTTCCTCATTCGTGATGTGGTCTCTCCAGGAAATTCCATTTATATATGTTTTGTATATACAACACCAACTTTAAAAAAAATTCAATTACATATCTGATAATATGTTTCGGACAACCGGTCCTTCTTCAGAGATACATATTATAAAGATGCATATTTAAAATATTATAAAATTGTTCACAAATATTATCAGTTTTGACAGATTTTATAAAGATTTGTTTTGGAACGTGCTTTTGTTATAACAAATATTATGGATCAATTAAAAATATTAATTTAAAGTTATTATTGGGGTTCAGGTAGATACTGTACAATAAAGGAAATAAATGAAAGATTGGACTAGATGTTAAGTTTATTTGATTATTTATAATATTTTCATTACTTTTAATTGCTTTTTTAATTTCTGAAATTTCGAGATTGCTCAAATTTAGCAATATAACTTTAAATAATAAACATACGATTCTGGAGGGACTACATCGAGAGAGTGGATCCAGCAAGAATTAATAATATAGTGATGCACGAGACTCCAGAAGGCCGTTGACCACTAGGACGATCATCAAAGAGATGGAGAGAAGGCTAGTCGTCTTCATCAAAGGGAAAAAAATGATATCCTGCATAAACAGATCGCAAGATCTACAATCAGAAAAAAGAAGATAATAAATCTATAAAATTTTCGTATCTTCTTAGCGAACTTACTTCCACACCATTGTTTTTACATTCATTCTTATTTTACGATACCCAAGCTTCATTTCAATATACGAGTACAACTACTGTATCATACAATTTGTCTGTTTGTATGTGTTATTAGCAATTACTTATATACATGATGCTATGATCAAGTTTCACCGTACTTTCGATATACAGGTACACTTTAGTGTATTTTTTTCTTATTCACCATAATAAACAATCCACGCTTCCCTTCCTTGCCCGCCTCCAGAGTAATATTATGCGCATATTATACGCAAAATAGGAGAATATTCCACCATCTCATACAATACTTTTTATAGATTCTAACTTTTTACGCCGTAATTCATCTTCCAGCGCTCTCCCTGCGTGGGAAGTCAGAAAACACGTCTGTAAAATATTATGTTAATGTCAGTCATTCCTCCTAACGTAAGATTCTAACGCAAAAAAAGACAATTTAATTCCGACTTACAAAGAATTCTACCTCGAACGGATGTATTCCTAATTTTAATATCTTGTTTAATAAACAAGGTATCAAAAATTGGTTTTTAACTTGAGAAAATGGGAAACGTAAGCGCAAAATACGTACCAGAAATTCTATAATAAAAGGGACGCCAAAAAACCCATCTCATTACATAATTTATTAGAAGGTAAGATATCTTATTTACATATAGAGATACACACACATACACCATTTTTATTCATAAAAAAATGTATACTATGGTTGTAGTGTATATATACGTGTTGATTTTATGTACTCCAGCTTCGCTTACCGATGCAGTGTAGCTAATACACATTGCTTCTAATAACATTTATATTAAATCAGTAAATATATTGAATTCAGAGATTTTCGATAATCCGCTAAACATTGACGTATCGATTAAAATAATCCGTTGTAACATCTTCGTCTTCTTTCGGCGCCGTGTCAGGTCCCCCCCAACGTTGGCGATCACTGCAGTAAAGGCATCTCTTCCCTGCGGCACTGGAACAGGTTCTGAACTCTTGTTATTTCTGTCCACTCTTTGATGTTCCGGAGCCAGGACAGCTGCCTTCTACCAACTCCCTGACGTCTCTACACTTTACCCAATAATATCAGTCGAAGGAGGTGATATTTTTCTCCCCTTAGCACATGACCCAAAAATGAGACCTTTCTAATTCTCACACTCGACAACAGCTCTCTATTGGCTCTGGCTCTCTGTAGTACGTCTGCATTACTGACCCTATCGGTCCACGATATACGGAGCATTCTGCGGTATATCCACATCTCGGACCGGTTCATTACATTCACTTTCAGAGTTCAGGTTTCACAACCATATAGTAGAACAGACCATATTTAATATTTAATTATTCTTTGTCGGAGTTTCAAGTTAAGATTAAACACCCTTTAGTGAAATAAATTTCAAATCCTCTTCACGATACGTTTGATAAAATTTTATAAGAAACTTCCCTCTACTTTTGAATATAGGCCTCTTTCTTTTTCTTCCTTTTGCTTCCACTCGAAACTGTCTTGTCCCTTCATCGACAGCTGATGGAGAAGACGGGTTTTTTGTCGGAGTTTTAAGTTAAGATTATCGTTATAATCTGTCCCTGTCCTGCGCCGCTCGGAACAGCTCCTCCACACTTCGGATACCGGTCCACTCCCTCACGTTTCGCAGCCAGGACATTTGTCTCCTACCGGGCCCTCGGCGTCCCTCAATTTTCCCCTCCAATATCAGGACTTCGATATTGGTAGCCATGTCTGTCCAGGGAACTCTGAGCATTCGGCGATGGAGCCACATTTCAAATGCTTTCAGTCTGTTCATTGAGTTAACTTTCAAGGTCCACGTTTCACATCCGTTCAATAAAACACACATAGCATTTGATCATTCTCTGGCGGAGTTTCAAGTTTACGTTATCATTGCAGAAGAGTGATTTCATTTAGCTATTATATTGAAAAAATAAATTAAAGAAAAAATGCAGTGAACGGAAAGAATATAAAACTGTAAATTTATTTCACCCCGTTCGTATGTACTCGTATTATATATTCGTGGATATTTTATGTATGCACTCCCGCGTAGAGTGCATGCATCGTGTTTCTGCAAACAAAGTCAAAGCGAGTTAACCTATTTTCAGTTGAGTGTTCTTTCACGTGTTTGTATAAATTTTTACTGCATCATTCGTGTATTACCGGCTCAGAGTAAAACATCCCCAAATCTACATACGGAATATGACCCTCGGCAGTAAGAAGCAACTCGCGGGCTGTACAGCCAAATCTGTTGTATTTACAGTTTCATAAAATGCTAATGTGTCTTTTGATTGTTGTGGAATCCAGCATGGCCTGTAAATCCGACTGAATATGTTTGGAGTAATGGCGGTCCGGTAGGGTGACTCTTCGCTGCCTGCTGAGTGCCTAACTGCCCATGAACAACCGCACTGATACCATGCTCAAGCCGAGTACAACAGGCACCACGATAAAAGATCTCTACATTTTAACAAACCAAAATTTTTTCGCAGCGTTGCATTTAAGTCTTTTGATATGTTGGTAGAAATGTGTCGCCGCGCGTACAATGAAATGTGTAACGCATTTTCATGGTATCTAATTTCCGTATGAAAAGTTTTTGCGTAATAAAGTGATTTATCATAGAACGTACAATGGAAGGAGATATAATGGAAAACATTCCTTTTTTTTACTTCTTATCCATTTACAAATTTCATATAAATCCCAAGGGTATAAATAATTGTATGGGCAAATTAAGTAGAAAAATATGTTATACATACCTTCACTTACGCATATTTTTAAAATAGTAAATGAATTGTTCTACGATATATACTCGTACCTGTATCTATGTAAGCGCAGATAAATATATTTTTACTTAAAATATTATTGACATTATCTTTGTAGTCTTACATTTTGCTCTTAACTAAATATTTTGATTTGTTTATCGAAAGTTTTATTTATAACATTTTTTTCACTAATGTCAAAAATACCATTATATCATGCATTTTTTTATTTTTAAATCATTTGCAACAAGTTGTGCTGTTATTCAACAGAGGGTTAGGTTAGGTTAGGTTGTAACGAATTACAAATATCCTGGAAAATTACATTACAATTTTTGTATTATTTAATCCCTAGTTTATATGAAAAAACTTGAATAAATAATTAAATATGTAGGTTAAATATTGTAACTTGAATAATAAAAAAAATATGAATATTTTAAATAAACCTTTTTTCTTTTGCAGCAAGTGGGGTCACTCCTAACATTATTATTATTTTAATTATATCTATTGACCGCAAATGGCACTACTTCGCAGTATTAACATAATTAAAATTTATTATTGTATGGTTCTAACATTAAACGAGTAGGTATAATCTCCATTTTATGAGTGCTCAAACCAATCATCTAATTCGTAATATTAATAAGAAAAAAATGTGTACTTAATGATTTGAGACTTCCATTATCTATGCACGTCAAATTTATCAGTGTGATTAGATTATTTATTGTTTCTTAAACAATTATGTAAAACTAAAAATTATCTTTTAAAAAAACACTTGACTCCTGATCCAAAGGACTTGGGTTCGAGCCTGAACATGACCCGATTCCTTCATCATAATAACGAGTTGTTTCTGCTCAGTTTGATAATTGTAAAAAAATAATTCTAATATCATTGATTAAAGTAATAAATTAATATAGTAAATTAATAAAGGTTTTCTGCTTAATGCTGTCTTATCTTAATAGATGACGCTAGTGTAGAGTGAACTTAAAAATGTAAAGATAGGCGTGGAAATCTACCATATATACAAGTTCCAAAAATTTGTCAGACGTGGTGGTCATAAGGCGGAATGGGGAATGTTGTTAAACATAAAGCGATCGCTCAACCCAACCAATGGCAGGTCATAAGTACTATAAGCGCCTCGGCTACCACCTTCTGTTCCCAGAAAACAATTTACATCTTCGTCACTATTGAGATACAATTAATCCTTATAAAATAAAAATAATTTATCCGCAATGGGTGAAATCCAGTATTTGTCTACAAGAATTTGTATACATTCAAAATGTTATTGATTAAAGTCTTTAAAAAAATAATGATAACGTCTGTTTTCTAGAAGTTTTATTATATAATATTTTAAAGGAATCATGTTTCGTCTTTCTAAGTCGTTATCAAATGTATTTGATAATACCTTAGAAAGGTGAAAAATATCATTCCTATACAATATGATAAAACTTCTAGAAACAAACGCTTACATCGCATGAATTATTTAATGTGAATTTTTACATCATTGTTCAATAAACAAAAAATTTACGGTTGTACTTGTGAATTGTACTGATTTGTAAAACCATTATATTATATCTTATAATGGTACATTTTTATTCGGTTATCTGAAAAAAGTGATTTGAATGGACTAGGTCCGTGGAAGCACATCTCGAATAGCACTTAATCATAAAATCAATCAAACGCGCCCCGGCCCACTTTACATAAATCGGGAGATATTTTCCTTTTCCATTTACGGCTTACGCCATCTGCTTCTTCCATAAAGAATACAGTTTGGGCATTATATCATCGTAAAGATCGTAAAAAAAAACTTAGGTGATGCTTCAAATCTTGTCTCCGGAGATAAAGAATTGAGTCCGCCTTAAGGGGAGAGTCCACAGCGAAATATAATAAGAATATTCAATTCTTTGATACACTCACAAGACGATTTATTTCACGCGATTCTATAAAAAACAGGACTTCTTATTCTTCTCAGTCATATTCCTCATGATTGAGGATCGTATCCATTCTGTAAACTATTGACCATGGAACGCTATGCGCTTCTGTCACCCATTAGTCTCCATGCTGCAAGTAATGAAAGGCCGGTCAGTGCCCTGATTAGATTTGGATCAGCGGCTTAGTGGTCGTTCTTGTGGTCGCTTTTCCTCTGCTTTGCCCAAGATTATGAGCTTTCAAGGTTTTTCTGATCTCTCCAGGCTAAATATTAAAAAAAAAAAAACAGCATACCTTTTTCAAGATACTCGTATTTAAAAAATACACCACATTGTACATTTGGGTGTCCCTTATATGGCCGAACATTTTTTTCCGGTTATTGAAACGCATTCCCCCTAATTGTGTTTATTGGTCTACTAGTTACCCAAATACAGAATCCTACGTTAATTTCCTACGTTAATTTTAACCCGTGCCGACTTAGCCTCAAAGTTTTAGAAAATAGCTGCTTAAAGGGGCTTTTAAATATAGTTGTAGATGATCACTTAAAACCATTATGTTGGATAAATATTGATGAAAACATTAATTTATATAATGCTTTACTGACATTGTAAAATTACAACTTTGAAAAATAAGGGAGAACCTATTATACATGTATATAATATCGATGAAAATGTGAATTTCGTAAATATTTGATTATGAAATGAATTATTATGATTATGACATGATATGAATTCTGTTGACTCTAGGCATTCATTATATCATTAAAGTTTTACAATTTTTACTTATACGCCTGATGCGGTCCACTGCTTAACATGGGCCTCCCCATACTTCTCCAAACACTTCTATCTTGAGCTTTCTGCACCCAGTCACCAACATTTTGTTATTATATATTCAGATTATTAACAGTTAACAAAACAATTGTATTATAATTAATACTATTTAATATTGAGTCATTGTTCAAGAAGCAATAAATGACAATTGTATAATTTCATTTCAAACTTATTAAATGTTGTTATAAATTTAATAAATATAGATTCGTGTTAGAATAATATTTCAAAGAACATAAAAGAAAATACGTCATCACAGTTATTTGCACGATAAAACATGTTTTGGCCAAATCCCGTAAATCGCAACAAAACTGAGCTCCGATCGTATTATGGCGGCAGTGTTAACGACGACGGGAGATTTACACGTGGATTGCCCCCTTAAGCCACTTTTGTATAGAAATTGTAAAGGAAAACCTAACACAATTTAGGATCCCGGATCTCTCAACCTTCTGAGAATTAGTGGGATCTGCTTTTCATATTAACCTTCTATTGGCGTCCTCTATTGGTAATATCCTTGGGATGAATTTACGATTTATTTTTAATATTTCATAGTATTTGAGGCCCTTCGTTTTTTTGGGCTTGAGGGTTTGCATATAAATATTGAAAATCGTAAGAAACGGAAATAGATAACGTAGGTGCGGATCTTTTTCTTGTATAAAAGTTTTTTTATATACTAAGATTTGATACAAAGATACGTTTTTCTTCTACGAGAATAAATTACAGAATTTCTGTAGAAATACAGGTTAATAGATATTAAAAAGGGTAGGAAATCACATAATAAATATGTAATATCTATAAAGGTTTCTTTTCAAAGGAAAATGTTATATTAATGAAAGCTCGAATATACGGAAGTAAGCACATTTGGCAGGGTACTAACTCACCGTCCCCTCTTCTATATATAAATGATCGTGAAATATTCAGAATACACCTTTTACAACGAACCAGCGCGGATAATATGATCTAATTTATAATGATCAAACGTATGAAAATGATAACGAAGATGCCTAATAGAATATCGCATAAAAACAAATATTTAAAAGTCATGTTTTCAGTGAAATTTATTATATTTTCTAACACTCGACTATATTCAGTGTTCCCCAACCGGTGGTCGGTAGACTTTCTGCCGGGAATTTAAATTAATTCGCCATGCAAAAATATTAATTATTGGATTATTTATGTGAAAAAGCATTTTCGCTCATGTACAAATCAAATTGACGACCTTCGTGGCAGAGTGCTTAGAGCTCTGACTTCCATACCGAAGGTCCCGGGTTCGATTCCCGGCGATGGCAGTGTGATTGTCACACTGTCTTTGGTCTGGTGTAGAATTCACGTGACATTAAAAAGGCGATAGATTGGCTACCTATCACATGTCATGTGAATCATCATTATAATAGCTTAAAATAATGTGTAAATACTAATTGGGTTCAAGCGACCTGTTGTATACAACATAAAAAACAAACAAAAAACAGTTGATTTACTTAAAATACATTACAAACAGGATAAATGTTTAAGGCATTTCGTCACCTGAGAGTAAGAGGGTTCCAACTAACAAGATTTCACATTTGGCTTTTTTTCGTGAAAAGGGTTCTTACTAACCTTATCTATACGTACAATTAAAAAATACATGTAATGGTATCGTCATTTTGATGTTAGGAAAAGCATCAAGTTCCATCTGATCATTCAAAATACACGATTCACTGAAAAAGGATTCATTTAAACTTCGAGCTTTATTATTCCAAGTGTTGCCAGACAAAATTTACACGTTTCTCGGTAAAAAAATCTCTGAAAATAGAAATAAAACTCTCTATTCCAAGATACACACCCGAAACCAACTAAACTTTGACTTCATTTTTCTCAGCTTTTTACTTTTGTCAGTTGGAACATTCTTACTCTCGGGTGACGATTTATTGAGTACAGGTAAAATATTATATACATACAACATAATACCAGAAACGCATTAGAGATGGTTCGACATTAGGAAGACATGACACTTTCCAAAGTCTAGAGTATTTGTCTTATGAACGTACCTTTACTAATATGAAAGACGTCGGTCTCCGAGGAGACCGCGTTCAGCAGACTAATTGCTTTTCCCACCTGCAGGTATCACCAGAGGTAAATTGGTTCTGGGGGCCGGTAGGTAGGTAAAACGATCTGTGTTACCGCTGTCGAAGATATCTATCAGGAACAAAAATACTAACATACTCCGGCACGGCCGGGTTCTCGAAATATCCCCTTATTAGACTAAAGAAAAGGGTTAAGAGATGCCTATTTCTTCGAAGTTCTTAATAAAATCGAAGCAAAAAAATTAACTGGACGTGAATGCAGACTTTGTCTGTCAGATGTCTGTTTTCTAGAATTTTATTGTGTTTAATGGGAACGACATGTTTCGCAGTGCTAAGGCATTATCAAACATTTGAAAATGTTGAATCTCAATTTGAGAAAAATAAATTTTAAATTGGAAAAAACAGTGTTTTAATTCATGAAAACAATTGTAAATATTAATTAGTCAAATATGTGAGTTGTCTTCATCTTTTTTATATACTTTGTATATTGATGGTTGAGGTATTTGTTTTGTAAAACTCCATTATAATTATTGTAAAAAAAACAAACAAACAAACAAACCATCACGCCGTTTCCTAGCAGGGGTAGGCAGAGAGAATGGACCGCCACACTACTCTATCCTGGCTAACCTCTCTAGCTTCCTCCACATTCATACAACGAGTCATACACGCACGTCGATTCAACCTTTAAAATTTGATTAATTTGGTCACGCCATGTTTTCCTCGGTCTGCCTCGACTTCGTACCCCATCAACATCATTAACGTATACTTTCTTAACCATTCTTTCTCCATTCATGCGTTCCATGTGTCCGAACCAACGCAGCGATCCTTTCATAATTTTGTTCATAATACCTTCTTCCGCTCTACATTCCTTTCTTATATCAGCATTTGAGATTCTGTCGTATATCGTTCTACCACACATACGTCTTAGGGACCTCATCTCTACCGCATTTATTCTACTCTCATCCTTATTCTGCCAGTTCCATGCTTCGCTTCCATACATTAGGGTTGGGACCAGAACTCCATTGTGAACGGCCGTTTTCGCTTTCATTGATAAATTCTTGTTTCCAATAACTATTTTTAAAGCTCCATTCACTTTGTTACCCGCACCAACCCTTCTTTCGACGTCACTATCCGTTCGGGCATCAGCTGTGAACATGCTACCTAAATACACAAATTCCCTTACCTGTTCCAAGTTCTCTTCGTTCACACTTATATTACAAACTGTCATTTGCTCTTCCCTTTCGAAAACCATCACCTTTGACTTTCCGACATTCATCATTAAATCATTTGACTTGCATACCTCATACATTCTCGACACCAAGACTTGTAATTCGTCCGCACTATCCGCAACGAGAACGGCATCGTCCGCGTAATTATTGTATATAATAATAAACGCGATCGTTTAATTTTACTTGACTTAATTCATATAATTACTTATATAAATAGTAGTTACAAATTTGTTTCGCCTTGCGAGGGCATTTTCAAACTATTACTTTGTATACCATATACCACACTAACTTTAAAAAAAAAATTAAATATCAGACATGTTTTGGACAACCCGGTCCTTCCTCAGTCAGTGTTGACAGATGTTATAAAGATTTATTTTGGAACGTTTATGCTTTTGTTATCACAAATATTATGAACCGATTAAAATTTTTAAATAATCATTTTAAATTCTTATTGGGGTTCAGGTTCACTTACAACAAAGGAAATAAATCAAAGATTGGACTTGACGTTAAATTTATTTGATCATTTATAATATTTTTTTTTATTTTTAATTGCTTTTTTAATTTCTAAAATTTCGAGATTACTCAAAGTAGGTATATTTCTATTATTAACATGCACAATTTAAACGCCATTATCTTTATTCAATGAATGATCTTTAGTGAATGACTTAGTGTTGTATATAAAAAAAGTTTAATATATAAAAATTAAAAGACAAACAAAACATCTACAACACAAAGTATGGCGAACATAGAAGAAATATATTAGTAATTACATTTGAATATGTAATACGTTGTAATATATATTTTGAATAAGTACTGGATTTTCTTGGTTAGGTAGTTATGTTACGTTGTGTAGTTTAGTTAAAAGCTTACAATGCACTAGCCCCATCCATTCCAATTATACACCCCCCACCCGGGCGCATTATGACCCGGTATGACGCGTGTCCGGACAACTGCGCCGCGAATTACATCTGTCGCAATGAACGGGAATGCGACGCGCGCGGTCTACCTGCTAACACCTCCCCTAACACTAACACTAATCTATTGTTTTACAACACATACAGCACGACGTGATACAGAAAGTGTCTCTTATGAAATTGCGATGGGCAGACCATATTGCCAGAGATCAAACTAAATGGACCAAGACCTTACTGCAGTAGAGAGCAAGACAACACAAAGGAAGCATCGGGAGACCACATACAAAGTAAAAATTCGTAACACATACAAAGACGTTCAATGACAAACTAAAAATCAACTTCATATATTGATTATTTCTTGAACAATGATGTGAAACTATATGTTAAATAATTCAACCGAATAAAAACGTATGTTTTCCAGAAGTTTAATGAAAATGTCTAGTTTCGCCTTACTAAGGGATATTTTTGTTTTGATATTTGATAATACCTTAGTTGGAAAAATTTAACTAAGCAAACAAAGGCCACTGACATCATCCACCGAGTGGTGACTCTTTAGAGTACATTTTAATGGCAATGGGTACGTCACGTAGCCAGAAGCTCAGGGTCAAAGAGAAGTGCAGGGCGACCGCAACTA
Source organism: Lepidostoma basale (assembly GCA_022606425.2). Taxonomy (NCBI): domain Eukaryota; kingdom Metazoa; phylum Arthropoda; class Insecta; order Trichoptera; family Lepidostomatidae; genus Lepidostoma; species Lepidostoma basale. The sequence goes on along the minus strand of JAHDVF020000300.1, from coordinate 811,588 downwards.
CGGTGGAAGGATGATCTGAGCAGACACGTCGGAATAACCTGAATGACATGGAAGCGAACGGAGGAGGCCCTTGTCCAGGAGTGGACGGGAATAGGCTGAGGAAGAAGAAGAAGAAGAATCCCTTAGTAAGGCGCAATATGTCATTCACAAAATTAAAAGAGAGAAGACGTTTTGATTCGTGTTAATTATTTAATGCAAGTAACCCAGAAATGAGCGACCAAGAAGAAAATGTTTAGTAGTGAATGTCCATGTGCAATTCCTCAATTCTGTGGAATTCCATATTGACAATTTAAAAAAACTATCAAACTGAACTTTATATCGTGCTCCCGATGATGAAGGTATATAACCTTTGAAAAATGTCTTGAAAAATAAACCCAGAAAAGGAAACAAAAACATTTTTATGAAAATAAACGTGAATATTGTGCGTTCAAGTAATAATTATTTTTTTATATTACTAAAGAACTAACTAACCATCACGCCGTTTCCCCGGAGGGGTAGGCAAAGAGGATTGACCGCCATACTGCTCTGTCCTGACATACCTCTCTAGCTTCGTCTCACGCTAGCCGATTTTTCCCATTTCGAATGTAGCCGCCTTTAAGTAGTTAATTACTTTAATCATGCCATGCTTTCCTTGGTATTCCACGGTTTTTCTTTCAACCGACGGTGCTTGTGTACAATATTTTAACCATTCTTCTCTCGTCCATTCGTTCCATATGTCCAAACCATCTCAGGGATCCTTTTTAACTAACAAACTAACCATCACACTGTCTCTCCGAAGGGGTAGGCAGAAATAATGGATTGGCACACTTTTCATTCCTGACATATCTCTCTCGATTCCTCAACACTCATACATCGTGTCATGCACGCACGTCGATTTCTCTTACTCTTCACGTGGCCGACATTTAATATTTGATTTATTTGATCGTGCCACGTTTTCCTCGGTCTTCCTCTACTTCTAGTTCCATTTACATCGTTAAAATATAATTTTTTTACCATTCTTTCTTCATTTCCGTGTGTCCAAACCATCTTAATGATCCTTTCTTTACTGATCATTTTTACATAACTAGTACGAGTACTAAATTTTGTGTCGATATGTTTGGTTCCTTTCAGTTACGTTTCGTTGCTTTAGATTATATTTTCTATTATACTCGTATATGACCCCAACCAAACCGCAGAGCTAAAAAGAAGAATTTGACTAAGCTGGGCAGCTTTTGGAAACATGAGTTACCAAGAGTGACCCAAAGAGCCATGGGAAGAGCCATGTTAGTAATGAGCCTAAGAGACAGAGTCAGAAACGATACGGTGAGAGAAAAAACAAAGGTCACTGACATCATCCACCGGGTGGCGACTGAAAAAAGACAAGAATACTGCTGACTTGGAGACCGTGGACGGCAAAGAGAAGTGCAGGGCGACCACAACTACGGTGGAAGGATGATCTGAACCGACACGTCGGAATAATCTGGATGCAGTCTGCACAGGACAGAGTGACATGAAAGCGAATGGAGGAGGCCATTGTCCAGGAGTGGACGGAAATACGCTGAGGAAGAAGAAGAAGAAGAAGGTGACCCTATGATTATCAAGCAATTTTAGATAAAGTATACCTTTTATTATTTGTATGTTACATTTACAAATATGATTTATTGATCATAATTATTTTCGCTTTTTTTCTGGTATCTTAAATATCTCAATATTTCAGGACTATACTTTCAGTGATGCTATTGGCGAATGGGCGGGCGACACAACTGGACATTTTTATTGGTCAACTTTCTCCGGAAAGCCGGGAAAAGTTTTACAATAATTGAAAGCTACATTTTATTTACAGAGCACCCGTGAGGCCCTTAATAAGTCGATATCTATTAAAATTGATATACGCTTTGTACTGATGCGAAGGTAGAAACAATTCGGTTTACGAAAACAAATATTCTTTGTCCAATTTTTTGTATATGGGATCAACGATGAATAACAATAAAAACATGCTTATGAAAAGGTATACATTTTTATATGATCTTATTATGATTCTTATTTTATTTTACGTATACGAGTTCATTTTGAATGGTATGTGTTGTTGATAAAAAAATCATATTCTGTTATTTCTTCAAGATATTTTGCCTAAAAATATATTTCACATCGAAAACATTTTTGATAAAAATCACAGTGAAAACGATTTTATATTGGGCCTTAAACAATATAAAACTCGAATATTTCTTATTTATACTAAATAACGCTGGTCTCGGAAAGGGTATCATAAAGAAAAGACCAGCACACTGTTTTTCCTGAAATACTTCGCTCGAATACTCGACAGTCATACATCGTGTTATGCAGGCACATAGATTTCTCCGACTCAATCACGTGCACGTCACATACACATCACGTGAACATCACATGCACATCACGTGCACATCACGTGCACATCGCGTGCACATCACGTGTAGTTCACATGCACATCACATGCAACTCACGTGCACCTCACGTACACATCACGTGCACATCACGTGCGCATGAGCGTCACGTACACATCCGGTAACATGCCCGTTACGCGTACATCACGTGAGCATGCGCGGCGCATATCACATCACGTGCGCGGCACATCCGGTGCGCATGCGCATCAGTGCGCAGATAACGTGCGCATGTAAGCCACACATCCAGTGCGCATGCGCATCAGGTACTCGTGATATGCGCATGCGCATCACGTACTCGTGAAGTGCGCATGCGCATCACGTACTCAGGAAGTGCGCATGCGCATCACGTACTAGTGAGTGCGCATGCGTGTTACGTACACATCCCGTGCGAATGCGCGACAGTGCGCACATTACGTGCGCATGCGCGTAATGTGCACACGCGGTGCGCATGCGCGTTACGCACACGTCAGGTGAGCATGTGAGACACGCGCATATCACGTACGCATGCGCATCACGTGATCATCACATACACGCCACGTGCACATCACGTGCACACCACGTGCACATCACGTGCACATCACGTGCACATCACGTGCACATCACGTGCACATCACGTGCACATCACGTGCACATCACGTGCACATCACGTGCTCATCACGTGCACATCACGTGCACATCACGTGCACATCACGTGCACATCACGTGCACATCACGTGCACATCACGTGCACATCACATAGCCACAGTTTTCTATGATTTCATTATTTATTACGAAACTTGATCTACCATATTTGGAGAGACAATAACTCATTTCCAATATATACTAAATGATTATCTGCACGGACTTTACATTAATTTATCTAACTAACTAACTAACTAACCATCACGCCATTTCCCCGTCGATTATTTCGACTTCGAATGTGACCGCCTTTTAGTAATTGATTAATTTGGTCATACCATGTCTTCCTTGGCCTTCCTCGACTTCTTTTTCCATTTACACTATATATATCTTTACAAACATCCTTCACTCGTCCATTCGTTCCATATGTCCAAACCATCTTAGTGAACCTTTCTTGATTTTATTTATCACGCATTCATCCTCTTTACTTCATCTTTTCTTACTTCATCATTAGATATTTTATCATACATTGTTTTTTCGGCACATCCTTCTTAGTAACCTCATTTCTACGCCATTTATCCTACTTTCACCATTCTTCTGCTAACTCCAAGCTTCACTTCCATACAAAAGGGTCGGCACTAGAACTCCATTGCGCACTGCCATCTTTGCTTCAGTCGATATATGTCTATTTGCGGTAATGACTTTGAGTGCACCATTTATTTTGAGCGCCAACCCTTCTTCCGATATCTTCCTCCATTTTTTCATCTCTTGTAAATATGCTTCCCAGGTAGACAAATTCGGTAACTTGCTCTAATTTCTCACCGTTCGCACTTATGTCATAATCTGTCATACATTCTTCCTTTTCAAATACCATAACTTTAGATCCGGATCGTCCATGTCAACATGTGCAACATCGAAAAAAACATTATGTTTTATTACATTACGTGCTAAATTAAAAAAAAACGGTGGATTCGTGGAACATAAAATAAATAGATAATATGTGCACCATCTAAAAAGAACATTTTGTGTTAATTTATTTTTATTTTGTATTTGATTTTATATCGTTGTATTTTAAATTATTTGTTTTAGATTTATTTTGTGGGTGTTAGACGATCGAAGTGTGCGCGGGAGATGCCTATTGGTGGCGATGAGGTTCGCAACCCATCACACCGCGTCTCCCGCGGGGCGAAAAGAGAAGGATGGAGTGCCGCATCAGTAAAAGTGTGACTGTCCATTCTTTCTGCCTACCCTTTCGGGGAGACGGCGTGATGGTTAGTTAGTTAATTAGTTATAACTTTAGACTTTGATACGTTCATCACGACACATCATGTCTTATCAATTTTTGAATTGGTTGAAGCCATACCGCATTAAAACGTTTCCATTTTTTTTAATGTTCATTTGTGGTTTGAAAATAAGGTATTTTAAAAAAAGAACATAAATTTAAACAGTTGAAAAGTGCCAACATAAAGTAACTAGTATTTTTGTGTCACACCAGAACAAGCCGCGCGTTTCGGCAGTCGCTGCAGCTTGGCGCCTGCAAATCCTCTCGGAGACGCATTAAGCCACGTTTTCATATGAAAATGTTCCGGAGGATCCGAATTTACCCCCACATAGCATAAATTCAACACAAAAGGTATGCTAAATTATTATGGAAATAGGAAGACATCACAGGAACCCAGCTTAGGTCCTTCTTTCACTATATTGGCAGAAGTACTATTATGATTTATAAAAATTCTAATTCTGATAAAAAATAATGTAAAAGCGTTAATAATCATATTATATTACTTGAGAACGTGATTTAAATTATATTAATTAACACCAACATCCAACCCTTTCAGCTCTTTCATACATATGTCCATATACAGATTAAATAACCACGGGGACATTACGCAACCCTGTTTGACACCTTTATTTATATCAAACCATGACAGTCTGCAACATTAGCGTGAATAGTGAAAATTTGGAGCAAGTAGTAGAGTTCGTGTATTTAGGTAGTATGTTTACAAGAGATGGATATTGGAGAGGGATATTGAAAGAAGGGTTGGGGCAGGCAACAAAGTGAATGGTGCACTTAAAGTTGTCATCGCAAACAAAAACCTATCCAAAAAAGCTAGAATGGCAGTGCACAATGGTGTTCTTCTACCGACCCTTATGTATGGAAGCGAAACATGGAACTAGCAAAAGAAGGTTAAAATTAGAATAAATGCAGTAGAAATGAGATCTCTTAGACGAATGTATGGATACTCTGTGTATGATAGAGTGTCGAATGAAAATATAAGAAGTGAATGCGGTGCGAATGATGGTGTCATGAACAAAATAATGAAAGGATCATTAAGATGGTTTGGACATATGGAAAGAACGAATGAAGAAATAATGGTAAAAAATATATATGTTATTGATGTAAATGGAACCAGAAATAGAGGAAGACCGAGGAAAACGTGGAACGATCAAATAAATCAAATATTGAATGTCGGCCATGTGAGCAGTCAGAGAAATCGACGCGCGTGCATGACACGATGTATGAATGTTGAGGAAGCGAGAGAAATATATCAGGAAAGAAAAGTGTGGCAGTCCATTCTTTCTGCCTACCCCTTCGGGGAGACGGCGTGATGGTAAGTTAGTTAGTTAGTTATAATTATTAAATAAGGTTTTACACCAAGAAACAATAAATATGCACAATGGCGTTCTTGTACCGACATCATGTTTGGAAGTGAAACATATAACTGGCAAAAGTAGAATGAAAGTAAAATAAATGCTGTGTAAATTAGGTGTCTTAGACGAATGTGTGAAAAAACCTGTGTATGATAGAGTTTCGAATGAAAATATAGGAGGTGAATGCAGTGCCAATGAAAGTGTTATAAACAAAATAATGAAAGGATAATTAAGATTTGAAGTTTGGACCTACAGTAAGAATGAATGAACAATTTAATATTGAATAATAATTAAATAAAAATGATGTTTTTAACTACATCCACTTTTGTCTTTATTTAGACAGCGATCCGTTTCGCCAGGCTCGCTGGCATCGACAGACTGGTGACACTATTGTAAACTTAGTCCTTTATGTACATACAGATCATAGGTGGTAAACATGATTCTATACAAAAATAATCTTCAAATATTGATGTAAAATTTTCTGAATTTAAATATTGCTAGTATAGGTATTCAAGGAGGTTATTATTTAAAACAATGGATTTTAAATTTTATTATCGCTTACATATTCATACATAATGTTTGAAAAAATTGTAAGTTGGTTTTTATTTTTACTGAATTTAAATAGTAGTAAAATTCAGTAATAATAAAAACCAAATTACATTTTTTCCAACATTATATATGAATATGTAAGCGAAAATAACATTTTAAATCCATTGTATTATATACGAACCTCCTTGTATACCTGTAATACCAATATTTAAATTCAGAAAATTTTACATAAATATTTGAAGATTTTTTTTGTATAGAATCATGTTTACCACCCCTTATCTGTATGTATATAAAGAACTAAGTTTACAATAGTGTCACCAGTCTGTCGATGCCAGTGTACCTGGCGAAACCGGTCGCTGTCTAAATAAAGACAAATGTTGAAGTAGTTAAAAAACATATTTTTAATTTAATTATTATTTAAAATGAACTTCCATCAAGAGATTTCAGTAAAATCATTTGATTAATTTAATATTGGTTGTTTAAGTCGGAGAAATCAACGTGCGTGCATGATACGATGTATGAATGTTGAGGAAGCCAGAGAATTACGTCAAGAAAGAACAGTGTATTGGTCCTTTCTTTCTTACTATCCCTTCGGAGAGACGGCGTGATGGTAAGTTAGTTAGTTGAAACTAAGGAACATTTGTACAAATTCTATTCTAACTTACACCAGAACAAATGTCCTTACTTCTCGTAGAACATCAGCGGGGCGTTATTGAACGTCAGGGAAGGAGAGGGTTTCGTAATGTGGCATTAAGAATCATTAAAACAATATTTTATGACCATAAAATTTACATCATAATGCCGACTGTTTCCCGCGCCCGGCGGACGCTTAGCTGGCGCCATCTCTGCGGAAAAAATCGCGTTTTCCGGAGATTTTCGGGTGCCATTGTGCGCCTTTCCGCCACTGTTTTGTGTCAAGATATTACAATAAGTACTTCCATGTATAACTCTGAACAGGAGATGATATTTTAAAACATGCACATACATATTCTAAAATATGAGTATGTTAACAATATGACTAATTTAAATTTACTTGGGCTTAAGCAAAAGTATTTTAATAATATTAATAGTCAAATAATGCATTAATGTACATATTAAAGATGATGAAAAATCGACGAGCGTGCATGTTATGATGTACGAATGTAGAAGAATTTCGAGAGGTGTGTCAGGACAGCAGTATGCATACTTGTCCAGAGTAATAAGTTAGTTAGGTACTCTATTTTTTTAAGGGCATTCCGTATTCACAAGTGATTAAAATTCGTCTGGGAAATGAAACAACTTATTGATAATAGATAAAATGCAAAGAATAATTTTAAAAAATAGGAATCAAAAGAAACTTAAATAATAAGAAACTTTAAAATATCTCAATAGAGACGAAAATGCAAACTGGAAACTGAATATGGTGATCTAGGTGTTTACGGGACTTATGACCTGTCATTGGTTGGGTTAAGCGCACGCTTTATGTAATTACAACATTCCCCATTCCACCTTTCTTATGACCACCATGTCTGACAAATTTTTGGAAGTTGTATATATGTTAATATCAGACACCATAATTCACATGTCAGTTTCAATGCGCCATCTATGAAGATTAGATTTAAGCATTAAGCAGAAGATCTTCTCATGCGTTCTTTATTATAATTATCAGAAGATCTTCTCATGATCTTCTCAAGATTCTCTCATGCGTTCCTGGTATTATATATTTATTATGTTTTACCTGTTCTCAATAGATGCCTTAAACTATAATATAAAAAAATGTTTGTAATGTGTTTTGAGAAAATAAACTGATTTGATTTGATTTGATTGCGTAATAAAGATCTTCTGCTAACTAACTAGTTAGTTAGTTAGTTAGTTAGCAGAAGATCTTTATTACGCAATCAAATCAATCAAATCAAATCAAATCAAATCAAATCAAATCAAATCAAATCAAATCAGTTTATTTTCTCAAAAGACATTACAAACATTTTTTATATTATAGTTTAAGGCATCTATTGAGAACAGGTTAAACATAATAAATATATAATACCAGGAACGCATGAGAGATTGTTCGACATTAGGAATACAAGATACTCTCCAAAGTCGTATTTGTCTTCTGAATGTACTTTCACGAATATGAAAGACATCGATCTCCGAAGCGATCATGTTCAGCAGTTTGATTGCTCTCCCCACCGGCATCACCAGAGGCAGGTTGGTTCTGCATGTTGGGAGATAAAACAGTCTGATAAAACAATGTGAAAGGCTGCCGCCTATTAACGCTCTGCTAGATAACGCCTGGAAATGTCACTCCAATTTATATGCGAATTTGGACCAGTTTTTGTTTTATACAACATTTTGATATTTTATACAATATTTTGGTATATAAATACTTGTAGACGAATACTGGATTTTATTTACCCATTGCGGGTTATCAATTTCAGGATTAATTTTATCTCAATAGAGACGACTCTTTAGACGACCTTTACATATACCTAAAAAGTTTAACGTACGATGGATACTTTAATATTGCGTTATTTCTATTGTATACAAATACAGGAGACCGTCGTTTATCCGGGGACGTCAGTACCTTAACATACGCATGACTAAGCTAACCCCACCACACCACACAACGTTGGGTGTGGGTTGAACGATGATGAAATTGTTTCTCCGGTACAAAAATATAGTGAGGATGAAGAGGATGATGAAGGAGAACGATTCAATCGTAGAGAAGCCTTTACAGCATTAGAAACTACGCTATCATCGTTTGAAGAGCAAGAGGAAAGCAGCTTAACTTAATTGCTTTTATTAAAACGAATCCGCGATGTTTTAAATTAACAACAACAAACAGTGCTTTGAATTTTAACAGTAATGAAATTTCTTAGTAGAAGTTCATTGTAAATAATGAAAAATCATAAATGAATAACAAATTACTATATATATTCAGTTTAATCTCACGAGGAATTTAATAATTGCGAGTAACATAAATCTAATAATCACAAAAGTCCGGATCGTCCATGTCAACAAGTGCACCATCTAAAATGAACATTATGTGTTAATATATTTTTATGTTGTTATTTTATATCATTGTATTTTATATGATTTGTTTTAGATTTATTTTGTGTTTTACGATAGAAGTGTGTGTGGGAGATGCCTATTGGTGGCGATGAGGTTCGCAACCCATCACACCGCGTCTCCCGCTGAGCGAAAAGAGAAGGGTGGGGTGCCACATCGGTTAAAAGGTGACAGTCCATTCTTTCTACCTACCCTTTCGGGGAGACGGCGGGATGGCTAGTTAGTTAGTTAGGAATTTATAATTATTTTTATTTATTAACATTATTTATTAAACATGTTTTTATTAATTGTGCCTTCATATTTGACAATAATTATTGAGACTTTTGAATAAATGTTTTTCGGATATTAGATAAATAATTAGATAAACTAAATTAAAAAACGCAATTAGAAGGAGCAACATTTGAACTTAATCAGATACAATGCACAAATACTGTTAGTATTTGTTAAGTGGATTAGATACAAAATAATTTGCGCCGTTCAACGTCCTTCTGTAGAAAAGAGACCTAAAAAAGTCGCATCTTATGTTTCAATTTGGGGTGAAAATTTCAAGTAGGTGTGGAATAAATTCAATTTTAATATCTATCGGGAAGTTCACCCAAATTGACAGATTTCTGAGTTTGTGAAATTTCGCGAATTGAGTTTCAGTTAATAGCGACTCTTTGAGACGAAAAAATACAATGATCATTCATTCGAGGATTTAGAGATGGAAAGTACCTAACTCCTCGTAAAAAGTAATGGGGTTTAATATTTGAAATTGGAATGTCAATTATCAAATTCTTCGTAATTTCGAACGATTTTTTAAATAAATTATATATGCAAATAGTCACATATACACGAAGTGGATACTGATAATAAGAAATTAACGTTATTAAAAAATCATTAAAATAAAAATGAGTGAATTATGATTTTAAAAAAAGTTATGAGAGAAAACTGAGTGAATATTTGGAACTTGAATAACTATTTATCCACATAATTTCAACAACGCGAATTATCAACCATATAAGAATCGGAAGAATCGACGTGCGCGTAATACGCCCTGTGTGAATGTGAAAAAATCTAGACATGTTTGTTGATTTGTTGTTGTTGCTGTTATTTTCCTTATCGCTGTTGTTGTTGTTGTTATTGTTGCAGTTATTATTGTTGTTTTTGTGAGTGTGATAGTAAGTAAATAAAAACATGATAATAAAGCAAAAAAAATGTCTGTTTTCTAGAACTTTTTTTATATTTTATGGAAATTACATACTTGTATTTTGCCTTGCTTAGACGATTATATTTGATAATGTTTAAGCAAAGCGAAAGGTGGCATTTCTTAAAATATAATAAAACACTTAGAAAACAGACATTTTCAATTGTATTAATTATTTTAAAAAAGAGCGTTCAATTAAATTCGTTCATAGTTTAACAAGAAACGTATATCTTGAATCAATTAGTTAGCACATGTATACTCGTATATAAAAAGTAGAGTTCTTGATATAATCGACCCTTTCAACGCTTCTAAAAATCAGTACTTTTAAATCCACTGATTGTGTTTTATTCTAATAACTTAAACCTCCTTAGTTAAAAACACTTATTATGTTTTACGTGCCTTTATATTATATACTTTAATAAATAAAACAGATGAAGTGTAGGAGAATTTAAATTCGGAACCACCTATTATGCCAGTAAAAGTAATCCTATTCAGATATAAGTACCTACCTTCTTCTTCAATTAGCGAAGCTCATTTAATATTACAAACACGTGAAATATATATTATTTCAACAGTTTTATTTATCAGTTCATCTTATAATAAGTGCCATAGACATTTTAATTTTCTTCTATCCCCAAAGGATACATAAATAATCCCCAGTTTTACTTTAAACAAAATTTATTTATCCCCTACTCTTGTAGCGAATTTCCCACAGACAAATATTCAAGATAAAATGTAGCTAAAAGCGTATTTGAAGGGAAAAATCTTTTGAATATTTAAAAAGTATATGACGCCATTTACTATACATTGGAAATAATAGGGATTACACTTTTTCATACATTTTCAACTTAAAATTAAAAAGAAAATATACAATATGCTAAAAACATGTTAGATCGGGCATATTTTTTAAATTTAATGCCTTTATTTATCTTGACAAGTTTCGTATGGACACTTTGAGTTAATTTATATCATCCCTATGATCTTCTTCTTCTTTTTCAAATCAAATCAGTTTATTTTCTTAAAAGATATTAAAAACAACATTTATAGTTTAAGACATCTATTGAGAACAGGTAAAATATAATAAATATATAATACCAGGAACGCATGAGAGATGGTTCGATATTAGGGATACAAGGTACTCTTCAAAGTCAAGAATATTGTGGCCGTCCTTGGCGTAGGTCTCCTCTGGTATTGTCGACTCCCTTCTATCCTGAGCGATCCGCATCCAGACACTTTCCGCACACTTCCAGATATCATCGCACCAACGCGACTGTGGGCGCCTGACTCCACGTTTTGCCGTTCTCGAGCACCAGCACAGAAGTCGCCTTGTCCACTTTTCATCTGGGTCACGAGCAACGTGTCCCGCCCAACGTCACTTACGGGTTGCGGCCAACTTGATGACGTCGGAGACATTAGTCCTGGCTCGTATGTCCTCATTCCTGACTCTGTCCTGCAAGCATATACCCAACATGGCTCTCTCCATTGCTCGCTGCGTGACTCACAGATTGTTGGCACGTTTTTGGAATATTATGACTGTCTCGATACCATACGTGAACACTGGCAGAACACAATAAATAGCTTTGAATACTCAAATTTTTTTCGAATTCTTCAAAATGTGGTCAAGATTTTTTAACGCAGCCCAGCTTAATCCAACTCAATCCAACTTAGTCCGACTGAATCCCTATGATCAATGTATATTAATTAATTCAAATGAGAACATTTGTCTTACTGAAGTTTTATTATATTTTTATTATACGTTTTTGGGACATCGTGACTGTCTCAATACCATACGAGAACACTGGCAGAACACAGGCTTTGAATACTCTCATTTTTTTCGAATTCTTCAAAATGTGGCCAAGATTTTTTAACGCAGCCCAGCTTAATCCAACTCAATCCGCCTGTCTAAGGCTTTATCAAATGTAGTAAAAAAGAAAACACGTTAAATGAGAGGGACTACGATAATTAGGGTAATTGACGTTGCCCAATACATTGTTGAAAACAAATTAAGGGATAAACCCTAGAATACAGGAAAGTATTACCTGGAATTAGTTAAATTTGTGTATACAATGTTTACATAGGTAATGGACTACTATAGTAAAATCGGAATGAACTGAGTCTTGGGGCCATAAATCATTTCCCTATGTCTATCTCGCTTGCACTTACGGGCCTTATGGAGCGGTTTAGGGTTGGGCGTAACAATAAAATAAATATGTCGATAAGTAACGTTTACTATCGTATCTTGTTCATAAACTTTAACGAGTTAACAAAGTTTTGATATTAAACTTTATTTATGGGTTTTATGTGCGTTTAAATTAGTATGAAATTAGTGGCTACCAGATACTAAATTAAATACCAGTAAAAACAGAAAAATTGTTTAATTTTAAAATTTGTATACCGTATGTCTATAAACCCAGAAAGAAAGTTAAGTATAAAAAACAAAGTACCTAAATCATATTGGGACCCTTAAAAGAGCCGTTTATATTCCAAAAAAATGTATCAATCCTCATCGGAGTCTTCTTCATCAGTGTCTTCTGCCAAATTTATTATAAGCGGCGCGTGATCTCGCTTTCTGAGCGAGCTTTCTGTAGGTCACTGTTTTGAAGTTCCTCGGCATGTCTCACACATTTGGCCCAGTCTTCTTGTGTGGCATTATCGATGACTCGGTGGAGGTGATTTTCAACATCTGCTATCATGAATGTATTATTATTATTTGCAACTCTCCCTTTACTTGTGCCCAAATTAATTCTATTGGGTTATATTGACAGTGATATGGAGGCAGCCGTATTACTTCGTGGCCTCGTTCATTTGCCAGATTATCTAAAGCGTAGACCTTCTGGGGGTTACTGGCTTTTACTTTTCTTATTAACTCTTCTATAATTTCTCTACTGGAATATGGAATGTTTTTCTTTGTTAACCATTCTTGAATCTCAGCTTTTCTTGTGTTTCTTGTGGGTATCTTTACCAACTGCATCAAATGATAGCTTGCGTTATCGACGATTTTAACAGAGGGCCGTTCAAGTACATTTAGGAATGCGGAAAACCATGCCATATATGTATCGTTTTCATTTCTGTGTGATAATCAGCATCCTTCGATTTTACCGCTTTAAATATTAGCTTCGCTTCTGGAACAAAGCCAGTCCTTGTGGAACCCGTATGGCAAATTATCAATCGTTGACCTTTTCCTACAGGCTGATACTTGAAACCTCCTTCATCGTTGCTTCCAAGCCACATACGCCTTCCTGAATGGTTTTGATTAATCCATGTTTCATCCAGATAGAAACGCGGCCGCTGATCGTTAGTTCTTTTAAGTAAATCCAATTTCCTTAAAAAGTCCATTCTGGCACAAACAATATCTGTTCTTTCCATTAAATATTTACGTCCTTCGGCATTTTTCTTATACTTGAACCCAATCTCCTTCATGACGTTCTCATCGAAGTTTTTCCGCATTTAAAATCAGGTAATTGTTCTCACGGACGGATACTCTCCACTATCATAAAATGAACCAACGGTCCGCTTCAACACACTTTTATCAAAATCGTCAATATTGGTGACAGTTTCTGGTTTCTTAAAATTTGCTCTTGGTGTACAGGGCCTGCCTGATTGCAATAATTCAGTCTTTATTCGGTCCACTGTCGCTCTACTCACACCACAAATAAACGCGGCCGTGCATACGTTGTGAATCACTGTTGGAATTTGAGGGCTAATATCGCCATGTAATTTATTCAAATCAACGTTAGAAAATAAACTATCCATAGTGCGCAACGAGTGGTGATACACGAATGTATTTATTTAATTGCTGTAAACACATTTATAGCAACAACAAAAAAACACGCACGATCCAATCATTAGTGACCCATCATACATATCATAACGTACAGATCATATAAAATCATTAAAGTCGATCGTATCGTATATCGATCGACGAAAAAATCGATAACGGTCGCTTCCCATCCCTATCTCTATTGACATTTATGGCCCCAAGACTCAGTTTAAAACGGCCGGAGTATAAAAGGTAAAATACATAGGTAATGGACTACTATGTAATTCAGAAAAGGAATTTCAATGTTTAAAATAAAGTGTTTCCGAGAAAACCACCAAATTCAAATTTATAAAACTCCAACGGCTTAGCGTGGGCTGGACATCTGGTGCGAATGGAGGACCTGTCAACACCCACACAGTTGACATTTATGGTACATGACCGAAGGCAAGACGCAGTGTGGGAAGACCGCGGATTCGTTGGCTTGATGGTGTTCTGAAGGACCTGCAATTGTTGGGAGTTAGACCTAAGTAGTGGAAGTCGAGAGCTCTGGATAGGGTCGGCTGGGGCTGGGCCGATGTCCACCCAGAACTGAGGAGCTATAGAGAAGAAGAAGAAAAACATTTTTTTTCATTTACATGCAAATAATTATGATAATAATTTTACACATATAAAATTTAATAATGATTCTAAGTACGAGTATATATTAAGTATATTGCTTAATTATAAAATTATTATCATAATTATTTGTAAATAAGTGTTAAAATATGTTTTTCTCGGAAACACTATAATTTGAACAACATTTTGAATGTATACAAATTCTTGTAGACAAATACTGGATTTCACCCATTGCGGATAAATTATTTTTAGATACAATTAATCCTTATAAAATAAAACTATATTTTGAACATTGAAATTCTTTTCTGATCTAAATGATACGAATGTTTTCTGATTCTCAAAACTTGTCGAGATAAATAATTCAAACGATCACTGCTTGTTTATATTTTTTAGCCATTCCTCATCATCCGTTCGTTTAAAATTTCTAAGCCATCTTAGAGACCATTACTAAATTTTATTTAGGACCCATTCATCTGCCGTACCTTCCATCCATATTTCTTTGTTCTGTATTCAATCATACATTGTTTTTCTGCACATTATTCTTAGTTATCTCATTTATAAGGTCTATATCCTACTTTTGAATTATTTTATTAATAATTATAATTGTTCACTGTTTTGGCCGACACACTATGATACTTCAACATTATAACTGTTAAAATTTTAAACACTGTTATAGTTCACAATTTCTTTTAATTAACTGAGAGTGTCGAGATGTTGGCATCATCAGGTGTTACAATAATCTAAAGTAACAAATGAAAAGAATTAATATTTTTTTCCCTATAAATAGTAGGTCTTTTCATTTCTTACTTTAGTTTATTGTAACACCTGACGATGCCAACATCGGTTGGCGAAACAGCTGTCGCGACACTCTCAGTGAATAAAAATAAATTGTGATATTATAACAGTGTTTTAAATTTTAACAGTAATATTTTTTTTTTAATGTATACAAATACTTGTAGACAAATACTGGATTTTTACCCATTGCGGGTTAATCTTTTGTAAGGATTAATCGTATCTCCAGTAAGGGTAAAAATCCAATATTTGTCTAAAATATACAGTCTACAAGAAAATTTGTCTACAATGAATGTATATTCATAAAAACAAATTGTATAAAAAACTGGTACAAGTTAAAAGTATAAAAAATGGAGTTTCACTCCAGGCGTTGTCTAGCAGTGATATAATTGCGTAAGCCTTTCACATTGCATTAATAAAGATTTTCTGCTCAATGCTTACAAATTATCTTAATAGCGCTAGTGTAGATTGACCTAGAAAATGTGAAGTTATTTAAAAATAGTAGGATATACGAGTATACAAGTTTCAAAAATTTGTTAGACGTGGTGGTCGTAAGAAGGGCGAAATGGGGAATGTTGTTAACATAAAGTGATCGCTTAACCCAACCAATGACAGGTCATAAGCTCGACTACCATCTTTTGTTTCCAAAAAAATTTACATCTTCGCCTCTATTGAGATACAATTAATCCTTAGTAATAATTATATTCTTATCATATTCAGCAAACATGGAAATCAACCTAATGGCAATTATGATTTAGAAGAATTATTAGGTCAGCTCTCATTCCCAAAATATTAATGTGTTTCTCCTCCCTTAATCTGGGAGAGAATTTATTATTTTTATTTTTGGCCCTTGAGATTTCGGAAACATTTGTGCCGTTCAACGTCGATTCCAGGGAAACAATGGAAAAGCATTCAAAATTAATGGACCCTCACTTAAACCAGCTGAAGAGAATTAATTATAAATTGGCCAACTTCGTAATTCATTATTCTCCAACTTTACAAAATTAAAAACATTTTGTTTGTCCGTTCCGGGAGATAATTCATAGCAAAGTTTACAATTAATCTTGAGGCGCTTGGTTAGTTCCCGGCATGGACCTTTGATTGTGGGAAGTTTTTTAATATCCGGAAAGTGTTATGCACCTGCGTAAAGATTTCGAAAGGTTATCTCAGAAAAGGGAGCCCCTCTTATACCGTAATTTACCTACTATATTGTATACCTACAGATTTTCTCTTTCTAAAAATGACTTTACAAGAAAAAGTTAATGAGTTTTCTTGGAAATATAATAAAGTTGGCATTGCATAAAGGAGACATAGTGCCATTCTTTACGTGTGGATATGAAGCTTGGAGTCTGAAAAAGATGTATGAAAATAGGATAAAAGGCGTAGAAATAAGATTGTCGAATCACGTGACGAAACATAATGCATGATAGAACACCGAAATAAGAAGTAAGAAAGGAATATATGGCAGATCAATACAGGCGATCTAGAGTTGTCAGGGAATTGTTATCAACTTTCAAGGTTCGAAAGATCTCACATCTGGGTCATATCCCTTCACATATAAAGTACCACCTTCTCCAACTGATATTGGAGGAGAAAATTGAGGGACGCCGAGGGCCCGGAAGGAGACAAATGTCCTGGCTGCGAAACGTGAGAGAGTGGACCGGCATCCGAAGTGTGGAGGAGCTGTCCCGAGCGGCGCAGGACAGGGACAGGTTCGTCGAGGTGATCGCCAACATAGATTATTTCACCTGCCATTGTATATAACCAATCTATCTAAGGTTATATCCGTGGGCAGGGCAATAATCCTTCTAAGCCGCATCTCTTCGAATGTAGATATTTTTCACGATAGTGAGGCTACCCTCAGAAAGCATCTATCTCTTATATATTAAAATGGCATTTGCTTTTCTTGTTTTTTTTTGTACTGCATTGTTTATTTTTATCATTTATTCTTAATGTTTTTTTCACTATATTGTTTTTTTTACTATTTTTTTAATGTTCTTAATTGTAATCATAAACGCATTGGAAAATATTATATCTGTAATGATAATATATATATTTTTTTTATTTGAAATAACTAACTAGCCATCACGCCGTCTCCCCGAAAGGGTAGGCCGAAATAATGGACTGCCACACTTTAACCGACGCGGTACTCCATCCTTCTCTTTTCCCCCCCGCGAGAGACGAGGTGTGAAGGGTTGCGAACCTCATCGCCACCAATAGGCATCTCCCACGCACACTTCGATCGTCCAACGTCCACAAAATAAATCTAAAACAAATTAATTGAATTGAATTCTAAATAAAATTGGGAAAGAGGAACTTAGATGGTGTGGACACATGGCGCCCTTGGAAACGACACAATTAGGCAAAAGCTACCATCACAACGTCAAAAGCTATTTTGGGCTATTTCTAGCCAAAACACATCCAAGCAAAACAGCTGTCAAAAATTAACTAAACATTCAAAATGGCCGACCTTGTCAGCATAAGTAAGGGACATGAGTACCAACATAACGCTTCAAAAAAATCAAAAATCAAATATACGTAGCCAGCGGAAATTCAAAATTCGCGATACTTTTTGAACAGACCTCGTACTTTATTTAAAAAAATATTAAAACCAAACATGTTTCGGACACATAAGCCCTTCATCAGTGATATTTGGAAAATATTACAAATTCGTATTATTTTTAACTAACTAACTAACCATCACGCCGTCTCACCGAAGGGGTAGGCAGAAAAAGTGGATTTTTTAAAATATTTGTAATATTTAAATATTATCATTGTCCGAAACATGTTTGTTTGTTTTTTTAATTTAATTTAATAAAGTGTGTGTTGTATACAAAGTACTCGTATATAAAAAAATCATTTAACATCCGCAACATAAAGTTATAGTGCATATAGAAGAAATATATTTAAGTTTGTGCATATATTGAACTCGGCAAAGTTTCTAAAATAATGATACCTAATTGAAACAACGGCAATAGAATCTCCGCTAGCCGACAGAGAGCATCTCTAGCAAATAGCAAGCAGTGTAGAATCTCTTGAACCGCTTGACTCCGGGTTATTACTTACATCAGGGTGGGTTCCATAAATCAACCCTCCCCCGACCGGCAGACAAATGATTATTCGACACACGAGATCGGGACCCCAGAAGATGTTTCAGCGGAGTCTCCTAAAGCGCTCCGCTCTTGGAACATTAAGCCAAAGGCCTCGTCCCGCGGTACAAATCCCCGTCTGCTATTTGTCGAAGGTTTCCTTTGGAGCCGGAAGTGCTGCAATGTAAAGAGTGCTGCTGGAGATTAATGACGTCACGCCCCATCTTTAGTTATCATTGCCCGCTTAACTTGAGCACTGTGTTACTCCGCTCGACTACCGCACACTCAGTACACTCCCATATTATTCTAACACACCGTGTAAATACATGTTAACATAATTTTTACTTTACACTATTATTTTTATTATTATTATTATTATTTTATTGAGTCGCTCTTTACATCATGACAGCATGAGCCAAATCGATGTAATGGGTATTATAGCTATCATAGTGATTCTCGTGACTAGGTAGCTAATCTATCGCCATTTTATTGTTACGTGAATTCTGCATCAGACCAAATACAGTGCCACCCTGCCCTCGCCGGGAATCGAACCCGGAACCTTCGGGGTGGCAGTCAATGCACTTACCACTCGGCCACGAAGGTCGTCAATGATACTTACACATCATTAATTTTTCTAATATTGAAACACTGTTATTATACATGATTATTAATTATTGGTTATATACGTGATTTTTTTTTAAATCGCCTTTCTTTTGGAGTTTGTCAATAAAAGTAATTAAAATGTATGATATTTCCGTCTGGTATTTCCTCATGCGGAGAGACAATGTTAGTTTTTGTATTGATAATAAATGCCTGATATTTTTTAATTAATTTTTAAAACACCTGAACTAGATAAATTAAAAAAAAACTTAAATTCGTTTTGTCTCAAAAATGGTTCACTTTTGCAAAATGCCTTGCATGACATAATTCATCGGAAATAACCTCCCCTACAACCTCCTAGAAGGAATGTATTCGATAACCAATAACCCTGTATAATACGTATCACAATTTATTTTATACTAATTACAAGCCGTGAAATATTCACGGAAGTAAAGATTTTTTACCCCTTATAAACTTGGTTCACTCTGCAATCGTTATCAGTAATGAGTTTTAACGTTTAATGTAAACCGTTTTTTTATCACACACGTTAAAATTTTCCCAATGGACAACACCAAATTGTTCTCCTTTTGTTTCCTTTCTGACAACAATAATAACGACAACCTTCGTGGCCGAGTGGTAGGTGCTGTGACTACCAACCCGAAGGTCCCGGGTTCGATTCCCGGCGATCGCAGTGTGATTGTAACACTATCTTTGATCTGGTGCAAAATTCACATGACAATAAAATGGCGAAAGATTAGCTACCTGTCACATGTCACGAGAATCAATACGATAGCTATAGTCTTTACATCGATTTGGCTCGCGCTGTAATGATCAAAATAATCCAGAAATCCGAAAATATCAAAATAATCCAGAAACGTTTGAGGGACACACGCATCGTGCGCTTTCGAATTACTTTCGGAGAGAATCGAAGTATTCCTCTCTCACTCTCGTGTATTCAAAATATTATCGTAGTCTTTCTTGATGACATCTGAGTTTTTGACAATTTTTATTTTATATGTATTAAAAATAATGCGTATAAAAAGTTAATGGAGTGCAAATGAAAGTGTTATGAGCAAAATAATGAAAAGATCGTTATGGTGAATTTATAATAGAAAACACGATTGTTTGGTGGTTTTACTTGGATTTAATTTATATAGATTAAATAAATTGTGACGAATTTATTTCGCCTTGTGAGTACATTCTCAAACTTTGATAAGAGTTTGAGAATACCCTCGCAAGGCGAAACAAATTTGTCACAATTTATATAGGTAATTTATATAAATTAAATCCAAGTGAAACCACTAAACAATCGTGTTTACTATTATAAATTAATAATGGAGTTTTACAAAACTAATATCTCAACTATTAACATGGTGGTTTGGACATATGGAAAGGATAAATGAAAAAAAAATAGTTAAGTAATTATATATAGACGACGTTAACGGAACTAGAAATAGAGGAATACCGAGGAAAACGTGTCTTGATCAAATCTAACAAATATTAAATGTCGACCACGTGAGGAGTCGGAGAAATCGACGTGCGTACATGACACGACGTATGAATGTTGAGGAATCAAGAGAGGTATGTGTTGGTTATGATGTTGCAGAAATTTAAAAATACAATAATTTTTTGGTGCGCGGTCAGCCAGGCATGCAAAGGAACTCGATCGTGATAATATAATACTTATTACTGTAATAGGTATCAAGACATCATATTCCTATAAGAAATAAATTCTCTTTTCAAAAGCATAAAAAATATTTTTTCAATGGAAGATGTTTCTGAAAATCACAATGGAATATTAAAATCGTGCTCAAGGGTCTGAAAATATAATATGTACGAATAAGTAAGTATAATGTATTATATAAAATCTACTTACAATTTATGGTTGTACATTTATGTATCTTAATAAATAAAATATGTATATTTGGCTGTAAAATATATTAATACTTGCAATGCTCATGCAAGATAAAATTTCAGAGGACGGACATTTTCATAAATAAAGACTACAGGGGAAAAACAAGGAATGTAAGTAGAAGGTTAATTTGAATAAATTGAGAATAAAGCTAATCAAAGTCTATATATTTCTTAGCAATTAGCGATCGATTATCTGGCCATAGTCGATGACACAGATGATTTTTGAATGTGAAAACTTTACTGTGGATAGATACGTACAAATGCCGCTAGATGGCATTATTACATTTATTTTGAATTTTAACTGACATTCCTTGTTTTTCCCCTGTAGTCTTCAAATGTTTAAGATACTTACAAATTGTTTTTTAGCAGTGGCCACATTCGAAATCCGAAAAATCGAAGAGTGTGCATGTTAGTGTAGTGTAGAAGAAACTCGAAAAGTGTGTCAGAACACATCAGTATTGCGGTCCATCCTCTCTGTCTACCTCTTCGGAAAACGGTATGATGGTTAGTTAGTTAAAATATATATTATACAAAATGAACACGAGATAATATACATACATCGTAATTGATAGAATGTATAGATCTGGTAGTATTTTTAAACAGAGCATCTGGTATCTTTCACTATGTGAGACAAACAAATATTCAAATACATTTAATTTTTTAGTGGATACATTCATTAGTATTAATTTTACATGCACAATAAGGTTAAATTTATTTATAAATATTTAATTCTGATTTGTCTCTTTTGACAATGCTAAATAATGACGAAGTGACTTGCACTCCCATAAAATAAAACAAAACTTCTAGAAGTTTCACTTACATATTTCTACTAAGTCGTTATCAAATGAGAATGCGTTTGATAAAAAATATTACCAAAGCGAATATGTCATTTCGATAAAATATCATGAAACTTCTGGAAAAGAAGCACTAGGTATATGTTACAAAATAAATAAATAAAAATTGATCAATATTATTACTACAGATTTTTTTGAAAACTAATTTCAAAATTTTATTTCTAGTAATTGTATACAAGATAACCAATGTTTATCTCATTTCTGGTATTGTCTACAGGTATGTGTCAACAATCAACAAAAGATATTACTTACTTCGCACCAGCTTTCACAACTAATTATATTTTTTTCTATTATATATTCACCATAACTTTGTGTTGCGAATAACGTTGATTAATTATATTAATTACATAATTTTTTTTAATTCTTCGTAAAAACACTTCATTTTTTTTACATACAAAACAATTAAATTAAATTACGTAAATGTTTCAGGACACAGAAGCTCCTCATCAGTGTAATTAAAAATATACAAAACAATTTTTATCATGAATGTGAAGTCTTTCAAAACTGGTGTCCACATTGATGGAACAATTTGTTTTGTATAATTTCAATTACACTGATGAAGGGCTTCTGTGTCCCGAAACACGTTTTTTATTTAATTTTGTTTTATTTGTAATTTAAACAAATTTAGTGTTGTTTCAAAGAAAGAAACAATATGTATATAACTATATTTTGTTTAAATTACAACTGTAAATTTATTTTTGCTCTACTGACAAAATACTAAATTTTTTAAATGCATGTATGTATGAAAAAGTGTTTTAATTTTAAGTATGATATAATTTTGTGACACTTCCACAAATTTATCTTCCTATTCCTGCTAAACCGTATCAAGTATGTAGTTATAAAAGTGTATAAAATAATTAAGGAATTATGCGTAGGAAATACGAGTATTTGGATAAAGATATTATGTACATCCCAGCCACGAGCATAAAAGTTTAACTTTGGGTCTTGTTAAAAGTTTAACACATCCGAAGTTCTTTTTATCTATATAAAATAAATCAGATGTGAAATTCTTCAAAGGTTTTTATTATCGACTCATAAAAATGTGTAATTCGGGAACCATCCCCGATTTGAATTATTAATAAAAAAAATAATGACAAAAGCATGTCACTCCCATAAAACTGAATAAAATTTCAATAAAGTGGACGTCTTCTACAATGTTAATGTTAATATAGATATAAATAATTCCACATTCGACATGAAGTTTGAATAATCCAATATTAACCCTACATTTCAACAGAACTTCAAGTTTAAAAAATAATTTAAAAATACATATTTGGTTTATTTATACCATACACCTACAATACAGGTATATCGATAAAAACGTTTTCTAATTTGAGCATATACCTAAATGTGATAATATTTCATAATGTGTTGTAAGTATTACATGCAATAAATGATTGACCATGATATAAATACTAACCTGGCAAATACGGCTATTTTTTATTTGTTTAAAAAAAAATGTTTAACTGAAAATATGTCTTATAAATGGATAGTAATCAAAAAAAAATCTTTGTTATTATATATTTAGTGTGCTTAGACTTATGTTTATCGTCGACCGGTTGCTGCCATCTTCTGGCAGCAAGCTGCCGAAACCAGTCGACCACAAACACAAGTGGAAGCACACTAAATATATAATAATAAAGAAATTTTGTGTAATTTTTTTTATAGCTACTAGCGATGGCTTGTGAACCTTAATATGAAAATGGGAATGTAGAGTGTAGCGTACAATAATAAAAAATAGCTAAGTCACTATCACGTAATTTTCAGAGTAGGCAGAGAGGATGGACCCCATACCGATGTCCTATCATACCTCTCTAGCCTCCTCTACATTCATACATCGTAATACGTACGCTCGTTGATTTTTCCGCCTTCAAGTGTGGCCGCCTTTAAGAATTTGATTAATTTGGTCATGTCATGCTTTTCTTGGTCTTATTTAGCCAGCCCCAGCTATAATAAGAATATGTGAGAAATTTAAAAAACTATCTGACTAACAGAAGGAGTAGGCTGAAAGAATGGACTGCCACACTTTAACCGATGCGGCACTCCATCCTTCTCTTTTCGCCCGCGCGGGAGACGGGTTGCGAACCTCATCGCCACCAACAGGCATCTCTAAATATAATAAAAATAAAATAACTAAATATAATACAAATATTATAACACATTATGTTCTTTTAGATGGTGCACATGTTGTCAGCTGGACTCGTAATACGTAAAAATAATTATTGTCTCTTTAGAAATGTAAAAAATCTTTTGTTTTTGAAAATTTGGTTTGGTTCATGTGGTGCTCCTGTTAATTTGGAGATATTTCGCGTATTAGTGAATTGTTTTGGTCAATTTAACTGTTGCCGCACTTTATAATAGTTAATTGTGACACGTAATACATTTGTGCTGTTTTGCTGTTAAAATTATATTAGTTTTTATCGTTTTTATAAAGAATTTTGACAGGTGTAAAAATAAATTTTTCATTTGTTCCAATGACAATTTGAATAATTCCTTCAATATTATTTCAAAGTTCGTGCTGGTAAAGTGCCTAATTACAGCTAATTTAAAAAAACGGTGGATACGTGTAACATAAATTAAATAAACACATAAGTGCAACATCGAAAAAAACATTATCTGTTTACATTATGTGCTAAATTAAAAAAAACGACGGATTCGTGGAACATAAATTGAATAGACAATATGTGCACCATCTAAAAATAACATATTGTGTTAAATTATTTTTATTTTGTTATTTTATTTTATATTATTTATTTTAGATTTATTTTGTGGGTGTCGGACGATCGAAGTGTGCGCGGGAGATGCCTATTGGTGGCGATGAGGTTCGCAACCCATCACACCGCGTCTCCCGCGGAGCGAAAAGAGAAGGATGGAGTGCCGCATCAGTAAAAGTGTGACAGTCCATTGTTTCTGCCTACCCTTTCAGAGAGATGGCGTGATGGTTAGTTAGTTAGTTAGTTAGTTTAGAAATGTAAAAAGTTTGTGTTTTTGGTCTCGAAATAATGGTCAAAATTCACACAATGATTGGTCATTTCTGAAAAGATGTTTTTATGGAAATGGCATGACATAGGAACAAATACACATAAATATTCGAATAATCACGAACATATGACATTTTACCTATATATTATTGTAACACCTGATGATGTCAACATTGGTTGATGAAACAACTGTCGCGTAAAATAAAATACAATTGTGATACAAAAAACAAAGTGCATTCATTAACAGTTTAAAAATATAATAATGTATACACGGATATATTGTGAGCAAACAATGGACTATTGTATTGAAGAAGTTTATACATATGTATCGTCTAGTATCATGCGATCTGTTAGTTGGACCTACCCCGAGAGATGGGTAGCAGTTTGTCTTGTTTGGCTGTTAAAATAAATTAAGCAACTTAGTTCCAGACGATACCGGAATGACAATCAGGCAGGTATCCCTTTCACGGACCCTCATGACTTCCCATGTTCTCCAAGAAAGTTCTCGGTCAGTCGTTCTGAATAATAAAGGGCTCAAAAGTGACGATTCCAAGAATTACGGGACTTATTCGGCTGCACGTCGCGACCCGCCAGTTTAGACGGAATTGACAAATAAGCAATTTCGAGAGCATCGCTCTGTATGAATAATAAAATTATCTTGACCTTTGAATAAAGTGAAAATTATAAATTATTATTAAAACTCTTCATAATACTTCGTTATCATATTTGAATATTAAGGAGTGGAATTCCATTTCTAATTTGGAAGGAAAGTTTTTAACACGGTTATATCTATATATCCAGTTTAAATAATAAATATTTTGACTAAATAACTAACTAACCATCACGCCGTCTCACCGGAATGGTAGGCAGAAAGAATGGACTGCCACACCTTTCTTTCCTGACATATTTTTGTCGCTTCCTCAACATTTATACATCGTGTCATGCACGCGCGTCGATTTCTCCGAATTTCTTTCGATACGGTTGACATGATATCTCAAGTTCTAATATACTGATTTATTTTAAATTTTGCACAAAGCTTTTCTATATATCTGATAATAGGATTATATGAAAAAATTGTTTTTTACTACTTTAAAAAAAAATCGAAAGTTGAAAAAAATAACCCAAAAGTGTTTTTTTTTAAATCACCGCCATTTTGCGAATTTTTTATTAAAAATTTCCTTACATAGTGCGATAACTACATTCTTATTCTACAAGCATTTTTAATATATATTTTTTTCAAATCACTGGAAGGACTGGAATCCTGCCAACTAGGTAGTACTATTTTTTTCTGAGATCCCACTTTGCCGGCCTGTATCTTTTTGGATTTTGGATTTTTTTATTATTGTAATTTTTTATAATGTTAAATTTTCAATAAATAATTTTTGAAATAAATATTTTTATAGTGCCGAAAAAACACATAAAATTCGGGCGTCTAGACTAGAAAACCCCCTTACATTCTAAAATAGTAAAATATTAACTAACTCATTCATAGGAGCCAATAGTTTTAATATCCCATCCATCATCTTAGAAGAAATGAGATTAGGTTAAGTAACCCGTAGTCAAATAATCTGAAGCTATTAACGGTTAAAATTCAGACAGTTAACCAAAGCGGGTCCGCAAGATCACTAAGAGATACATAAATTAACATATTAAGCAGAATAACTAATTCCCAACTTCTCTCTTTCGTCCATTCTTCCCTTCAGTCTTAAAGTTTCACCCAGGCTTCCCGGCTATGTTTAATGTCACGTTTTATTATGTTTATACATATTCATGTTTTTAAAATAGGGTCAAAGCACCAATGAATGACCGTTTAAGGTTTAGATTGTACTGAAATCCATATTAAAGGCATTAATTTCATTATTTCAGTGTACAAAATAAAATAAAACAATAAAAAACACATTGACTTCTCTAAATTCTCTACTTTTTTTTTTAATATGAGTATTACTATTAAAATTAATATTTCTCTAAAAAAATAGCACAATCACCAGTAATTGACCACTTCAGGTTATATTGATACAATACATAGATTTTGTTACATTGTCACATTATGAAACACATTAACATGTAAAAATATGTAAATATTCAAAGAATTGCATAAGAAATAACATTAAAAAAAACACTTACCACACTTTTCCTTATAAAAAACTACTAACAATCTCAGAACAACAACGGGAAGACGCACTTTTACCGTTTGACAAGGCACAGTTCAAAACTGATAGTTTTGTTTCTTACCAACAGTTGTCTCTGCCTACCTCTCTTGTTATAGTTTCTTGGGATTTAAGTTTTTTGACTGGACACATAGAGCAATTCTTATTATATTTTGTTTTATTAACCAACGGTCATTTACTGGGGGGCGGTCAAATACTGGTGCTTTGACCCTACACTGAATTATGAATGCTCAAAACAGGTCTTTATGCAACTGAAACAGAAAAATTATAAAGGTTAGAGAAATTAATACTTAACATCAGACAACCAAATATTTACATAGATACGCTTGTGTACCTAATAACATTTACATAAGTGTGCATATGAAATACTTGTTCATACCCTTGTTTTGTTCAAGAAGCCAAAGCTTTACAAAGGTTATTAGGTCATTAAAAGCTCTGAGAATATTAAAACCTCAACGAATTTTATCATATACTAAATAATCATAATATTATTGTATATTTTATGACACACAGAAAATATATTCAATCATATTATTGACTCTACATTTTAAATTTACAATAATGTAACATTTTAGCCTATGGTACATAAAATCTACACTTTCAAGATTAAAACATACACTATCTCTAAACGAAAATTCAGTATTCGGGAAAGCATATTTTTTCTTGCTAGGCTATTGATAATATAAACCATATATTATATTATATTATAAAAAAATTGAGTTATTTTAAATACGTGAACATTTTTACATTAACTACTGAAAACTTTAGAGGCTAAACTAATTTATTTAGAAATGAAAGGAAATAATTTTAATGTGTAAATAAGTAACATATTACTCTAAGATTAAAAATTAAATACATAATTTTATAGTCCATTGTTTTGGCCGAAACACTGTGATATTTGTACTTGAACATTATCAACTGTTAAATTATAAAACTCTGTGTATCACAATTTTTTTTTTTATTATTTTCATATTTCGCGACGGCAGTTTCGTCAACCAATGATGACATCATCAGATGTTACAATAAATTATCAACTGTTGAAATTAAATTTTCGTGATTTTTTCTACGTTTATGTGTATTTGTTCCTATGTCAATTTAAATGATTTCTTTGATATATTTTTGAATTATATAATTAAAATTGTATTTTCCCCACCATTATTATATTTGTTTATAAAATTGTCAACAGATTTCGCATACTTAATTTTTACTAATCTAACTAACTTATGACTAATCACACTTATAAGTTTTATGCCCTATAAATAGAAACTAACCGTTTTTTATAATTAACTGTTATTAGGTACCTAACTCAACTCCAGCAAGATCTTCAAAATCTGATTAAAGAAATGATTCAAATTGACATAAGAACAAATACACACAAAGGTTCGAAAAATTAATTTTTACAGTTGATTAATTATTATATCACCTGATGATATCAACATAGGTTGACGAAACCGCGGACACCAAACTAAGCTGCAAGGCGTTTATGAGTGTTAAGAGATTTGACTTCCTGCAAAAATGCTGTCACCTCAATGCTTATTTTATAACATACAGAACTTATGCATGATCAATGCAATTGTTGAAATCTTGTATCTCACATGGTACAGCAACGGCAAAAACCTGAAATGCAGAGCATTCTTGCAAACATTGGTGAGGGGAACGGACCTATACTGTAACTTTGAGAAAGAATATCAAGGCCAGTATCAAAGACATTCTAAAATTGAAAATGTTGTGGCTAGTACTTCTTAAGTGCAGAAAAATAAGTTACAAAAGTTGCTCAATTTGACAAACCAGGAGCACAGGATGACCAAAGTGTCATGCTTCTCCTGCAGGAATGCCATTTGTGGCGAACATACTATTTCTGTCTGCTTAGACTGCCAAGATTAACTTATTTAATGTGTCATATAGTTTTTGAGAAACTGTAATATATTTCCTTTCATGATGCCTAATTTTTTAATTAATAAATGTCTTTTAAAAATATATATTGTCGTTTCAAATTGTCAAAATGACTATACTTTATTGACTGTACGAGTATAACTCCAAAACAAGTTTATTGATCTAGGGTTAAAATGCAAAAATAAATAAATTAATTAAAAATCACGTCCGTCGTTCACCGTTGACCAATCACGTCGGTCGTGACCAGTCTATCGATGCCAGCGAGCCTGGCGAAACCGGTCGCTGTCGAAATAAAGACAAAAGTGGAAGTAGTTAAAAAACATCGTTTTATTTCATTTTTATTTAAAATGAACTTCCATCAAGAGATTTCAGTAAAATCATTTGATTATCTTAATTTCAAAAATATATTAAGGTAAACTATTAATAAAAATTTAATAAAACTGTATTTGTTTAATAACTGTAATATTTTTCATAATGATAAATTGTTATCCTGATTTAAATAAAAATATTAGCATTAATTGAAATTCAAAAAACCTTATATTAAGAGTTGTTTCTGTATTTGCATAATATATGTAAGAAAAATATGGTAAATTAAGAAAATTTTCATCAACCGCTACTGTTTTCTTTGTGATTCTATGGACGAGTGCCTGTGTACATAGAGCTATACGGGTGTAGGTAATATTCATATTATTATGGATAGAGAATTATAATTTGGAATTGCAAATTTAATATATTCACCCTTACAGAGATGAGTCTCGCCTGGTCTGTCTGTATCATTACGTTGATGGAATGTGGTTCTCAAACATTTCAAAAGATTCAAATTGATTGTTTTATTTTAAACTACAAAAAAATCAGAATACTACTTTGTTGTTTTTTAGGAAGATGACTGTTAGTCTGTTTAGAACACATGATTTAATTAAAACATTTTTTTTTTATATATATGAACTCCTTATTAAATATTATTTTTTATTGAAAACGTTTTTTTTTGTCAATATTACAAATAATTCCTCCCTTTCACGATGTTCTTTCTCGTTAAGTATGAATAGTAAAATAATTATTATTTTATTATTTATTACGTTAAATATATCGTTAAGTATGAATAATAAAATAATTGAATGCCGGTGATTAAAAAGGTGCTAAGTAGTTGAAACATAATACAATAATAAAAAAAACGGTTTATCATAAAATGTGTCATGTGGAATCGTTTGGGTGAAATTTGAACTACACCACATTGATCACTTTGTACAGTTATTAAGCTTTTATGCTTAACACCGATTAGGATCAAAAACTCATTTTTGACGTCTTTGATATCTTTGATGATCGGCCTTTAATTGATGAAAAATGTTTGAAAACATGATTTTTCTATACACAACTATAAACATTTTTATTATGTACTAAAATAATAATTATTTGAGAGAAGGAGGAATATCCACTTGGGAGTTCACTTCTTTTAGCTGATTGGCGGCCATATATTCGTACATAACTTGGATATCCTGAGCAATGTAGGTCAATTTGTTCCTGTACCTTCGCCAAAGACAGCACAGATTGTTTTATTTGCCGCGCTGCATAACCAACCTGCCAATGGTTATGCCTGTGGGTAAGGCAATCTTATTGCTTGCTTGTGATAGTGTGAGTTGCCTCAAGGATGCAATATCAATGATATGATTCTTTCTAATTCTTAATCATTCGGTGAAGTAGATCCAGAAAAAGGTCTGGAGGGACCATGTAGCCTGAATGGATAGTGACAGATTTGCATATATAATAGCTTACAAAATCCCCTCCGGATACCGTCCACCTGGATGACCACCTAAGAGATGGAGAGACAGCTGGTCCTCATCATCCGAGGACACACGATTTTCGCGACACAGATCGTCAGATCTATTGAAAGAAGAAGAATATTATTTATGTATGTGCGTTTATTTTTCACGACTTTTTACAGGTAAATATACTTACATCCCAACAAAATCTAAGTTTTTCAACATATTAATTGTAAAACCGGTTCTTAAACGTTGAACAGTTTGAGAATGTCAGGACTTCAGTGTTTTATTGCTATGTGCATAACCTGAAATATTGTACTTACAACACTGTAAAAGCAGTTCACGGTAGATTCTACGGCATTTCGCTACTGGATACCTATACTTAGAATATTTTATTTTCGCGAAAGAATTATATTCGCTCTAAATGTTTTCATTGAATGCAGGAAAAATGTAATTATATAATAGGTTTTTCTATTCATTTTTCACTATTATTTTATACAGCTACGAATTTGGCATCTAAAAATTATGTTTAAATTATGTATATTAAAAATATTTGATATTGAAATTCCCTACTATTGAAATTCCCCGAAAAAATTCCCTATCATGATACATAATTTTATGTAGATAAAAATAATGATTTATTATGATTTCATTATTTTGAAGTCATTGATGTTATATTACACAAAATATATTTTTACGTTTAAATTACAATTATAATATTAATAAAAACACTTGTTTTTGTTCGCCAATTCACCAATTTTCATTACTGAGTTTATTTTTCTCAACACGCTTCTATTATACCATCTTCATTGCGAGAACGATATAAACCGCGGTCGTTATAACCCAATTACGGTATAAAATTTGTGCTTTAACTATTATATTGCTTCACGAAAAAATATCGAAAAAACAAAATGTATGACCTTTTCCAAAACACCCAAAATATGTAACCTGGTTATAGTAAATCAACCCATGGAACAGGTCAGGACCTTCAAGTATCTAGGCATAGACCTGGTGGGAGGAGCAGATCTGCGGGAAGAAATATAAGCCCAAGTAAACAAGGCAGCTGCAATCTCTGGCGCATTAAAATCCACAAAATGAAACAACAAAGACATGGCCATTAAAAGTAAGATGAGAATCCATAAAGCACGCGTAAGACCAATAATAACATATGGCGTCGAAGCAAGGGCAGACACAGTAAGGACCAAACAAGATTTGAGGACTTCCGAAATGAAGACACCGAGGACGATAGCAGGCAAGACACAGAGATCGCGTGAGGAACACCTGAATAAGAGATATATGTGAGGTTGAGAATATTTTACGATGTAGCAGACAGCAAAAAAGGGACTGGTACGGTCATGTTCAAAGAATGGACACCACCAGACTCCCCTATATTGCATTGCATAATCAGCCTCATGGGACTCGTCCTCGTGGAAGGCCTCCTAAAAGATGGAAGGACAGCTGGGAATTAACCTCACAGGAGGAGCAATTATCTGACGAACAGACCACATAGGTAGATATTGGTAGCTCTTGTCATTAATTGTATTGTCACGTAAATTCTATACTAGACCATGTGATATTCACACTGTCGGGAATTAAACTCGGGACCTTCGGCATGGCGGCCAGAGCACTCTGCCACTTCTGCCACGAAAGTCGTCCAGCTGCCAACATAGAATTTATTAGTTTGTACGAAATGCGTAAAATCTTCTTCTTCTTCTTCCTTATTGTAGACCTATGTGGTCTGTTCTCCAGAGTGTTGCTCCTCCTGTGAGGTAGATTCCCAGGTGTTCTTTTATCTTTAGGAGGTCTTCCACGAGAACGAGTCCCATGAGGTTGATTATGCAATGCAATATAGGGGAGTCTGGTGGTGTTCCATTCTTTGAACATAACCGTACCAGTACCTTTTTCGCTATCTGCTACATCGTAAAATATTCTCAACCCCACATAT
Organism: Lepidostoma basale; assembly: GCA_022606425.2. Classification (NCBI taxonomy): domain Eukaryota; kingdom Metazoa; phylum Arthropoda; class Insecta; order Trichoptera; family Lepidostomatidae; genus Lepidostoma; species Lepidostoma basale. The sequence goes on along the minus strand of JAHDVF020000300.1, from coordinate 778,768 downwards.
ATCTCTTATTCAGGTGTTCCTCACGCGATCTCATCATCTTATGATATTCTCAACCTCACATATCTCTCTTATTCTGGCGCTCAGTGTCTTGCCTGCTATCGTCCTCAGTGTCTTCATTTTGGAAGTCCTCAAGACTTGTTTTGTCCTTGCTGTGTCTGCCCTTGCTTCAACGCCATATGTTATTATTGGTCTTACGCATGCTTTATATATTCTCATCTTACTCTTAATGGCCATGTCTTTGTTTTTCCATATTGTGGATTTTAGAGCCCCCAGAGATTGCAATGCGTAAAATGTTTTGTTTAAATCGATTTGTTCGATTTGAATTCGTATTTCTTTTTTTTTTGTTTTGTTTAAAAACCGACATTCCCCTTGTGAATTATTTCAAAAGTTCCACATAAATCTCTGTCTGAAGTGTCCGGGACAGTTCGAGTCCGGCGGGGCCCGGGGGCGGCTGGCACCCTCGGGCCAGCCCGGGGGCGGCTGGCGCCCTCGGGCCGGCCTCACCGCACGCAGGCCTGTTATAATGAACTTTTATTCGACATATAAATCGCGACCATCACTCCCAACATCAGATACAAGCACTAGAAAAAAAAATTCAGATTAAAAGCTTTTAAGACGGCGAAATCACTTAAAAACAGAAAATAATTTCCGCTAAATACTTTCCGTTGTTATAAACCCAAGTTTTTATTTGTATTTTTGGCGAAAAATAAGAAAATACAAGGTGATAACTTCTGCTCGAGCTAAATTCTTTGTACGAAGTAATAAAAACTCACAAAGTCTTAATTATTACAAAAGTTTCTCGTTTTCGCTTATTCCTGCAGACAATAAAAGCTCGCGATAACTTTTTAATTCCACAGGTTGCTAATTTATTATTTTTAACTTAAATCAGATACGAGTTTTATATGGAGAAATAGAAAATGTGTACTATTTAGTCACGCCTAAGTATAAAAATTTAAAGCGGCTCTGTATCAAACTATTATTTTGTAAATAAATATCATATGAAAACAGAATATATTTTATATAGTCCATTGTTTTGGCCGAAACACTATGATGCTTTAACATTATAAACTGTTAAAGTAAAAACACTTTGTTTTATGTATCACAATTGTATTTTTATTTTACGCGACAGCTGTTTCGTCAACCTATGTTGACATCATCAGGTGTTATAATATATCAAATGTCAATTTGTTTGTAACACCTGATGATGTCAACATAGGTTGACGAAATAACTGTCGCGTAAAATAAAAATACAATTGTGACACATTAAACAATGCTTTTTGATTTAACAGTTTAGAATATATTTTAAAAACAAATTTATATATTTTTTTGCTTTAGTTTTTTATACATTTTTATAATACTAGATTTCTTTAACTAGATGAAAAAAATATTGTTTCTTGAACAAAAACTCCATATTAAATTATTAATACGAATGAAAACGTCAGTTTTCTAGAAGTTTTATTATATTTTATGGGAACGACATGTTTCGCCCTTCTAAGGCATTATCAAATGTTTGATTTTTCACATTAATTTCGTTTATTTTGTTAGATTACATAAATAAATGTAATATTAGAAAACATCCCTAAAAATATCTTTTTTATAAAAAATATTGATATGATAAAAAAAATAATTCATAACACCTTTACCGTACTAATAATTACGAATAAAAACGTCTATTCTCTAGAAATTTTATTATAGTTTTGGGAATGACATTTTTCTCCGTTCTCATTATCAAATGGCAAAATATTCAAACTTGAAGAAAACATACGTTTGTATTCGTATTAATTATTGAATATGGAGTTTTCATCATTGGTCAAAAAACAATATACGAGTACTTCATATTTTTTGTACCATACTGATTAAAAGTAATATAATACATTATTTTATGGGTACGAAATATAAAATATCTTTGAATATCATCGGTGCGAATGATGGTGTCATGAACAAAATAATGAAAGGAACATTAAGATGGTTTGGACATATGGAAAGAATGAATGAAGAAAGAATGGTTAAAAAAGTATATGTTAATGATGTAATTGGAACCAGAAATAGAGGAAGACCGAGGAAAACGTGGCACGATCAAATAAATCAAATAGTGAATGTCGGCCATGTGAGGAGTCAGAGAAATCGACGCGCGTGCATGACACGATGTATGAATGTTGAGGAAGTGAGAGAAATAATTATGTCAGGAAAGAAAAGTGTGGCAGTCCTTTTTTCTGCTTACCCCTTCGGGGAGACGGCGTGATGGTTAGTTAGTTAGTTAGATTTATACATATTTTTGCATAAGATTTTTATACTTTATTTATATTATTAGATTTCTCAAATAGTTATAAACTGATTTTTCACATAAATATCGTTTATTTTGTTAGATTTTACAATAAATGTAATATCTTAAATAAATATATTTAAAAAAAAAATTATATGATAAAAAAATCATTCATAATGTATATAATACCGTACTAATAAATACGAATAAAAACGTGTGTTCATAAAAAAAAAATATTACAGTTTATGGGAATGCCATTTTTCGCCTTTCTAATGCATTATCAAAATAATACTTAAACTTGTAGAAAACAGACGATTGTATTCGTATTAATTATTGAATATGGAGTTTTACATTATTGGTCAAATAACAATATATATCATACTTTTTTTGTACAATACTAATTAATAGTAATACTCTACATTATTTTCAAATAATATAGTTTATGAAATTTAATTACTAGAATAATTTATTTTTTAAGCGCCATGTATTTTAACAATGGAATAATAATTATTTAATTTAAAAAGAAAAGATTATTATAAATTTTGGTTACTCATTAGAATTTACTAAAATTTATTATCAAACCAAATGTTCACTTCAGCTTCTCGATGGGTAGCAGATTCATAACTTTAAAGAAGGGAAATATCTCAGACTCGAGTAATAAATTATTGACTATGTTTATTTCCACAGCGGCAAGAACCAATTTTAGGGTAATCTGATAACGCCTACGAAAAAATAACTGTTGTGCTCGTATTACGCCAGCGCACTGTATTTTCGAAAGAAATAATTACGAAATCTTTATTACAGCTCAATAAATTTAAAAAGGTAATTAAAACAGATAAATTTTCTTTCTCATTATGACGAAACTCGATACCGTGTCTTCCGTTGTTCTTTTTTAAAACTTTTTTGTAGTCGAATACATCTTGGATATTTTCTTTTCGGGAGTACCAGCCCGAAGGCTATTGCTCCCCCACATGTTGGAAATTTCTTTCTTGGAGATGAAGTTGTATATTGTTGGATTGTGAGGTGGGGGTTACTTGGAGGATGTAGTGGGTTGTGTCCGACATTTGGACCTGACTACCCGGGTAGGGAGGAGTGTGGAGGGGTTGGGGATGACCTTGGAAAGGGGCCGAGGTCTTGGGTGGATACCGAGGAACGGTAACAGGGAGTGTACAATTTGAGTATGAGAGTGTGCACCAACAAAAATAATAAACCACACATGATGATGCATATACTTGTATATGGAGCTGTTTTTAATCTTAAAGGATTGCCAAAATGCAGAAATTTAATTAATTTGTGAGAAGCTTCAAATGACAGCCGCCCGTGGGCGCCATTTTGAAACAACTGAGTCGAATACATAAATATCTAAAATATTTTGAATAACTATTTTGACCACAGCAATATATTATATTGTAGATTATTTCACTTGCAACTCTGTAAAACTCTACCTAAGATAATTCCCGGTGGCATGGCTCCATATCAAGAATTGAATATTAAAACATCCGTTTTATAGAAGTTCTATTATATTAGATGGTAGTTACAAGTTTTTCCTTAAAAACCGGAAAATACCGATCAACCTGAAACGACAAGTCTATGAAGCCTGCGTTCTACCAGTTGGTACCTATGGTCTTGAAACTGTTACATTGTCCAAACAAAGTGCCGAGAAACTACGAGTGACCCAAAGAACCACGAAAAGAGCCACGTTAGGAATAAGCCTAAGAGACAGAGACAGAAACGATACGGTGATAGAAAAAACAAAGGTCACTGACATAATCCACCGGGTGTCGACTCTAAAATAGCAATGGGCAGGTCACGTAGCCAGAAGCTCAGATGAAAAGTGGACAAGAAGACTGCTGACTTGGAGACCGTGGACGGCAAAGAGAAGTGCAGGGCGACCGCAACTACGATGGAAGGATGATATGAACAGATACGTCGGAATAACCTGGATGCAGTCTGCACAGGACAGACAGTGACATGGAAGCGAATAGAGGAGGCCTTTGTCCAGGAGTGGACGGGAATAGACTGATGAAGAAGAAGAAGAAGTTACAAGTTTCGCCTTGCTTTTGCCTTGATGTGAATGAAGAAATATTTTTTTTTTTTTAAAAAGAGAAAAATATTTCACTACCGAGTCAATCAGAACTTTAACGTAGGCTACGTGAGAAGTCGGAGAATCTGACGTGCGTGCATGATATGTATGAATATTGTGAAGTAGAGTAGTGGTGTTCTTGTGACCCTTACGTATCGAGGTGAAGCATGGAACTGGCATAAGACGGATGAAAGTAGAATAAATGCAGTATAAAAGAGATCTCTAAGACGAATGTGTGATAAATCTGTATATGAGAGAGTGTCAAGAATAATAAGTGAATGCGGTGCGAAGGAAAGTGTTATGATTACTGAATGGGTTAAACAATCGCGTTTATAATATAATTTATTCTCTTTCTATCAAAAAAAATAAGTTATTTGAATTTTTAGTGATTTCATTCCGGACAGTGCAGGATAGGGAAGAGTTTATTACCAGAGTGATCGCCAACGTCGGGGAGACCTGACAGGGCACTTTAAGAAGAAGTGATTTCATATTATTATAAAGAATATGTTAGTAGGGATGGAGTGCCGCATCAGTAAAATGTGACAGTCCATTCTTTCTGCCTACCCTTTCGGGGAGACGGCGTGATGGTTAGTTAGTTAGTTAGTTAATATGTTATAAACTGTTAAATTAGATATACATGATATATCATTGTAACACCTAATGATGTCAACATAGGTTAACGAAACAGCTGTCGCGAAAAATAAAATAAAATTATGATGAACAGTTTATAATGTTGAAGTATCATAGTGTTTCGGCCAAAACAATGGACTATTTAAAAATATGTTCATTCATTTAATTTTATAAAACCAATTTACATGTTGAAATTGACTACATGAAACCAGAACATTCTAAATTGTGAATAGTAGTGACAATGAATAGTTGCAGTTTGGAGGGGATGTCTCCTCCTCTAGCGAGGGAGGGGGGAGGGCAGAAAGTTATGGGAGCACTAACTTTTATATTCTACTAAACATCCCGGCCCCGGTTCACTCAACAAACTTGATATTTATGGGCGTATTCAATTCTCTGGTGTTTGGCCGCATTTAGGGACCATTTTTCATCATTTGCAGTGCTCCGCGCCCTCCGAGCGTATTTGTTTTACGTATTAGGAAGTAAATAATACAAGAGCAGTGTCGCTTCATCAACTTCCGAACGGTTCGCGATGATTTATTGCGGCCAGCACGGCCGCAGCGACTGGCGTATGGGGCCGACACGAATCGCCCGTTCACCTGTTGATTTTGGACGGTTTTTTTATTTCAGAGTGGGCTCGCAAATTGACAAATTCATGAATTACGGTGCTTACAGAATTTAAAGAGTATGAAAAACTTTAACCCAAACGATTTACAATTTAAGACACATTACAGCAGTCAACCGAGTACTTAATAAATAACTAAAATCGTGATCACGTTTCTCTTCAACTAACTCTCATACTGTCTTCTTGAATTGGTAGGCAGAATGAATGGACTGTCAATCCTTAATATTCATACATAATGTAATATACGCAGGTCTATTTCTTTGTAAAGTAGGGCTCTGTATAAACACAACCAAGACCAATATAATGACGAATCTGATCCTCGGTGGTGCTGTAGAGATTGACAATCAGTTAATAGAATAAGTCAACGAATACAAATATCTCAGCCACAACATCTCGCTTTCCATAGAAAATCAGACTGCTGAGCTTCAGAGGAGAATCGATCTTGGGTGAGCGGCATATGGCAATCTGAAGAAGTTATTTGATAGTAAAATTCCCCAATATCTGAAACGCAAAATGTGTGATCAAGCGTACTTCCAGTACTGACATATGGAGCAAAAACGCTAACCCTCACCAAGTCGACCATAAGAAGACTCCGTGTAGCTCAGAGGAAACACGAAAGCGCCATGCTACACGTAAGACTCTCAGGCCGGATAAGAAATACTGAAATACGTAGAAGGACGGGAGAAACAGATGTCGTCGAAAGGGTAGCTAAGATTAAATGGTCATTTGCGGGACATGTTGCCAGATTGGTAGACGATAGATGTACCAGAAGGGTGGTGGAGTGGAGAGACCGCGAAGATAAAAGAAACAGAGGGAAACCCCCACACGATGGTCCAATGATGTTGGAAGAATTGCTGGCGATTGGATGCGAAAGGCACAAGACAGGAGTACGTGGAGAAATATGGGGGGTCCTATTTCCAGTAGTGGACGACAACGGTTGTTTAAATAAGTAAGTAAGTAAGTATTTTTCTGATTCTAGTTTCTACTGGTTTCGGCAGCGAGCTGCCTTTTTAAGTTTGTACGTCAACCATATTTAAGCTTATATAAAATTGATGATGATACTTTATCCAAAGTAATTTTAAAAGTTTTTAAACAAAATCATCAAAAATTATTATATTATTATTGAGTTATTTTCACAACGGAAGAAATGAATTGTAGATATTGGTAATTGTTAAGAAGTTGTTTTTTGTTATGTTATGTTCTGGCTAATTTTATACAACTGTTTTCTGTTTTCCAGTAAAGCTATATTATTATTGGAGTTCTGAAACACAATAAATTAATTATTACATCATCATCAGCCCGTAGCCGTCCACTCCTGGACGAAGGCCTCCTCCATCTGCTTTCATGTCTGATGATCTTCTAATGTCATTCCTCCACCAAAGTTGGGACGTCCTGGGTTTCGGGTCGCTTTTCTAGAACACCGACAGAGAGACGTTTTGTCCATCTATCGTCAGAGCTTTGAGCGATATAAGTCATCCAGCGACGTTTTAACGCTGCCACTCTTTCGATGATGTCGGCACTCATGTTCTGGTTCTGAAAGTGGTATTTCTCACTCTGTCCGGTATACTGATCCCCAATATTGCTCTTTACATAGCAACAATTTGAACAAATCTTGGCGCTTCTGTTTAACAATGTTATTGTTTCAAACTAAATATTCTTTTGATAATTAATTGTTTCTTGTTTATTGTTTACCATGAAATTTATCAAGAAATTTCAATTAGGTACCAATATAAAATAATTTAAAAACTTTTTGTATAGGGTATAAGAAGGCTTTCTTCAAAGTGACAGCCCACGTCGCATAGTTTGACAGAACACGGAAATAAGAAGTTAAAAGAGGCTAAATATTTGTAAAATATATTTTCCCATTCAAACTACGGCAAGTCACTCTGTGACCAAATTGATTAAATTCAGAAGGGGCCCGTATAATAAAAATTATAATACTAACAATATAGAATGTCACGACAGCAAAATAGTATTTAAATGAAAAAACTTTTGACGTATCACGAATTTCATGAATTATATTTGAAGGCATTGGTTATCTATGCGACAAGTAATCAATTATAATTTATAACTATTCCTCGTTCTATCTCATCACATAATTCTGTGACAATGTTTCTTTTTTCGAGAAGAAAAAAAATTAAGTAAAGATTCTTGAATCTTAAATATCATAAAAAACAAAAGAATTTATATGAAATGTTTTTTTATTAAAATGATAATAATTGTATTTATTAATAACATTTTCTGTATAATATCAAAATTATTATCTTACATTTATCCTACGCTAACTTCAATGAAAAAGAAAAATTCTTATTTTAAGGGAATGATATTTTAATATAATATTCAAATAAAATCATAACATTCTATTAATATATCAGATTAAGTTATTCAGGCTTTTTGGAAAGCCCGAATAATCATAACTGAAGATTTATTTTTAAATATTTACTGACGAAAACACCCATTACATAAATGTTTAATTATAATTTATGTGAGCCTTGCTTATCAAATTATTATATTTTATATAAAAGTTCAAGTGGCTGGTTAAGTGCCTAATAACAGCTAATTTAAAAAATGGTGGATACGTGTAACATAAATTAAATAAACACAAAAGTCCGGATCGTCCATGTCAACATGTGCAACATCGAAAAAAAACATTATGTGTTATTACATTATGTGCTAAATTAAAAAACGGTGGATACATGGAACATAAATTAAATAGACAATATGTGCACCATCTAAAAATAACAATTTGTGTTGTTATTTTTATTTTATATCATTGTGTTTTATATTATTTGTTTTAGATTTATTTTGTGGGTGTTGGACGATCAAAGTATGCGCGGGAGATGCCTATTGGTGGCGATGAGGTTCGCATCCCATCACACCGCGTCTCCCGCGGGGCGAAAAGAGAAGGATGGAGTGCCGCATCAGTAAAAGTGTGACAGTTCATTCTTTCTGCATACCCTTTCGGGGAGACGGCGTGATGGTTAGTTAGTTAGTTAGTTTTAAAAGTTCAATACAATAATTTATGATTTTGTTAACAGCTGTTTGTGATTGAATCCAATTAAACGACTAAGTGATAATTTTGATATTTAAAAATGTGATATAGTATACACATTCACACGATCAAATAAATCAAATATTGAATGTCGACCACGTGAGGAGTCAGAGAAATCGACGCGCGTGCATGACACGATTTATGAATGTTGAGGAAGCGAGAAAAATATGTCAGGAAAGAAAAGTGTGGCTGTCCATTTTTCTGCCTACCCCTTTGGGGAGACGGCGTGATTGTTAGTTAGTTAGTTAGTTAAGAAAAAAAATACGATCATAAGCAAAACAGCTGTCGCGACAATCTCATAAAATAAATTGTGATACGTATCAGTGTTTCATAATTCCAACATTTAATAATATTTACGTTCGCTGTTTATTTTTTGAGTCGCATCTCGTAAACGAATTTACGAGATGCGACTCAAAAAAAGATAAAGGTTGAGTAAGCAAATATCAGGCACACCTGGAGAAAACAATATGACTGTTAAACAAAGAATTTTTTCTAGTAAATGTTATTTATTTCGATATGTTAACTCCGGACGTGACTGCGACAGTATACGGGACGTGTACCAATATAGGAATATACACTACCAGAAGTCGTCTGCAAGCAACTGTGAACCGGCGAGTCTTGACAAAGTGCCAAAATACTTTTTCATTTCTAATATCAAGCGGGTGGGCTGACGGAAGGATTTATCTCTTTTTAAACCTACCCTCGATAATCGCTACAGTATACTGTGGTTATTTTATTATTTGAAAAAGAATCGGTGCCTGAGCTTTGTTTCCTAATATAAATGTGACCTTCTGCGCCGAGATTAACCCGCAAGTCTCACGTGAACTTAAGTATCACGGGCGTAAGGGTAAAATAATTACGTTATGTAATTAATTTGATACCGTTCACCACCCCTAGACGTTTTTCTCGTAAATGTATGTAATCCTGAATTTCAAATATAGAAATACGACAAACCCGTTTCAAGAAACTCAATTGAAGGTGTTCTTTGAAAAAGCAGACAATTAATACCTGTAAGCTAATTTTATGAAATACATTTTTTACAGAACTTTTAATTAATTATTACGAAATAACGATATATTCGGTCTTATAAGGACACTATTAAACATAATGAACATTTACTAATTCATATTGATAATTCATAATGCCAACATCGAATAGCGAAACAGCTATAAAAACGAATAAAATATTTTGATATAAATTTTGTGATATAATGTTGATGTATGTGTTTCGGCCAAAACAATGGATTATATTTTTTCTTTTAAGCTTCAATTCGAGAGATTGGTATGTAACAAAGTCCAATATATCCAAGTTGGTTCTTGGGATGTCATTAGGTTTTTTATGTGGTCGTTTTCCGTTGCTTTCCACAACCTCAAACCTTTTAACTTGAAATTAAATATCTAGTATTTATTATCTTAAACCATTTAACTTGAAAATATATAAATAATGTATATTAAATAAGGTTAAAATTTCACTCAGAGAGAAAATGAATGGTTGGTTTGGCACAACCGTTAAAATTAAATAAAGTAAATGAAAATTTTAGGAAACTCGAAAATTCTTGATAAGATAAACAAGATTAGTAGGTAAAATAATTCGATTAATCCGATAAATAAAGACTGAAGTGGCTCTCGGTTTTACATTTCCATCGGCTCGGCGTACTTAAATAACCATTGACCTTTTGTTTATTCAAGAAAACGTCAATAATAATTGGTTAGGGGGTGAAGTGTGGATGAGAAGAGTCAAGACGGTAGGGGAGGAGGGCGGGCGGTGGTGCGGGGCGGGGCAACTGAGCCGGGAAAGGATAAATGGGTCAGGTGAGCCGGTGGGGTAAAGACAATATGATACCACGTGTTATTACGCGGTGTCGCGAGATGTGTGATGGGTTGGATTATCACTGTCAAAATTATACGTGTACCCGCCAAGAAATGAGTTTCGCTTTCCAAAGGGAAGAAACGTGTAATAAGATATGTTTGATAACTTGGGAAAGTTTTTTCGGAGCCACGACGTGCCGGGGGGTATTTTCTTTCTCATTTTTTTTGCGGAAAATTTTTGATTTGATCTTTTTGTAACCTCATTATTATTTAATACCCCCACATACGCGTATTCGAGCGTTGAGTTTCGTAATGTGGATAATGTATCGAAATAAAAACTGGTTCGAAATTCGTCCACTTTATGATAGTTATTTGTGACACAAAATACGTTTACACTCTTCTGATGTTAAAATAATACAAGTTTTTTCGTTTATAAAAATAATTTTGACAGGTGTAAAAATAAATTTTTCATTTGTTCCAATGACAATTTGAATAAATTCTTCAATCAAATTTTCAAGTTTTTGCTGGTGTTGGATTGTTTTAAGTGCCTAATTAAAATGAAAAGAGTGGAATAAAAAATAAAATAAACACAAATGTCCTGATCGTGCAGCCGACGACAAGTGCACCATCTTAAAGAACATTATGTGTTAAATAATTTTTATGTGTAATTTTATTTTATATCATTGTATTTTCTATAATTTGTTTTAGATTTATTATGTAGACGTTGAATGATCGAAGTGTGCGCGGGAGATGCCTATTGGTGGCGATGAGGTTCGCAACCCATCACACCGCGTCTCTCGCGTTGGCGAAAAGAGAAGGATGGAGTGCAGAACCGATTAAAGTGTTGCAAACCATTCTTTCTGTCTACCCTTTCGGGGAAACGGCGTGATGGTAAGTTAGTTAGTTAGTTAGTAAATAGTCCATTGTTTTGGCCGAAAGACTATGATACCTTAACGTTTTAAACTGTTAATGAATAAACTTTGTTTTTTGTATCACAATTGTATTTTATTTTACGCGACAGCTGTTTCATCAACCTATGCTGACATCATTAGGTGTTACAATAATCTATCAATTGTCAAATTTTCGTGATTTTTCGAATCTTTATGTGTATTTGTTCCTATGTCAATTTGAATCATTTCTTTGATATAAGTTCTTGCTGAAATTGAGTTAGTTAAAATAATGCTGTCGCGTAAAATAAAATACAATTGTGATATAAAAAACAAAGTTTTTCATTAACAGTTTAAGAAATTAAGTATTACTAATGGAAGTGGTTTGTCATTTAGAGACCCTTTGTCCTCCTTCAGCTTTTCATTTCGCGCTTTCACTACCAACTTCACTTTCTTATTGCATACCTTATACAAATATTTTGCTCTTTCATACTTAACTCGGTCATTCTTATTTATCGAAAGCATATTCAATCAATTAATGGGTAAAGTGGAAGAAGTCGGGGAGTTGGTAGAAGGCAGCTGTCCTGGCTGCAGAACATCAAAGAGTGGATTGGAATAACAAGAGTTCAGAACCTGTTCCAAGTGGCGCAGGAAAGAGATGTCTTTGTTGTAGTGATCGCCAACGTTGGGGTGACCTGACACGGCACCGAAAGAACAAGAAGATATTCAACCAAGCATCCTTGTTCTCTTTAATAGCACTCTTAAAGTCGTCATTTCACCATGCATCGATTATGAAATGACGATGATCAAAAGTGGCACGATCAAATAAATCAAATATTAAGAGTCGGCGAAATCGACGTGCATGCATGACACGGTGTATGAATGTTGAGGAAGCGAGAGTGTATGTCAGGAAAGAAAAGAAGGCGTGATGGCTAGTTAGTTAGTTGAGTATTAGTAGGAAGACACCTCGTAGACTACTTCTCAAGAAGGAACATAACGCGGTGAATTCAGAAAGTCAGAAGGTCTAATCCACGAAGAAGTAGAATTAGCAGTCATTGTTAGTTAAAGCTCTGCTAAATGCTGAACTTGGTTCTTAATTGTGATTAAACATGCATGGAAGTAAAACTTGGAGCTGGCAAAAGAGGAATAAAAGTTGGGTATATGCCGTAGCAATGAGTATACTGAGAAGAATGTGCAGAAAAACGATACATGATAGAATACCGAACGAGATTATAGCCAAGTGTAATTTTAATGTTGATTTTTGATAATTTATACAAATGAAAACGTCTGTTTTCTAGAAGTTTTATTATATTTTATGCGAATGACATGTTTCGCCTGTAAGGCATTTTAAAATGTTAATTTTTCCTTATCCATATTTGATAATGCCATTGTCCACATTTTATAATGCCATTATCCACATTTGATACTGATGATTAGACAGGCGAAACATATCATTCACATGAAATATAATAAAGCTTTCATATGAAGCACCCACTGAGTGTTTAGACATTTTCAACAAAGATATAAAATAATAAAACACTTTATATTTAACCACGGAATGGTTTTTATAATTTATGCTATAACTATGTTAACTACATAATTGATGCTACAACTAGTTTCGTTTGGACCCAAGCTTCATCAGGGCTATGTAATAAGCTAAAAAGTTAATATACTGCCTTGATGAAGCTTGGGTCCTAGCCAATCTAGTGGGCATCAATTATTTTAACCATACCGTGGTTAAATACAAAGTCTTGAATTATTTTATATCTGTAAGTTTAAAATATAATATTTTTTTAGAAAACAGAAGTTTTGATTCATATTAATCATTTAATATTATTCAAGAAATAAAAAAATTATTTATGTTTTTCATGTTTGTTTTGGAATCATATCAGAATGCATTTTCATGTGATGAATTGATAGATAAAATGATTTCAATGATGAAAGTGAATTCAGTTTTTACGCAGTTATCTACTCTGAATGGACGGTGAACTTTCCATTAAAATGGAAATCATTTCACAGAAAATTGTATAGAATTTCAAAATGAGTGGGAATCTGCAATCGGAACTAGTTGAAACCCCCTTTCAATACGGATAATCACAAATTTCGAATATCCATTGTTTGGTGGAAAAACAATAAAAATATGCGATATGTGCTGTGGTCCATACTGAATGGGAGGAATATAATTTTTGATATACTACATTATATAGCACTATATGCAAAAGTATTCATAAAACACTTCCTTTTGTTACTGCCGTACCTACAGAAAGAATAATTGGTTCCGCAGTAATGTTCTTTCTGTGGGTGTATTCTGCTGGTAATATGTATATATGTATATATATGTATATATATATATATGTATATGTAATATATATATATATGTAATAATAATATATATATATATATATATAATAATATAATAATAATAATATATGTATATGTAATAATAATAATAATAATAATATGTAATATAATAATAATATATAATATGTATATATGTATATATATATATAACAATAATAATAATAATATGTATATGTATGTATATGTATGTATCAATAATAATATAATAATGGCAACATGTATGTAATAATAATAATAATAATAATATAATAATAATATATGTATATATGTATGTATATAATAATAATATATAATAATAATATGTAATAATAACCTTGCTCTATATATGTAATAATATGTATGTATATGCTCTATATATATATATATATATATATATATATAGCATATATATATATATATATATATATATATATATATATATATATATATATATGCTATATATGCTGCTATATATATATGCTATATATATATATATATATATATATATATATATATATATATATATATATATATATATATATATATATATATATATTATATATATATATATATTTTAATATATAATATATTGGTGGCCCTTAGGTAAAAAAATATATATATTTTTTTATAAGTCTCACCCCCCAATTCGTTTCCTTTTGGGAGAGGTAAGTAAGTAACTGGTATTTTTTTTATTTAATAATAACACATAATCCAAAGGAGATGAAAATTTAGCAAAATTAGTTGAATTTTTAAATTTTTGCAAAATCTATTTTAATAATTTTGTTTCAAATTTAAAACAAACACACAGTTAGAAGTAAAATATGTTTTTTGAATGTACACAAATACTTGTAGACAAATACTGGATTTTACCCATTGCGGGTTAATCATTTTTAATGATTAATTGTATCTCAATAGAGACGAAAATGTAAATTGTTTTTTGGAAACAGAATATGTTAGTCGAGACTTGAAAGTGAAAGATGTATATATGCTACTTATGTTAAGAACACTTCACATTTTAAAGGTCAATCTACACTAGCGCCATCTATTAAACATAAAGCGATTGCTTAACCCAACCAATGACAGGTCATAAGTCCTGTAAACGCCTCGACTACCATATTCTGTTTCCAAAAAACAATTTACCTTTTCGTCTCTATTCAGATAGAAGTAAAATAACTACTGTACATAAAACAATGTCTTAAACTCCTCAGTCTATATAAGTTTTTATAAGATCAAATTTTAATTTTAAAGATTCATTAATTTAGCGATAAGCGATATGGAAAATGGCTCCGATAGTATTAACGACTTGCATTACAATATTGCTGTATTCTTACAGAAAAAAAAAAACTTCACACATATTTCTGCGATATCACGATCAATAAAATCGGACGATATTTTAAGCCTCTTAAAAAAATCTTTGTGCTTTTCGACACAAAGTCATATACATAGTTATTTATGTGTTAACTCAGATATTTCCTTTAAATCAAAATGTGGACGCTTGGAGCCACACTGAGTTGATTCTTTTTATTTAAATGTTCTGGTCATTTTCATTTTTTGTTCAACAGAAATTGTATCATCAAAAAATGCTTAAGCCACGATATCTTCACTAGATACCTCAAATGTCCACTGTATGTCACCTCCAGACTGGCATCTTCTTCTTCTTCTTCTTATTCTTCTTCTTCTTCTTCTTCCTATTCTTCCTCTCTTTCCTCTTCATCCTCTTATTCCTCTTCTTCATCGTCTTCCTCTTCTTCCTCTTCTTCTTGTTCCTCTTCTTCCTCTTCTTCGTTTTCTTCTTCTTCTTCTTCTTCTACTTCTTCTTCTTCTTCCTACACTAGTTTTCAAACTGACTATTTTATATTCATTCAGACTATAAATTTGATTTAGATTACTAAGATCCAACTGCATTTACAATGCACTAAATATGAAATTAGACAACTGATAAACGTTATTCATATATTTATATTTCTAAGTCAAAACATTTACGGAATGTGTATACCTAATACCAGAGTAATGGGTCCATCACATTGACAATACAATAATAATTTATTTTAATTTACCCATGGTTTCTTAAAGGTAGATTGATGAGACTCGTTACCTGCATTAAAAACTTATAATATGAATTGATGCATCTCTGATCTGGTCTTTCGGAAATTGTATGAATTTTATTCCTCGGTATCTAACATACTTCAACTTAACTTAACTTACCATCACGCCGTCTCCCCGGAGGGTTAGGCAGAAAGAATGGAACGCCACACTGTTCTGTCCTGACATACTTCTCTCGCTTCCTCTACATTCATACATCTTGCCATGCACGCACGTCGATTTCTCCGACTCCTCACGTGACCGATATTCAATATTTGATTGATTTGATCGTGCCACGTTTTCCTCGGCCTTCCTCTATTTCTAGCTCCGTTCACGCCGTTTACATATACCTTCTTTACCATTCTGTCTTCACTCATTCTTTCCATGCGTCCAAACCATCTTAATGACCCTTTCCTTATTTTGTTCATAACACTTTCACTAATTATGCTTGCATTTGTCACTCTATCATATACAGATTTGCCACACATTCGTCTTAGAGATCTCATTTCTACTGCATTTATTCTACTTTCATCCTTCTTTTGCCAGTTCCATGCTTCACTTCCATACATAAGGGTCGGCACAAGAACACCATTGTGCACTGCCATCTTAGCTTACTAACGGTATCTAACATACGCGGTCAATTCACAAACACTCCATATGTACAGACTGTACATATGGAGTGTTATCTGTACAGTATATGCACACATTTAAATGATCTCTTGAGCTTTGCGTAAGCAATTTTGTACACATAAAATCAGAAAGTTGGCCTTTATTTATGACATTCGTTCATCAGATATATTAATATTATTTCTCCTGAAAAGTTTTGTTTTCAAACTTTACTCGAAATACCCGGATCAATAATGATCGATGAGAAATGAACCAGATGACAATTGGGAATTCTCATCAATTCGTGCGATTGACGTTTATTTTTTTATCACTTTTGCGCAGCACGTGGTAACTTTTTATGATTTATAAAATAAAATTTCCGGACCATTTCCATGGCGGGTCATTTTGTTACATCCACATGAATTGCAATATTACAATTCGTCACCTGAGAGTAAGAGGGTTCCAACTAACAAAATTTCACATTTGCCTTTTTTTCGTGAAAAGGGTTCTTACTAACCTTATCTATACGTACAATAAAAAAAACATGTAATAGTATCGTCATTTTGATGTTACGAAAAGAATCAAGTTCCATCTGATCATTCAAAACCCACGATTTACTGAAGAAGGATTAATTTAAACTTCGGACTTTATTATTCCAACTGTTGCCAGACAAAATTTACACGTTTCACGGTAAAATAATCTCTGGAAGTTGGAATAAAACCCCTTTATTCCAAGATACACACCCGAAACCAACAAAACTTTGACTTCATTTTTCTCAGCTTTTTACTTTTGTCAGTTGGAACCTTCTTACTCTCAGGTGACGAACTTCCAATATTGTCATTCTATAAAAAAGGCGATTTTTGAGAGTTTTATACACTTTGTTCCTGATAACTACCTGCGACAACGCCGACATCAATTGTTCTTTACTCCGTCACGCAGAACCAACCTGCCTTTGGTGATGCCAGTAGGAAGAGCAATTCCGACGCTGAATCTAATCATCTCGGATTTGGACATTTTCAGTGTCAGTGAGGCAGTATTCATAAAAAAATATAGCAAATTCTGGAAAGAGTACTGCCTCACTGAAGTCGACATATTTGGATTTTTTATTTATTTATTATTATTATTATTATTTTTTTAAAGACTAATAATAATAAGTTTTATCCAGTTTTATTGCGGTGATTATTTTGCTTTGATATAGTATTATTATACTTTTTATTGCATTACTAAAGTCTTAGCAGGTGAAATATGTCATTCCCACATAATATAATAAAACTTCTAGAAAACGGTCGTTAAATATTAAATAATATTTATGTTATTTCAAAGAATAGCAATAAAGAACGGAGATATTAATTTAAGCATTCATTCCCGGACAATAAAGTTTTGGCATTTTGGCGAATACAAAAATGAAACGGAAATCTGATAAACAGAGATCTTGAAGCACCAATGCCCTAGGCGGGTGCTGGGCGGGACCCACATAAAGTGGAGATGTCCCTTTTCCCGTCATTTTATAGGTCCGACCAGCCTTGCCCTTTACCCGCTCTCCATTACCGGATAAGAAGCAACGGACAACTGCCCTGTATATTTAGAATAAATTAAGTTTAAATAAATAAATAAAAACTTGACTTAAGAAACTGTACATTTTATTGTGTTTATAATATTTTTGTTTTCTGGAGATATTAATTCACATTCTTTCATTTCATGTATTTATTCAAACACATCAAAAGCATCACACAACTATATTCGGTTAAAACAATTTACATCTTCGCCTCTATTGAGATACAATTAATCCTTATATCCATAATAAATAATTAATACGAATGAAAACGTCAGTTTTCCAGAAGTTTTATTATATTTAATGGTAATGACATGTTTCGCCCATCTAAGGCATTATCAAATGTTAACAAACATTCGATAATGCCTTAGAAGGGTGAAACATGTCATTCCCAGAAAATATAATAAAACTTCTAGAAAACTGACGTTTTCATTCGTATTAATTATGATGAACTCACATTTATAACAATGACAGTCAGCGCCTTCTTCACCTCAACTACACTATCACAAAATACGTCGACCTCCGAGGTGACCCGATTTAGCAAATATATTTCTCTAGCCACAGTCATAACCATAGGCAGGTTGGTTCGGCATCGTAGGAGATAAAACAATATGTGGCCGTGTCGAAGATAATTAAGGACGAATAAACCAAAATTACTCCGAATTGTAAATACAGCCGCCTAGCAGTCAAAAGAAGTGAACACCCAAGTGAATGTCAAGTCTTCTCCCAAGTGACTGGTAGCCTAGCATCCCTAGCAAGAAATCAGTCGGAAAATGCCACGGGTAATATCCATACTCCTTAAGTTAGAGGTATCTCAGAAATTTCTTCTGCACCCACTCCGCCATCGAGGAATATCGAACCTCATTCGGCGCCCAAATAATGGTACTAAATTCCAACCGACTTCTCACCAGATAATTATAAAGTAACTTCAGCATCTGAATTCAAGGTGCCATTTCCCATAATTTGAGTTGGGTCCTCTTTGTACTAAAATAGCATTCTACTAAATTATCAGTTTTTTTGTGTGCGAGTATTACAGTTCGTTTGAACCCATAATTGTACAATTTGGTTTAGATATTATATTGATTATCATGATTCTTAATATTGTATCGTGACCAGATTAAATACGTGTGAAAATCACACTTAATCGAACCCGGGCCCTTCGATTTAGCGGTCAGAGCTCTTACCACTCTGCCATAAAGATCGTTAAACCTCACAAAATAAAATTATTAATAATCTTTAAAAAACTTTCGCTAGTAAACAAATAGGATGGATTGTCGCATCGGTTAACGTGTGGCATGCCATTCTTTCTGCCTACCCCTTCAGAGAGACGGCGTGATGTTTGGTTAATTAGGTTAAGTATTGTAGGTATACTGTAATGACATGTGGCCCAAGTGCGCCTCCCACGTTAAATATTTGGCTATTTCACAACAAAAGGTTGCCGACTCATGCTGTAAACCATTGACCATGGCACGCCATGCGCTCCAATCACCACCAGTCTCCAGGCTGCAGCTAATGAGAGACCATTCAGCTCCGTGATTTGTACGGACCAGTGACTCGGTGGTCTTCGATGATCTTTTGAAGGTTGGCCATTTACTCTTATCTAGATTAATCGATGTAGTAAATTAAATAATTCCTTTATTATATTGTAAAATATATATTGCCGCAAGATATACTAATTATCGTATCGTTTTATTTAATACTCATTATAATGTTTATACTAGTAATTTTTGTTTCCTGAACATAGATGTTACACTCCATATTAAATAATTCATACAATTGTTTTCTAGAAGTTTCACAATATGTTATGGATTTTTGATAATGCCTTAGCATGGCGAAACATATCATGCCCATAAAAAATACGTTTTTTTTTCGTATTATGCTGTTACGCACTGTTAAAACATATAGTATCTTTAATATAAAGACATATTCTTCAACTAACAAATACATTATTTAAACTTAATTCCTTTTACCTTAGGGATACAATTTTACTTTAATATTTCAATAAGTAAATTGTTTCTTGAAAATATGAAACGCGGGATGAAAATTCTTTGAAACAAGTGAGTTCAATTCCAAGAAACTACAATTTATTCTAAAATTGAATAAAAACCTAGGAGATTGACATCTAGCCGGGGCAGGGTCGCTCAATGCCCGCCCGCGGTCCTCTCAGGGCGCAACCCAATTCAGGGGAGATAAGCGCCATTCAGGGGTTATCAACTATTCATGCGAGTAGTCCGACACCTCGAAAAATTTCTTCTTAGGGGGGCTTTAGTGACTCTGCATAAGTGTAATTTATGATGAGGGTAATTTTTTCTTGATACTAGTTTGATTAACATTCCATGTTTGTTTTTTTTTTTTACTGTTTTTTATTCATTTTAAAACGTTGATTTAAAAGCAAAACATTCGAAATTTTCACTTAAATATTTACTGTAAGCATTTAGGTCCTTACATATGAAATTGGCGTTTTGTATGGGAGGAACATAAAGTTGATTTTTTTTAAATATAATATATTTATTTAATCAAAGTATGTACCATTGCTATTTATGCACTTTTGCCATCTCATAGGTAGTTCATCGATCCCTTTACTAAAAAAAAACATTCGGACGGGAATCAATAAAATCTTTGAAGTCGGTTTGGACTGCCCCATCGGAGTTGAATTTTTTCCCTTGCAAGAAGTTATCCAAATTTCGAAAAAAATAGTAATCTGTTGGGGCAAGGTCCGGAGAGTACGGTGGATGTCTTAGACATTCCAATTGAAGCTCTTCTAATTTGGTAGCCGTCTGTTGTGCAGTGTGTGGTCTAGCGTTATCATGAAGCAGCAGTGGCCTAGAGCGATTAACCAGCCTCGGTTGTTTAGCAGCTAGCTTTTCCATCATGGTTTGCAGTTGCTGACAATAGACATCTGCCGTAATCGTCTGGCCAGATTTAAGAAAGCTGTAGTGAACGACACCAGCACTAGTCCACCAAACGCTCAAAAGTAACTTTTTTGGAGTCAATTTTCGCTTGGGGCATGGTTTGGCTGGTTCGGCAGGGTTCAGCCATTGCGATGAGCGCTTCCAATTATCATAAAGGATCCACTTTTCATCACAGGTAATGATTCGATTCAAAATCCCTTCATTATTGTGCCGGTTGAGTAATGCAACGCAGCAGTCAACGCGCGTTTGTTGATTTGCTTCACTCAATTCGTGAGGTACCCACCTTTCAAGCTTTTTCACCTTCCCAATTTGCTTCAAGTGGATTAAAACAGTTTTATCACTAACACCGCAGCCTGCAGCTAACTCGGACGTGGTTTGCGATGGATCCGCTTCCACAATAGCCTTCAATTCTTCATTATCAACTTTGGTCTCCGGCTGTCCACGGGGCTTGTTCTGCAGGTCGAAATTTCCAGAACGAAAACGTTGGAACCAAAAACGCACTGTGTTTTCTTTTGCGGCACCGTCGCCATACACATCATTAATCCTTCGAGCCGTTTCTGCAGCACTGGTGCCACGGTGGAACTCGTACTCGTAAATAACGCGATATTTCAAGTTTTCCATTTTGTAAACTGAGTGACGCAAAGAAAAAAAACAATTTAGGAAAAAACAAATGAATTATAATTTTCGAAACGCAAATACTTGAGTAAATAGCTGTATAAATTTGAATTTGGAATTCCTAACCGAAGAGAAGATATTTGAAATCAAAGTTGCCAGTACGGCAAAACGCCAATTTCATATGTAAGGACCTAATATTTGAATCTGAAGGCATCAACTTGGTAGAAATATATAATAAAGAATTAATTGGATTTCTTGATAAATAATTTGTTAATACAGTGAATATCCAAAAAAGCTTTTTTTTTTTAATTGAAAACAATTTTAACCATTTCAAGTTTATTTTTGCCTACAGGTTTTGAACGATTTACGCCTTTATCATCGGGAGAACGATATTAACAGATGTTTGTTCCACTTAAAAAGTGTAAAAATTCACTTATTACTAAAATACGAAACAAACAAACAAACCATCACGCCGTTTCCCCGCAGGGGTAGGCAGAGAGAATGGACCGCCACACTACTCTATCCTGGCAAACCTTTAAAATTTGATTAATTTGGTCATGCCATGTTTTCCTCGGTCTACCTCGACTTCGTACCCCATTTACATCACTAACGTATACTTTCTTAACCATTCTTTTTCCATCCATGCGTTCCATATGTCCCAACCAACGCAGCGATCCTTTCATAATTTTGTTCATAATATCTTCTTCCGCCCTACATTCCTTTCTTATATCAGCATTTGAGATTCTGTCGTATATCGTTCTACCACACATACGTCTTGGGGACCTCATATTTACCGCATTTATTCTACTCTCATCCTTCTTCTGCCAGTTCCATGCTTCGCTTCCATACATTAGGTTTGGGACCAGAACTCCATTGTGAACGGCCGTTAGCGCTTTCATTGATAAATTCTTGTTTCCAATAACTATTTTTAAAGCTCCGTTCACTTTAAAACTAAAATACGAAGATATTCAAAACCATTTCATCAGGATCACAAGTCTAAAGATCAAATAAATTCTGATCTATGCAAACAAGTAATACAGTTTCAACAAGTTGTAAACAAAATATTATATGGATGACATGTTTCACCATTTTAATGCATTATCAAATGTCTCGCCATGTTTTCATACTAAATATATCCATATCAGACATTTAATTTTTTAAGTTGATCCAAAATTGAAGCTTATAAATAACCTCATTTTAAAAATACGTTTTGGCCCCTTTAAATTTGAACAAAAATGTGTTACATCGGTATCCAGTAACCCGTTTAATCTTGAAATAGAATAAACAAATAAAAAATAAAAACAATTAACCTTTTGAGGATTCGTAGGTTCTTCTGAGGTTCTTCTGGCATACGGAAGAATAAATTGAGGATAAAAATAGTCCGTAAACATTGATTATTAAAAGGCTTTCATTAATGAATAATGTAGCTTGGAATTAGAATATATTTTCATGATACAAAAAACAAAGAGATATTATCTATAATAAAACAAATGTTTCCGATTTTTTTGTGAAATAATCTTTAAAATAGACCATCGCCTGCCATTTATATAAAATTAAACCAACGCCCCCATTTCGAAAATTATTATTCACCGCCCCCTTGCCAGACCCAACTCCCATTTTTTTCAAATAAATTTTATAGCCATAGATTTCATTTGATGGGTTATTTGCTTACTTTATCCGTCAGTGACTCAATGGCGCACCTCTTAGATAGAGTATATCATATTATAGGTATATTGAGTGTTTATTAATATTTTCATTGCATTTTTACGAATATTTCCCAGGGGGCGATTTTTGGTTTAAAATGCCATTTTAATATGAGTTGTACCATAAACACCTTCTTAGGCCTCTTCAAGCCCACCAAGCCCACCTGTGTACGATACCGACACCATTGGAAACCATTGGGAAAAAAATAACTAAGAAATGATACGAAACCAGAAGTTTGCAGCAAGCTGACAAAACCGGTCGACGTTAAAAACAAGTGGAAGCACACTGTATATATTATAATAAAGAAATTTTCTATCATATTTTTTTTTTCATTATTTCATTATAGGAAATGATACTAATAGTTTTTAAATGATTAATTTTTCTTCTTAATTAGCCACCAAATTGTGTTTTAGATTCCCATTTGAATATATTTTTTAAACCGTTGTACTTTTACGACGCTTTATTTATCTTTTCTTCTATGTTCACCATACTTTGTCTTGTAAATGTTTTATTTTCTTATTTTATACTTTGTATACGACACATAACCCGGTCCTTCCTCGGTGACATCACGAGTATTTATCTTTATTTATCTTCCTTTATCTTTATTTATCTTTTTAAAAACATGTTTCGGGACACAGACGTCCTTTCTCATTGTAGAAAACTTAATAAATGAGACTAAATCGATCTTTTTAAATATTTGTTGATTCTTGAACAATAATATAAAACTCCATATTTAAAAATGAATACGAATGGATAATAATAAACATGTATATGAAAGTAGGCTGACCCTCCATGCTCACATCGAGAAAATATGTGGAGTTGCACTGAAAATGTTGGGATTTATTCTCCGAACTGGTAAAGTTTTCAAGAATCCCTATGTTTTGTGAATTTTGTATAACTCATTGGTCCGGAGCCGGCTCGAGTGTGGTTCGGTGATATGGAGTCCCCACGAGGCGATATACTCGCTCGTGTTGGAGAGGGTTCAGAAAAGATTTCTGAGATATCTCTACATGAGAGAGTATGGTAGCTATCCGTGGCTTTATCCCACTGCATTCCTCTTGGGCATGCTCGGGACCAATAGTTTGCAGATAAGAAGAGATGGGTGCACACTTACCCATTTCTTTAGACCTATCAGATGATTCTTTGAGAACTCCGTTATCTTGGAAGCTATCCATCTTTATGTTCCAGATGGTTATCTTCGATAGCGTCAGCCCAGACTGTTTTATCTCCCAGAATGCAGAACCAACCTGCCTCTGGTGATGCCGGTGGGGAGAGCAATCAAACTGCTGAACATGATCGCTTCGGAGATCGACGTCTTTCATATTCGTGAAAGTACGTTCAGAAGACAAATACAAATTCATAAGACAAATTTGGAGAGTATCTTGTATTCCTAATGTCGAACCATCTCTCATGCGTTCCTGGTATTATATATGTTTTATGTTTTACCTGTTCTCAAAAGATGCCTTAAACTATAATTCTTGTTTGTAATATCTTTTAAATTAATGATCTTTAGTCGACAAACTTTTTCAGATGCTTTGAATGGAGTTGATGTGGAGAGAATCGCAAAATTCAAGTATCTCGGCAAAATCCTAACAGAGAACCTTGAGGAGGCCTACTCAAGGGTGATAGTCAACGTTGGGGAGACCTGACAAGACACGGAAAGAAGGAGAAGAATATATTTTGAGAAAATAAACTGATTTGATTTGAACTTCTAGAAAGAGACATTCGTATTAATTATATAAATAAAACCTTATATATGACATTGGTCAAGTCCAGCATCAAAAATACTTTATTTGATTAGTATCCGCAATGAAATAAGACGTGGAACATGGAAATTTACTACCCCGAAAGCACTTTTTATGTCAAAATTCAGCGGAATATTTGATGTGCCCTCTCCGGGAACAAATGTGGAAAGGTATTTTCTATAAACCGTGTTATGGGTCATTTCCCCGTGCTCGGCAGTCCCCGGGCAGCGCGGGCAGCCTCCGTGTGGCAGCGGGATGGCACTATTCCGGACCCGGATTGAAATACAGAGGCGATTGTATCTGGGGTCAAGCTAGTTTTTCGGTTAAATGAAGACCGTAACTCTGTAAATTTGATATCTGCGGGGAGTGGACACAGACGTAACGTAAAACTTTGACGATCGCATCGCCAGAGGTTTCAAATACACGAATGATTTTTGTATTTTGTAATATAGAATCTGAGGATATGAAATTGATTGTAAAAGAATAAAACAATCTTTAAGCGAAAGCCATGTATACTTGTAAATGAAAAAAGTTAATTTAATTTAATTTTCATTCCATTTCATTTTCATTTATTTTAATTAAAATCACAAAAATCAATCATAATAAAAATCTCTTAAACGAATGTGTGGATACTCTGTGTATGATAGAGTGTCAAATGAAAATATAATAAGTGAATGCGGTACGAATGATGGTGTTGTGAACAAAATAATGAAAGGATCATTAAGATGGTTTGGACATATGGAAAGAATGAATGAAGAATGAATGGTAAAAAAATTATATGTTAACTATGTTGTCTTCGGAGAGACGGCGTGATGGTTAGTTAGTTAGTTAGTTAGTTAGTTATATAGACTTATACGATACACACATTATTTAGCTAATTTTCATATTTCTTCTGTATTCATCGTCACTATTGTGTTGTGGATTCATATTTGAACAATATTTTGAACTTTGTAATAAAACACTATATTTAAATTAAAAACTGTAAAAAAACAAACATATTTTGGGACATAGAAGCCTTTCATCAGTGTCAAAATTAACAATTACATTTTTTTTGTTTGGAATGTGGTCAGTTTTGACGGACTTTAAAGTGATATTTTTTTTTCAAAAAAAGTGTTGCGTTATGAAGATTAATAGATTTTTCAATCATATTTTTCTTGATTATGATAGAATTGGAAATGTTTTAAGACATAATTATGAGAATAACAGGGCATAAATGAATCTTTAACCCATTTAATTGAAAGGAAACACAGTGGAGAGACAGAATAATCAAACTAAACATTGTAGTCTATTACAGGACTCATATTGAATTGTAGAATGGCGAATAATCTGGAGCAGAGCACGCGCATTGTATTCGTTAAAGAGCGATTTACGATTAAATGGAAAGCATATAAACTGCTGATCCGAGTTGGCAAACAAAGAAGGGCCGGAATTCTTTTAAAGTAGGACCCGAAACATTTTCCGAAATCGGGACCCTCCCATGCCTTCATCAATCACAAAACTTCACAGGGGAACAACTTTCTAAGATACTGATAGGGTGAATTATTATGACTAACGCTCCTTGTGTTTCAGATTAAGAGATCTTCATCATTACTTTTAGAGTCGCGGGTAAATGTTTAAATCACTTCATATCTATGAACTTCTCATTGGTAAAATAGCACAATGTGTAATGTATACTAAAACTGATTATTATTCATTAAAAAAATTAGCAAAATAGTATTATCACAAAATACTAATATTCCTTTTTTTATTATTCTCATTGGGTTTGATAAAAATTAGATAAACGCTGTAGAAATTAGATCACGGAGAAGAATGTGCAAGAATACGATGGACTATACAAATACCGAACTAATAACGAATAAGGAAGAAATGTACGGCAGATAATTGCATCTTAATTAAAATTCATATGTGATTACATAGATGAGAACGAATGGATGAGAAAAGATTGGTTAATAAGGTATATACAAATTAGCGTGAATAGAAAAAAGAATTCCAAATTTTTCGAACAGAACATTCGAAGACGGAAAAATCGACGAGCATGCGTGTAACACTGTATGAATATTTAGGAAGCATTAGAGGTATGTGAGGATAGAGCAGTGTGGCGGTCTGTACCTCCACCTACCCCTCCGGAGAAAGAACGTGATTGTTTGTGAGATAGTATAACAAACAATTTAACAATAACAGTGATTCAAACATAATAAATATTTATACAAGTTTAAAAGGAATGAACTTGTTCTATCGGTATTAAAGAGGAAAATTCTAATAAATATCCATAGTTGTAATCCCGTAGAAACAAATGTATCAATTTCGAAGTTTAAAATACAGTAAAGCTTTCCCGAAATGAAATTCAGGTCGCATTGCACTGTGAACACGAGAAAAACCTTTTAATAAGAATTCCCACGCGTTCTCAATTTGACCAACTGCGCACAGCGAATAAATAAAATCTATCCACTCAGTTTATCCGAGCTTCCTCTGATTATTGTTGTTCCAGATTAAAAGATTTCTGTTTCAATAAAAAAAATTGTTTTAATATCACAATTTATAATATTGTGTCTCTATCGACTAAAATAAAATCAATTGTGATGTTTATAACAAAGTTTCATTTATTTAAACAGTTAAAAATGTTGAATCAAAGTGTTTTCGCCAAAACAATGGATTATCTTAAAGATTTCTCAAAATAATATAAAGATTTTACTGAAATCTCTTGATCGAAGTTCATTTTAAATCATTGTCATATTAAATAAAACTATGTTTTTTTTTGTTAACTACGAGTAATTCCACTTATTAACTGTAATTCGACAGCCGATGTCAGCTAGCCTGCCTGCTAAAATTAATTTAATAAGTGAATGTAGTAATTTTTTTAATATTTGAAAGTTTCGTTCATAACGACGTGTGAAATATTTATTCTGCTACTTCTTATGTAAACCTGCGATCTGTTTAGAAAAGACAACAAATTTGGTTCTGTGATTAAATTTTGATTTCTTTGGTGGTGGTCCTGGTGGTTGATAGACCTCTAGAGTCTCGTGCAACCATCTTGGAAATCCTTGCTAGGTCATTTATTTTTATGTGTTCCCTCCTGAATCGTCTTCACTGCCTACTCCATCTCACTATGTAATCAATATTATAGGTGCTGCGAATCTCTTCGATGGGTATTCTATCTCTAAGGGCCTGCGATAGGTGACAATATTTTAATATCTTCTATTCTAAGGAGATGTTTCGTTCTGACAGTATATTCTTTAGCTTTGATTCCCTGAATCATTATAGCAACGGGACAAATACTTAATAAAAATATAAAAATCTACAAGTGTAAACCAAAACGTCAACATCAACATCTACGTTTTATGAAAATGATACGTTACGCCTTACGTACGAAAAAAAAATTAAAATGAAAAGTATTTGAATAACATTGATATGAATGTAATTCACATGGCAGCAAGGGATTTGCTTTATTGAAGCGAATCGAAATGATTCGCATAGCATTGTTGCACCACTTTCTGTTAAACTATTATATTTGCTGAATGGAATGCACTTGGGTCGATTTTTTCCGATGTTTAAATAGTTATTCTGCTATTCTTGACGAAGACAAATCTAACAAATTAAAGATCATCAAAATTGGTCCAGCCGTTCTTGAGTTATAAATGGTGTACCTAACACGACTTTCTTTTATATATAAGAGTATAGATTTATCGCCAGAATATGATCAAATGCTATGTGTGGTCTGTTTTATTGTACGGGTGTGAAACTTGGATCCTGAAAGTTAACTCAATGAACTAACTGGAAGCATTTGAAATGTGGCTCCATCGCCGAATGCTCAGAGTTCCCTGGACAGACATGGTTACCAATACCGAAGTCCTGAGGCGAGCTAGAGTTGACAGAGAATTGTAATCAGCTATCAAGGTTCGAAAAATCTCACATCTGGGTCATATACTGCGTGGGGAAAAGTACCACCTTCTCCAAGTGATATTGGAGGGGAAAATTAAGGAACGCCGAGGGCCCGGAAAGAGACAAATGTCCTGGTTGCGAAACGTGACAGAGTTGACCGGCATCCGAAGTGTGGAGAAGTTGTTCCGAGCGGCGCAGGACAAGGACAGGTTCGCCGAGGTGATAGCCAATGTTGGGGGGACCCGACAGGGCACTTGAAGAAGAAGAAAGTAGATTTATAAAATTATAAATGATCGGTTTGTGTATCGCATTTTGTATAAGAAATATGTATTTTATATCTTAGTTATGTGTACAATTAAACTGTTAAAGTTAATAAATGTGTATATAGTGATTAAAAAATTCTGGAATGAAAGCGTTAAAGCCGACGTGTATTGCAAATGGAAGTAATAGAAGTAGCGAGAGGACCAGCAGAGACACGCGAAACGAGTTCACAAAGCCACGGAGATTAAATGGAAATCGTAACGTTTTCACCTCATTTTGGAAATAATTGACGGGGATCATTCGTTCCGCTTCCGCTGATTTAATTTTGGAACATGGAAAAGCTCTTTTCGAAATATTTAAAAACGTATTGGTGTTTGGAATAAAAGCCCTGTGAATAATGTAATTAAATGAATATATGAACCATGCATAAATTCCAACTTAATCTGAACCGAACGAAAAACATAAATATAATAAGACGTTCAAACTCTCAAATAAGTTCCCTATGTTTATGGCTAAGTTAGACATTGGCCAAATTTTTTAGATCAATTGTTTCTCGGATTACGCTTTTTTTCACGGTCCCTCTTGCAGGGGCGGCGCGTAGCGTATTGAGCAGAAAACATCATCTTCTTTTTCTTATCCTCTCACACCTCTGTGGTGCTTATGGTATTAAGGATCATTTTTTTGCCCTACTTTATCGCATGCCTGACACCAGTCTAAGAGAGCCGTAACACTCCAGATTATACAATATGAAAGCAGTAAAAAAAAAGATTAAAATTGTAACTGACTAACAAACTAACCATTACGCCGTCTCCCCAAAGGGGTGGGCAATAATGAATAGACCGCTACATTGTTCTTTCCTGACATACTTATCTTGATTCGTCAACACTCATACATCGTGTCATGCACGCATGTCGATTTATACAACTCCTCACGAGGCCGACATTTAATATTTGATTGATTTGATCGTGCCACGTTTGCCTGCCTCTATTTCTTGTTCCGTTAACGTCGATAACATATAATTTTGTAACCATTCTTTCATCATTCATTTTTTCCACGTGTCCAAACCACACTAATGATCCTTTAATTATTTTGTTCAAAACACTTTCATTCGCAATGAATTCACTTCCCTATATTTGAATTTGGTGCCCTATCATATACAAATTTATCACACATGCTTCTAATAGATTTCATTTCTAACGCATTTATTCTATTTTCATCCCTCTTTTTCCAATTCCATGCTTCACTAAAAATTGTATCTAAGCAAAAAAACTTTATATTTTAAAGTGATATAAACTGAACGAAGGTCTGTCTGTCTAGCATAATTATAACAACAGTAAGCTATAAAAAAAAAGCTTAAAATTCGAATATGCAAAATAGTTTTAATGGTTTAAATTTTAAATCCCTAAATATGTTTTAAACGTTTTATTACTTATGAAAATACTCCAAATGAAGGCTAAATCTGTTTCTCGAGGTTCACATTGAAAATAATTTAAATATTTCATTTAGTCGGGTGAAACTAAAGCTAAGTAAAGAAGAAAATATTTATTAAAACTTATATGAGTATCTTTACATTAAATACGAAAATTAGAAACGAGGGTTGAAGCTTTAATACCAAAGAAACACAAACAAGAACTTGTTCAAAACTTATAATATTACATCACTATTTTTGTTGGGTAATAAAATGATAAGCATCGCTAAACCTTAAGCAGACTTAAAATAAATATGAATTTGTGTGGACGTATTTTAAGATAATATTTAAATACTCATACTTACATCTTACTTTAATTTCACAGTCAAGTCCCTTGGTATTTTCTTAATATGTTAGTAACATCAATTGAGATTTTCTACTCCTTAATGTAATAGCCTTTAGCGACAATCCCCGACCTGAATTTGGGATTCAGTAAGCAATTGTATAATTAAATTGAGCACTGCTTGTGGAAGCGATGCTCATCTTTTTCAAGTTTATAATTTGGAAAATAAATAGTGTCCATTTGAATGCTTCAAATAAAATTGCTTTAATTCTAATATGTGTGCGTTCATAATATTTTTAACAAAGCAATATAAAGCTATTTCAATTTTATCTTAAATTATAAATTGATTATTTCTTTAACAATGGTGTAAACCCCCATATTACACAATTAATGCCAATGAAAACGTCTGTTTTCTAAAAGTTTTATTATATTTAATGGGAATGATGTTTCAGAACTCCAGGGGGAAATTTCAAGACAGCATTTGAAATATTTAAACTTAATTATCTCAAACACAAAAATCGCATTATATTAAATTATTACAAGGAATTATTAGAATCGGGAAAAAAATGTTTAACCCCCACCACCACTACCAGACGATGGCAACAAGCTGGCAAAACCGGTCGAACATATACACAAGTGGAATCACACTAAATCTATATAAATAAAAGGCAATCTTCCGGGTGTGTGTGGACTGATTCCGGGGTTATTCCTGGGCAGATCGTTTTCATATTGATACACTTCCTTAATAGATAGACATAGGTGGGCATAGGCATATTTTTGTTATTAATCGAGCTCTAATTAACTTTGTAAATTTATAAATTTTCGTAGTGCGAGCGAGTATAGACCTTCATGTTCGTATCACCTGAGTATCGATCTTTAGAGTCTATATTCGCTTGGCGTGATAAGATGCAAATTAGTGGCTTTTTTGACTCTTTGCGTGGTCAGATATGAAATTAGTCGCTCTTTTGAACTGAAAAATATACGCACGTATAGGGATGGGCAAAACGACTCATCTCAGGGATCTGATCTGAACGGTTCCGCTCAGCAAAGTGAGCCGACTCTTTTTAACGATCCACGGTTCACCATTTTGAGTCGTTCAAAGTTTGAAATTATTTTAGTGACCTTTTTTTTTTGCTCCTCGACCAAAAAAGTTGATTCCGGTAAAAAAAAAAAAATTCACCAGGATAATTTTTTTGTCGATGAGCTAAAAAAAAAATTCACAACGACAAACAACTTTTTTGACAAACGACTCGATAATTATCAAGAAGAATCGGCTCACTTTACTGAGCGGAACCATTCAGCTCAGATCCCTTAAAGAGATCACTAAAAATAGTCGACTCTTTTGCAATAATATACGATTCACCGAGCGCAGAGGTCGGCAAAATGCGGCTCCGGAGCCGCTCGATAATTATCAAGAAGAATCGGCTCACTTTACTGAGCGGAACCGTTCGTCGACTCTTTTGCAATAATATATGATTCACCTAGCGCAGAGGTCGGCAAAATGCGGCTCCGGAGCCGAAGGGGTTTGTTGAAAGAAAAAATAATCGCGAGATACTTGCTTACCATCGCATCATTCATCAAGAACGCTCTGTCCGCAGACATTTCCAGAAGAAATTTGTAAAGTTATGGAATTGATGATTACGATTATCAATTCCGGTTTAGCTAAAACTCTTAATCATCATCGCCAATTCAAAGATTTTTAGTCATCATCTTCAACGCCTGAAATAGTATTACTGACTCTTGCTGATCTTTCGCTTTTCGCTTCTACATATTCATGCGGACATTTTTATTCAAGCATGAATTTTAACAAGAGTAAACTACGAAGTCGTCTTATTGATGAGAACATGGAATTGTGCCTAAAATTAAGAATAACAACAAACAAACATGCATCAGGTCCATAATAACATACGGAATCAAAGCAAGAGCAGACACTGTCAGAACCAGACTGCGACCTATTGTGGGGAGAACCGTTAGAGATAGGATACCCAACGAATAAATTCGCAAATCCTGCAACATTGAAGACATAGTGAGATGGAGTAGGCAGAGACATCGAGAGAATGGATCCAGCAAGAATTCCTAATATCGTGATACAAGAGACTCCAGAGGGCCGTCGACCACCAGGATGACCACCAAAGAGATGGAGAGAAGGCTGGTCGCCTTCATCACAGGAAGAAGTATGAAATAATGTTTTATTCAGTGTACCCGTAATTGAATGAAGTGCAAAAATTATAATAAAGGTTATCTAAATTAATAAACATATTTGGCTCTCAATTTTTTTTTTAAATCGTTGTAAAGTACGCATTTGGCTCTTTGGCTAATAATTTTGCCGACCCCCCTGACCTAGCGGATCATTGAGCTGCCGCTCTTTTTTTTATGGATCATCGCTCACCCGCTCACCAAAAAGATTCGAATCTTGGAGTCAACTCGTGAGCGGATTGCTCATCCCTATCTCTGAAATGTCAAATTTGAATTGCGTGTTACAGTTTCGTAAGTAAAATATTTATATTTCTAATTCATATATATCTTCAGTTTATTCTATTTTGCCGTTGAAATGAATACAGATTATATTTCCGCATTACATATTTCAAAGTTAAAACTGAACTAAAGTTCTAAATTATATCGAATAGAAATGATATTACATATCGTTTTACTTACGTATTATTTTAGGTTATGTTATGACTACATGGAAAAACGTTAAATTCTAAGTAACAATTCTATGAATTGGTATAATCTATTTTAATAATGTAATGTAAAATTGTTCTGGCAGGGCGATAACCTATAATATCTTTTGGATTAGACGATTTACTTCAGCTGTTTTAGTTTTTCTCTGTTATGCTGTGATAGGTAAACATATCCTTACATACAGCATTAGCTGCCTCAGTTGGAAAAATCCAGTAATTAACATTTCCAAATGGTCTGATGTTCCCACGCCAATCTTACAATGATCGAGTGTTTTTTTTTTAAATATACTGCTCATTTTAATATAATTATTTGATTTTTGCAGAGATGCCGACGCTAAGGATGATACCAGGAAAGACTCTTTGAGATAGGGTGAGGAACACGGCTATCCACGATATCTCCAAGGTGGAAGATGTCGTGAGATGGGGCACGCAACGCAAGATACTGGCATGTATGGATCCCACACCCGATTGTTATATTTATGAACTAATTTTGAAATGGTATGTACAGGTTGGATTACTTGGTTTAATTCCACTATTAGAGGCAGAACAGGAGTGTCGGACATCATCGGAAGAGTGGCAGCGCTAAAATGGCATGCCGCTCGCAGCCCTGATGATAGATGAACTGCAACCCGAAACCCAGGACGTCCTCAACTTCGATGGAGGGACGACATTGGATGCGTTTTGCCCAGGATCGACAGACATTGAATCAGATGGAGGAGGCCTACGCCCAGGAGTGAACGGATATAGGCTCATGATGATGATGATACAAAACATTGAAACACCTACATGCAACATTTTAAATATTTCTGGAATGGGTAAAATTCTGCAACAATGAAAGTTCATTGTATGGAATGAATGCTTTAAATTATCAACTGATTTCTGTAGAATCACACTCCAAAGAAGAATTGATTCAATGTATATTTCCAGACATCACACAAATTTACGAATTTCGTCATTGGTTAAGTGAATGTGCATTATTAGCTTCATCTAATGGACATAAAAATCAAGAGTTTTGTTTCTCTAAACATTGTATTTCTAAGAGCATTATTATGACCTTGAATGGTATATGTATGAATGTTTCATGCAAATGTGATATAGTATATTTATTTGTTTTTTTAATTTCACTTAAAATATTAAGGAAAAAAATTAAGACTGGACGTTTAATGGTTTAAACATAAAGCTGAAAAAGATATATATAAACTTTTTTTTGGGTGGCATCTTTAGGGTAGCGTTTGAACTACACTATATTATTAAATCATAACGCGCTTTTGCACAGCTATGTTTAAGACCAATTGGCATCAAAAACTCATTTCAGACTTTTTGCAAACTTGCCACCTTGGTAATGCCCAGCCTTCAATTGTTCAATTCACATTAGTATTATTCAAGTTCACAGCAAGTTTGCTTGGATTAAACAAATGTTTTAAAGATATGAACTGAATTAGGATACACACATTCTTGCACCTATACACATGTCATTTTATCCAATAAAATAATTGATATTGAACTTTCATTGTATTTCTTTAATATATATTGGGTGTATTTATATACTCTAATATAGCAATAGCGAAGCGTTGCCGGGTCAGCTAGTACATAATAATAAAGAAATTTTGTATCGATTATTTTTTGTTTTCATTATTTGGAATAACATATCTCACATTGCTAAGATGCGCATATGTTTAATAATGCCTTAGCAAAATATGTGAAACATGTCAATCCCGTAAAATATAATAAAACTTCTAGAAAACGGACATTTTCATTCGTATTATAATAGTTAATTTTAATAAACGTTACTATACAACATCAATTTAAGCTAGTCATACTTTGTAAATCGTTCTACGAAATATATTTTAAACCAAACAGTATGTTTTTGGGCCCTTGAAATTATTACGTCACGAAAACAACGCTTTAAAATATAGATTATAATTAATGAAAACGAATGAAAAAAACTTATGTATTATATGTAATAGAATTAATTATGTTATGGTAGAAGTTCACTGTAAATAATGAATGACTTTAAACCAGAAGATGGCCGCGAGCTGCCGTAACCGGCCAAAGACCCTAGCATTAGTGGATTTTAACTAAATAAATATAAATATTTTTTATTTATTTATTGATAATGCCTTAGTAAGGCGGTTATAGTTTATGGGAATGATATGTATCGCATTATTATATAATTGAAAATATTTGATAATGTCTTAGAAAGGCGAAACATATCGTTCCCATAAAATATTTTTAAAAAACTTCTAGAAAACAGTTGTTTTCATTCGTATTAATTAATTCAAATAAACATCACTATAAAATCACAAGTATTAATTAAATCAAAAAGCATAATTAAATGATTAAAAAATAATTTCAAAATTTGTAATTTAAGTTAAATTCCGTTAATAATACGTACACCCACGAGACAAATTTTCTAAGCGCCCCTAATGTTGACTTATTAATTAAAAAATCTTTTAGCTATTTCGTTTGCTTTGAAGCAGATATAACATTCTGAGAAAAACATCCCTCTGTTCGGGTTTCTCCCCGAAGGCAATTATTTGCGTGAACTGTAATCCCAGTTTGGTGTGTCAACTGACAGTTAGGGGCTGTCATCAAGCAAAATGAAAACATAAGCTCCCGGACCTCTAGCGCCGCTATGACACGAGGCAGACAAGTCACGTACCACCCACCCCCTTCATACTCGTATATTCTCTAGGTTTTCATTAGTTTACGTGTGATTCGTATAATTAATAACATTTCATTCTTATTTACCTCATGCGAGAAGGTCGTGAGTGTAATGAACCTTTGCAGAGTATAAAATATGGAATATAAAAGGTTATAAATTATTACAAATTTATTATATACAATATATTAGTGTACACTATTCATGTAAAATTTTCATTTAGGTTTTAATTTTCCAGTAAAAACACAATCTGCTTGGATACACCTTGATAGTCTTAAAAAATTAATACGAATGAAAACATCTGTTTCTAGAAGTTTTATTGTATTTCATGGGAATGTGATTCGCTATTATTACCAATTGTAGCAAAATTCAAGCGTGGTTTTGTTGATATACACGATGATACGTATGATTTCCGGCATATTTTATAATTCCTTAGATTCATTTTATAAAATTCTATAAAATACCTACAATAAAATAATAAATAATATCTTTTAGGAAACAGACGTTTTAATTTGAATTATTTATTTAACACATAGTTTTGGATCATTGATTAAAAAGGTTTCGACGAATATAACGCGGATAATATATATTTTTTGTCACTCGTGAATTTAACAATGCTGCTTTCTATTGATTCCAATTCGTCAGCTTGTCTCCATCCACTGCTGGACCTAAGCATCTCCACCCCCACACCATCACTCTCGGTCTCTCGCCAATGTTCTCCAGGCCCTTCCCGCCGTCCGCACAATATCATCGCTCCACCTGGTTGGCTGTCTCCCGAGACTTCTCTGGGCCAACTGTGGCCTCCATTCAGTAACCCCCTGGCTCCATCTTCCATCACCCCGTCGGCACACATGACCAGACCACTGCCACTTCATCCTCGCAATGCATATTCCGATGTTTTATTGATTATGTCGAAATTTGTTTCGACTTTGTTTGATTAAAAATAATAGTATACTACTTTTAAATTGAGTTAAGGTAAATAAACTAAAAAAAATGTAAATAAAAAAAATAGTGTTTGAATTAATACAAATTATATTAATTTACAATCTAGATATTCTTGATTTATCAAGTTAGATCGCTAAGTTTATCAAAAAATACTTTTAACTTTATTATTTACTAAACTAAGGGGAGAAAAATACCATCTTCTTTGACTGATATTAATGGGTTAATTAGAGGGACGTCAGGGAGTTGGAAGAAAGCAGCTGTCCTGGCTGCGGAACATCAAAGAGTGGACAGGAATAACAAGAGTTCAGAACCTGTTCCGAGTGGCGCAGGATGGAGATGCCTTTGCTGCAGTGATCGCCAACGTTAGAGGGACTTGCAAAAGCTTCGTCAGGGTTACAAATGACACTAAATATAAAAACACAAACGTAAGGGTAAAGGAACATCTCGGATGTCTAAAAAGTCACGGTTTTTCTGAGTTCGCCAACCATTTGTTAGAGACAAACCCTACCTATACTAAAGTATTGTGTTTTTCTTATATTATAGCTCTGAGCAGTTTATGTTGCTCGTTCCTACAGAAATATATAAATATATTTTAAGGATAAACAATATTGATTTTTGCAGATTCAGAATATTTTTCCTTCTGCGCGTACATGTACATGTGAAATATATAATACAACAACCAAATTGACAGTTCTGGAAGTAGGTCCTTCGTCATTATCGGGAATTTTCGATAACTTACATAAAAATGGAAATAAAGTGTATGCATCATCATAAATAATGTAATCCATTAGGAGGGCGCGCGAGAGGAGGCAGCTGCAAAAATATCAAAACTGAAGATAGATCGATGTTGACACGACCCAAAAAATACAGACGATGTGTAAAGTATCAGACATCCGAGACTTCCTCACCGCCTGATCGATTATCCGCCTAATCCAATTTCAGGGGAAGGCAGCCGCCGAGCTCCGCGTCACGCGTGATGTCGAACGGAATTTGAATAAAACGTATTGATACACAAATTGTTAAATAAATAATGACACAGTATTACAAACACTTTTCTCATACACCATATGAACAGATGCTCACTTCATAGATATAATGCGATTCATATTTACAATAAATTTTAAAATAAATACAAAACAAAAGCCTGTCCAAAAAAGCTAAAATGGCAGTGCACAATGGTATTATTGTACCGACCCTTATGCATGGAAGTGAAACATGGAAATGGCAAAAGAATGATAAAAGTAAAATACATGCAAAAGAAACTAGATCTCTTAGATGCACGTATAGTATTATAATTCCATATATACTTAGGAAATGGAATATAATTTTGTTTCATCCACAAAATATTTAAAAACACGACATGTTCCGGAGGATACCTCCATCTTCAGGTGTAAAAATATCATTATCCTCCGAAACATGTCGTGTTTTTTTTTAATATTTTGTGGATTAAACAAAGTTATTCTCAATTTCCTAAGTATATTACTATTGAATTCCACAGTGTTAATGCCTTAGCGTTCAATAAATTCTATACATGATAGGGTGTCAAATAGAAATATAAGAAGTGAATGCAGTGTGAGTGAAATAGCTATGCACGAAATAATGAAAGAGCCATTAAGATGGTTTTTACATAATGGAAAGAAAGAATGGTAAAAAACTTGTATTAACGATGTAAACGGAACTAGAAATACAGGAAGACCGAGGAAAACTTCAAATACAAAAACGAGCAAATCTATAAAAGATTACCTAAATGTCCGCTATGTGAGGGGTCAGAGAAATCCACTTAGGTACTTGTATGACACGATGTCCGGTTTTCATCATATTATTTTATTTACCAACACACCGCTAATAGTCGCATAAGTAGCAATTTTTTA
This sequence comes from Lepidostoma basale, assembly GCA_022606425.2. NCBI lineage: Eukaryota > Metazoa > Arthropoda > Insecta > Trichoptera > Lepidostomatidae > Lepidostoma > Lepidostoma basale. The sequence continues at coordinate 739,817 of JAHDVF020000300.1, read as the reverse complement.
ACGTTCAAGAAGTATATAACATACGACGTTCTAATATGTTTTATTATGAATTAATTTGTCTTTTTTGTAAATAAATAATGTTGTTTTTTGAAATTTCATCACAGAAAGCACATTTTAAATAATGAAAAAAAAAATTATAAAATATTTAAAAAAATTATTGTATATTTAATTGAAATCCACTAATGTGTGTGTCTTCGAACGGTTTCGGTAGTTTGCTGTCATCGTCTGGGCCATCACCAGAATAAATTTTAACAAAATATATAATACATTTAAAAAAAAAAATCTGTTTTTTTTTTTTCTATATACCACTGTTGTAAAGGTTTTATACCTTATTTATCTGGAAAACGCTATAAATTTAGTTTTCTAGTGGAATTAAACGATAATTTATGTTTAAATTAAAAACACAAATAAAAAACAAAGAACTGTAATGTATCTTGTTCGAAACTACAACTACATATATACAGTACTAATTTATTACACACTTTTAAGTATTGAGAAAATGACATGTTCTTTAAAGTCTCTTAAATGTGATTCACAATAAAAAAAATATCGGCGAAAATAGAAGAAAGAGAGATTATAAATATATTGTATTATTTTATATTGAAAATTGTTATCGCCATATCGTTTATAGCTTTGCTGACATGGAAAGGGGTATAACCCATTAAGTTCACACGTTGGTAGAGCAGAAACCGCATTCCATATAAACGGTGATGTTCATTTGTTCGCCTCCTCCTGAAAGAACGCCGTAAGTAACAAGTTGAAGCGATGAAGGTAATGGCACACGTGACACCTGCAATACAAGCTTACCTCTTTTTCTACCTTACCTTCATCTCGCTCGCGCGGCGCTGCTCGTTGCAGAGAAGAAAAATTATAGTCCTCGACGTGAGAGCATTACGTATTTTTTGAAAGCGGTTTAGAACAGCTGAAAGGTTGAGGAAATGAAATTTAAACGCCATTTCTCTCTTTCCGATGATCATTTTATTTCTGGGTTTCCCACACAGCACGCAAGGATTCTGACAATTATAAATGTACTCTGATATTTTAGTTCAAGATGATACCACATTAGAGATAATATACATTGAGAAAATGATTGATTGTTTCTTGAACAGTTGAATAGTTGATAATACCTTAGAATGGCGAAACATATCATTCACATTAATTATAGTAAAACTTCTAGAAAACATATATTTTGTTAATATTATGTGTTAATATTACGAATTCAAAAGGGTAGTAGGGCTACGATGGGGTATGCTTTGCTGGAAAGTATGCCTCTACAAAATGTCGTAAGGCGCCATGTTGCATTTACAACAGCAACACTACTATCAAGTCCAACTCTCTAGCATCCACGAGAGATATTTTAAAGACCCTGCGAACCCCGGGCAATGTGGCACATATTACTTAGTGCCATAGCAGATAGAGAGAGGATGAATGGCGAGCTTCCAGCGCTATAAAACTGGATACACCCAGCTAAGGGAAGGTAACGTAAGGTAGGTAGGTAACGAAGGGAAGGTAAGACAGAAAATCTTCCAGAGAAGGCAAGGGGATACCACTCTGGATATTTTTCCCCAGGTCATCACTATGAATGGTGATAGTCAACGTTAGGGAGACCTGACAGGATACAGAAAGAAGAAGAATATTATGTAAGTTAACGGAAATTAAGTCGCTTTACACGGAAAGCACTGCTAGTGTCAGAGTAAATGGAGATCTCACAGCCTGGTTTCATATCAATAAAGGTGTTCAACAGGGTTGCATAATGTCCCCGTGGTTATTTAATCTATATATGGACAAGTGTGTGTAAGAGCTGAAAGAGTTGGATGTAGGTGCCAAAATGAGCGGAGTGTCAGTAAGCTGTCCCTTGTATGCGGATGACGCTATCCTACTTGCAGACAACAAGCATGAACTACAAGTCCTGGCGAATAGTATTTATGAGGTATGCATGCGAAAAAATCTGATGATGAATGTTAATAAGTCCAAGGTAATGATTTTTGAAAAAGAAGAAATCATGACAATCTGCAACATTAGCGTGAATGGTGAAAATTTGGAGCAAGTAGATGAGTTCTTGTATTTGGGTAGTATGTTCACAAAAGATGGGCGAGTGGAGAGGGATATTGCAAGAAGGGTTAGGGCAGGCAACAAAATGAATGGTGTTGTCATCGCAAACAAAAACCTACCCAAAAAAGCTAAAATGGCAGTGCCCAGTGGCGTTTTTATACCTATCCTTATGTATGGAATTCTCTTATTCGAATGTGTGGATACTCTGTGTATGATAGTGTCGAATGAAAATATAATAAGTGAATGCGGTGCGAATGATGGTGTAATGAACAAAATAATGAAAGGATCATTCAGATGGTTTGGACACATGGAAAGAATAAATGGTAAAAAAGTGCATATTAACGATGTAAATGGAACAAGAAAAAGAGGAAGACCGAGGAAAACGTGGCACGATCAAATAAAGAAAATATTGAATGTCAGCCACGTGAGGAGTCAGAGAAATCGACACACGTGCGTGTCAGGAAAGAAAAGTGTGGCAGTCCATTCTTTCTACCTACCTGATGGTTAGTTAGTTAGTTAGTTATAATAAAAAGAGAGTTTTCCTGAAAACCAATAGATTGTCCATAAAAAAGGCTTATGCAGGTATAAAAATTTCAAATTTTGTTGAAAGTTGAAAATTCTGCCAAACAAAATATCAACGGGATTATAGGAGATCTCCTAGTACATTTTATCTCCACAATATTTTGACCTACTCAGGGTATAATCGCGCTCCGGTTTTCTATGCCAATACTGTGGCACTCGTTCCGGAATGTCGAGGCAAAATATCGCGACGTATTCGCTTGTTATTTCCTCGTCGTGCATTTTGTATGTGACGGGCGCTAATGATGTCGGAGTCATTATCGGCCGCAGGAGACGGGACCGAAATTGAATTCAATATAAATTATTTTACAGAAATCTGTGACAAAATTTGTGGTAGAAGCCATCAACTAGCGAAAGTGCATAATTGAGTTGATTTTTTCAGAATCATAAATATTGAGCGCAATAATCATAAATGAAATGAAACGAATACACCAATTTATTGAATGCTAAGGCATTAACACTGTGAAATTCCATAGTAATACACTAAGGAAAATGAAAATAACTTTTTGTAGAAATTGTTTTTTTTTGTATACAAATACTTGTAGACAAATACTGGATTTTTACCCATAGTGGGTTAATCATTTTTTAAGGCTAATTTTCTTAATAGATGGCGCTAGTGTAGATGGACCTACCAACAGTGAAGTTATTAAAAAGTATTAACATATATACAGGTTCCAAAAATTTGTCAGACGTGGTGTCGTAAGAAAGGTGGAATGGTGAATGTTGTTGAACAATAAGTGATCGCTTAGCCCAACCAATGACAGGTCATAAGTCCTGTAAACGCCTCGACTGCCATATTCTGTTTCCAAATAGTTTACATTTTCGTCTCTATTGAGATACAATTAATCCTTAGAAAATAACTTTGTTTAATATATATTATAAATAATAATCAGATTCCTCCTTTTACTCCTTTCTCCTTTAATACTTCGTCTACTTTTAGTCTCCCAAGTTCCCATTCCCAATCGTATGCAAATTAATCATTTATTAATTTCTGTATAAATTATGTCTTTTCAAATGTATGTTTTTTTCTAAATTACAATTTTATATTTTTACATTATATTATTCTTCAAGTGCCCTCTCGGGTCCCCCCAACGTTGGCGATCACCTCGGTGAACCTGTCCCTGTCCTGCGCCGCTCGGAACAGCTCCTCCACACTTCGGATGCCGGATCACTCCCTCACGTTTCGCAGGCAGTCTTTCTTACTCACAAAACATTTGTCTCCTACCAGGCCCTCGGCGTCCCTCAAACATCCCCCTCCAATATCAGCTGGATAAGGTGGTACTTTTCCCCACGCAGTATATGACCCAGATGTGAAATTTTCCGAACCTTGATAGTTGATAACAGTTCCCTGTCAACTCTAGCTCGCCTCAGGACTTCGGTATTGGTAACCATGTCTGTCCATGGAATTCTGAGCACTCAGCGATGGAGCCACATTTCAAATGCTTCCAGTCTGTTCATTGAGTTGACTTTCAAAGTCCACGTTTCACATCCGTATAATAAAACAGACCACACATAGCATTTGATCATTCTCTGGCGGGGTTTCAAGTTTATGTTATCATTGTAGAAAAGTGGTTTCATTTTATTAAACGTAGCTCTTGCTGCCTCGATTCCGCATTTTATATCTACATCTGGGTCAAGAGATTACGTTAGTATGCTGCCTAGATATTTAAAATTTTCCACCCTTTCAACATTACGGCCGTTCAAATGCAATACTGACCACTGTAGTCAAGCCGTCCGAATGTCATCCATTTGGTTTTACTGACATTAATTGTTAGCCCCAATCTTTTAACGGACTCGTCAACAAGATTAAGCTATGTTACTAAAAATTCCATTAATGTGCTTTTTTATGTAGTTGTCACGATACAGACCATGCTTAGTGTGACAAGTACAGACCATAAATATTTTTATTAAATGTATATTATATTATAATATTATATAATCATGTCAAATAAAAATAAATAAAATAGCATTAATTAAAAAACTCCCCTACCATTGGCAGATGTCTTCCCGAGCCCCGACAGCTGGGATTTGACGGTCTGTAATGAGATGGACTGAGATTAAAATGATTAAAATAAAACATTAATCTCATTCAGGAAATTGATTGCCTATTTTCGTTCGCACGGAACTCGGGATGAATTTCAGATTTATAGGGCCCATTTTTATCCTTTCAATTTCGTTTTCATCCATTTTGTACATTTTTATTTTTAAGTAAATTAAGAGGATTCAATGGAATATAATATCATATCGTTTTAAAGAATCTCATTCGTACAATTACAACAAACCATCACGCCATTACTCCTGTGGGGATTTGTGGTGGTTGAGTTGAAAGACGGCGGAGGTTTCAGCGTTTATTGCGGATCACAAGTAATTACGCGTAACTGTATGATATACTCGTGATGGAGCGTGGCTGGATGTCGATGGCAGCGGGGCGAAGTCCGGTGGTGAGTCGTAGAGGATGAGGGCTCGCTGGGCGGTATCGTCGAGGTTTCTCGTACGTAAACTGGGTAGTGGAGACTCGTGTCTCTTCGGGATCGCGATACTGGCTGACGTTTAGAGTTGACTGACGTTTAGAGTGGGCTGACTTAGCTTCGTAGCTCGGCGTCGGAGGGAGTCCGATATCTCGCGTCTGTTAGAAGTCGTAAAAGTAACTGATCCTCTTGGGTGCTCGGAAGAACTGCTTTTATATGCTTTGGTTTCGTCTTCTGATGACCTGATCCGATGACCTGACCTAGTGACCAACTTGAAGAATTCAGGGCCCACGAATCATCAAATTTGATAATTAGGTCTTGGGTCAGCGTTTTTGTGTTTATTCGTGTCATATATTTCTTCATGAAATATGTTTATCTGGGTTATGCATTTACCCCGACACTCCAGAAAGGTGGGCAGAGAGGATGAACCGCCACACCACTCTATTCTGAGTCAGGATTCCTGACAAACCTTACTAATTCCTCCACCTTCATACAGCGAAAGATGGTTCATCCGAAATTTAATGAGGCCATTTTTTTTAATTTTGATTAATTTGGTTATGCCATGTTTTTCTCGGCTTTCCTCGATTTAGTACTTCATTCACATCGTTAACGTATAATTTCTTCTCCATTGTTTTTTCATCCTTGCGATTCATATGTCCAAACCAACGCTGTAATCCTTTCATATTACTTTGCAAAAGCATTATAAAGCAAAATATCTCGTACATTATCATCTTATTTCTTCTTCTTTTTGTCCTGTCACACCTGCGTGGTGCATAGCGCCTCAAGGAACCTTCTTCACCGAATCTATTGCATGCCTGATGCCTAACATCATCCCAAGTGAGGCCTGCTGCCTTAAACTCATCCTGCAGGGCTCTTCTCCAGGTGGCTCTAGGTCTGGTGACTCTTTCCCCCCATAGGCGACCAGTCTAGTACGCCCTGAGTGATGTAGGCTGGGTTCCGTCTCAGAGTGTGACCGATTCACTGCCATTTGCGTCTAGCAAATTGTCCTCTAATTGGCTTTCCGCCTGCCATGGTCCAGAGAACGGCATTTGATACTGTTTGGGGCCAATAGATCTTGAATATTGAGCGAAGGCACCTATTTATAAACACCTGGAGTTTTCCAATAACGTCCGCGGTAGATTTCCAAGTCTCACATTTTCGTACAGCAGTACGCTTTTAACGCTACTGCTGAATATTTGGAGCATGAGTTTTCTCGAAATAATACTGGAACGCCATACGATAATTAAAATTGAAGCTAATAGAATTTTCCTTAAAAAAGAAAAGACGTTTGTTTATTTCAATGTTCGAATATAAAATATTATTGAAATACTATATTTTTTTTTGTTTTTTTCTAACTAACTAACTAATCATCACGCCGTCTCCCCGAAGGTGTAAGCCGAAACAATGGACTGCCACACTTTTCTTTCCTGACATATTTCTTTCGATTCCTCAACATTCATACATCGTGTCATGACTCTTTTCTGACTCTTCTGACTCCTCACATGGCCGACATTCAATATTTGATTTATTTGATCGTGCCACGTTTTCCTCGATCTACCTCTATTCAGTTACATTTACATCGTTAACATAAACTTTTTTTACCATTCTTTCTTCATTCATTCTTTCCATGTGTCCAAACCATCTTAATGATCCTTTCATTATTATGTTTATAACACCATCATTCGCACCGCATTTGAATCGTGTTTTTCATAAGTAGCACACATCCAGAAACCCCAACTTTACAGGACGGCCAAAAAACTGTCTGGTACAAAATTTTCCTACAATATATATATTTTTTTCAATATACATTTGTCATAGGCAGTAAAATAGACAAATGTGTATTGAAAAAAATATATATATTGTAGAAAAATTTTGTACCAGACAGTTTTTTGTCCGTCCTGTAAAGTTGAGGTTACTAGATGTGTGCTTCTTCTGAAAAACACGATTCATTTACTTCTTATATTTTAATTCGACACACTATCTCTTACACAGAGTATCCACACATTCGTCTAAGAGATCCCAGTTCTACTGCATTTATTCTACTTTCATCCTTCTTTGGCTAGTTTCATGTTCGCTTCAATACATTTGGGTCGGTACAAGAACACCATTATAAAAAAATATATAAAAGGGTAAGGGTAAGGGTAAGGGTAATGGTAAAAAAATTATATGTTAATGATGTAAATGGAACCAGAAATAGAGGAAGACCGAGGAAAACGTGGCACGATCAAATTGGTGACACCGGTGGGAAGAGCAATCAATCTGCTGAACGCTGTCTCCTCGGAGATCGACGTCTTTCATATCAGTGAAAGTACGTTCAGAAGGCAAATACTCTTAAATCTGGAGAGAATCCTGTCTTCCTAATGTTGAACCATCTCTCATGCGTTTCTGGTAGTATACTATACACAATATATTATTTTACCTGTTCTCAATAGATGCCTTAAAAAATTATTTTGTAATGTCTGTTGATGAAATAAACTGATTTGAAATCAAATATTGAATGTCGGCCATGTGAGGAGTCAGAGAAATCGACGCGCGTGCATGACACGATGTATGAATGTTGAGGAAGCGAGAGAAATATGTAAGGAAAGAAAAGTGTGGCAGTCTTTCTGCCTACCCCTTCGGGGAGACGGCGTGATGGTTAGTGTGTTAGCAAAAAGGGTATCTTTTTTTTTTTTTTTTTGTAAACGCAGTCACTCACACTATTGCAAATAATCTCCCTGGAATGAACGGACTCTACGTAATTTGATTGGAGCATAATAATTGCAAAAAGTCCAAACATTGAACGTGTCACGGCTCCGCGCATACTGCGAACTGTAAAGGATGATTAATGGGCGTCCCTCCCTTGTTCGCAGGATAAATGGCGCAAGTTAAACCTAGTTTACATCCTCTGTAGAATGTACTTCGTTATAAAACACTGAACTCATTTTTTCAAACGAAAACTGTAACACGTGAAATCTCCCACACACCTGTGTTCGCGCGGAATATATGGCGCACTCGTCCACCGACAGTTGCTCTGCCTCTGCTACAGATATCGCTTCTCGGCTTGGAAATTTTATATTAAAATACTTCAGAAAAATAAATAGTCTCGATTGTATAAATTGCAAATATAAGTGACTCATTGTCTAGTGCCGCGGTTCTTAAACTTTATTGGCGATGGAACCCCTTTGAAACATTAAATTATTTACGGAACCTTAAATTAAGCAAAACATGGTTTGGAGCAGACAGCGAAAAGGGACTGGTACGGTCATGTTCAAAGAATGGACACCACCAGACTCCCCTATATTGCATTGCATAATCAGCCTCATGGGACTCGTCCTTGTGGAAGACCTCCTAAAAGATGGAAAGACAGCTGGGAGTCTACCTCACAGGAAGATCAACACTTTGGAGAACATACTACATAGGTCTACAACAAGGAGGAAGAAGAAGAATATGGTTTTATATTGATTATTAAATTATAAAATTTTGTCTGGTAGAATTCACGTTAAAATAAAAAAGGCGATAGACTAGCTACCTATCACATGCTATGAGATTCAAGAACTAAATAATAATGTATACAGTAATTGCATTCAAATAACCAGTTGTATACAAAAAATTGGAAAGCAACTGGAAACTATCGCATTAAAAAAGCCTAAGTGGCATCCCAAACACTAGAAGAAATTATAAACCAATTTCTAGGATAGAAAACTAAAAAAAACTAATTGTAAAGCCCTGGGGGTACGCGGAGCACACTTGAAAACCGCTGGTCTAGTGGGTTAATCACTTTTTCCAGGAAAAAGGAAACGTATTTCAGTTCACAGATGGTAATTGGTTTCTAAAAAGCCAAACTTTTTATATAAGAACCTCATTTTGTATATCATTATACTTTAAATTAGTTTTATAATAAAAATAAACAATGATAATTAACAACTTGCAAAACAAAGATAAATCTAGAAGCTAATATCTAAGTATGAATATTCATTTCATAAATAGAAGAAGTGGTACAAGATATCTTAGCCAAATTATTCAATAGGGTAGAAACAATTTGGAGAAAGAAGCCGACCGAAGAATTCAGTTGGGTTGGGCGGCCTTTGTACGTCATGTTCTCACCTCTAAAATACCACAATGCCTCAAGACTAAAGTCTTCAACCAGTGCGTCTTGCGCCAGTCATTACGTACGGAGCCGAGACGTTGACACTGACGAAAGGTCTAGTCTACAGATTCCAGGTCGCCCAACGCGCCATGGAAAGAGCCATGCTTGGAATAACCTTGAGGGACAGATTTAGTAACGAATTTATTTGTCAACAAACCAAGGTGACTGAGGTGGCTCCGAAGATGGGCGGGCTGAAGTGGCGATGGGCTGGCCATATCTGTCGGAGAACCGACGGCCGAGATGCGGGAAACGGGTTCTGGAGTGGAGACCGCGTACAGGATTCCGCAGAGTTGGACGTGCCCCTGCCCATTGGACCGACGATCTGAAGAGGATTGCTGGACCTGGATGGGTGTTATGGATAGGGGGCGATGGCGTCCTTTGGGAGAGGCCTACATTCGGCAGTGGATGACAGACGGCTGATGATGATGACTACATAAACGATGACATTAATAAAATTTCACGTTTCATGCAAATACTGACATCATTGTCTAATGTAATGTAATGGCTTTAGTAATCTAAAAATGAGATTAAAAGCAACGATACAGCTATTTATTGTTTCTTGAACAACGATATAAAACTCCATATCAAATAAATACAAAATGAAAACGTATACATATTGTCTAAAAGTTTCATTTTATTTTATGGAATCGACATGTACTGTGTGTACATGTAACGTCTTGATAAGGTATTTTCAAACATATCATTCCCATAAAATTTCTAGAAAAAAGACGTTGTCTTTCGTGTAAGTTATTCGATGACACAGTTACGATATTTTATAGTTCGTTTTTTTTTAATTCAATTTGAAAGTACACATAACAATCAAATGTTTATATCTTATTGAAAAAAATCCTTATCAAATAATTAATACAAATGAAAACGTCTACTTCTAGAAGATTTATTATATTTTATAGGATTGTTATATTTTGCCTTTCTAAGGCATTATCAATAGTTTAGATGGTTCAGAAACATGTCATTCTCATTAACTTAGAATACAGACGTTTACATTCGTATTACAATCAAATGTACTTAAAAATTTTAGTTTATTAAAAGCAACGATTGTTCTATGGATGGATATGTGTACTGGATTTAGAACACTTCTAATCTCGTGCACCAGTCTTCATCGTGATGGTGCCTAATCTGGAGCCCACCCCGACAGTAACGGGGGCCGCGGCTCGGGTCACCAGGTGGGCCCCAATCACCGCTATTTATCTGGAATTACTGGAGGATAATCCTCCCAATCCATCAACTTTCGGTACCGGCTGCCTATAATGAAGGGGGCTTTGGCTAGGACCCGCTAGCTCTCTCTGCGTGAATTATTGCGGGATATTGCTCATTGTTTCGCGGCGCTCTATTATGACATTGTAGAAAACAAATAGAGTTTGTAATACCCAGAACAACATTTGTGTACTATTAGTTTGTAAAATTTGATATATTATCTTTTGTATATAGCTTTACTTACCGCGTAAATTCAGCCCGAACTTGTCCACGCCCAGCTTATTAGTAATTTGTAAAAATATGTCAAATATATTTTTTTAATATAAAAAATTAAAACAATTACTTCGTAATAACTTAACCATAGAGTAGTAATATTAATTAAAGTTAACTAGTCTCGTTTGTACCCAAGTTTCATCTGGGCAATATAAGAATTTCCACCCAGTTATTAACTTGCCTAGTGATTCCTAGCGAACCTAGTGATTACACGATGTATGAATGTTGAGGAATCGAGAGAAATATGTAAGGAAAGAAATGTGTGACAGTCTATTCTTTCTGCCTACTCCTTCGGGGAAACGGCGTGATGGTTAGTTAGTTTTATATATACGTAATACATATTTGGATAGCATTAATATGAAATTTTCCAGTTTAACTATCGATTTACATTGAAAAAATACAATGAACGAATTACTTCCAGCAAGGCGAAAATATTACTTTTACTATGGGATTTCCATTAATTCTATTTTAATTAAATATGCATACATATGAAAACGATGATGATTTTTAAAGTGTGATAATGTTTCAGGATAGTGTTATGAACCAAAACATACTCTTAAATTTAGAGAACACGTTTGTTTTTCTCGACATGAAATATTGAATTTAGAGTTTTACATCAATGTAAGCATTACAAGATTTGGCACCACATGGCAATAGATGATATTTGAATTGAAACAAAATACATAAAAAATAAGCTATATCGATAACGGATATCTGCAAAATTCATCTATCTAGCTAACCATCATGCCGTCTGTTCTTTCTTGAAACACTTCTTATCGATTCCTTAATATTCACACATCGTATCATGTACGCAAGTCGATATCTCCAACTCCTCATGTGTCCGACATTTCATATTTGATTGATTTGGTCGTGCCACGTTTACCTATATTTCTTCTTAAATCATTCTTTCAATGTGTCCAAACAACCATCATGACCCTTTCATTTACTTCTTTTGCTCACAATACTTTCATTCGCATTGCAATAACTCCTTACATTTGTATTTGACACTCTATTATACAATGTATTCATTTTATGTTTATCCTTCTTTTGCCCGTTCCATGCTTCAGCACAAGAACACCATTGTGCACTACCATCTTAGTCTTTTTTTAGCTTAGACAAATCAAATACATATATTTATATGATAATCTAATGATTTAACTGATATCTTTTGATGGAAGGTCATTTGAAATAATCATTAAATAAAACGATGTTTTTTTGGTAGGGGGGATAGCCACTGTGACGGTCGAAAAAATAAGCGAGTTTCGGTAATTTTTTTATCCGGGATAATTGAGGAATATGGAGTTCGCGATTATTTTCATTTTATTAAGTGTACATTCGTTCATAGTTTTTTGTAATTTTTTATTGAAAAATATAAAACAGTGTTGTTGCTTTAAAAAAAAAATCTCTCTCCACGGTCGCAGCGATTTCTCAAAAAGGGGTTATCTGGAATAAAAACAAAATTCATTATAATTTCTATGAATGTAGTTATCGTTGAACGAAGCCGATTTTATTTTTATTTTTCACAAAATGGCACCGATTGAAAAATGTTCTTATTGTTTTGCCTTTTTTGTATTCAAGCAGTCTTAAAAAATTGTAAAAATCAATATTTAAAAAAAGGCTGCTCTTAACCATAGCTAATGCAAAGCCGAATAAAACAAACAAAAAATATCAAAATCTGTTGATCTGTCGCTCGAGTTATCGATGCGACCAGTTTAAAAAAAAGTTTTGAGAAAAACGCGTTTAAAGTTTTTAGTCCATTTCTCTTACTATAAAATCATGCATCTTCATAAATACGAGTACTTATACTTACATTAAACTATCGAGTCCTTGACTTTTAAATTTTTTTATTGATCCTTTGCATGCGATTCTCAGCAGCTTTCCCCGATTAGCGTCGCGGTCGGCACAAGTACAGTCGACACCTACTACAAGTAGACACCTTCTCTCACTAAAATGACTGTAACTCAGCAAATTTTCTGAATTATGACCTTAAATTTTATACACATATTTTCGAAAGTATAACCTTTTAATTTAAAAATATTCACACCTCAGGTGGCTATCCTCCTTAACTACTTCCGTTTATTTTCTTTATTTCGAAACAGCGGCTAAATTGGTCGTAGTCGAAATAAAGACAGTAAGTAGAAGTAGTCAAAATACATCGTTTTATTTAATTATATTTCTATTCATAACAAATCGTTCAATTGAAGAACGCTAATCATTCATACTTACATCTATTAATTCTGGAATAAATCCCGAGGCATTTATTAAGAAAACGAAAGGGCGGAAAAGTCCAAAGAGTAGGTAAGTACTTGAATTATCTTTTCATGGAAACCCGCGGCAGATGTTCAACAACCGGCTCGGAACATTTCATCTCGATCATTTTATTCGGCAAGAAATGCGAGATTCATTCCTCCCGCCTGTACTATGAATTAATTCAGTCGCTTTTAGATCCTAATTATGCTTTCTGAGAATATAATTGACTGAACCACCGCAAACGATTTCTTTACGTTCGTTTAAGCCATTCCGAAGTTTGTTCGGCAACTCCATTTGCGTCTGTTTATCTTGGCCCGCACATAATTACATGCCGGCTCTTCTGGCCTCGGCAAAAATACTGACGTCGCACTTACGTGGATTGTTAAGAATTAGCCGGTCATAAGTCAAATTTCAAAATCGATGTTAAAAATACCAAAAAAATCCTAGATCCAAAGAAATATCCCAGTAACAATAATTGACTATCCCCAACCTCGAATCTTTTACCATGTGCGCACGCAGGTGGTTGAAACATGTTTGCCTAACGAATTGCACGTCGTCATTGTTCTTAGCGCTCTCAGTATAAACATTTAACAAGGAGAAATTTGCCTTGTCCACCTAATATTTCGAAGTTATCGTTATGGATTCGAATAACACAGGTAATGATCAATATTTTTTGATATGTTAAACATACTTTAAAAGTTATTTTATATTATTTGTAGAACCTCAAAAAAAGGTAGTCTAGTAATGAAATTTTTACTTAATTTTCAAGTTTATAAGACATTTTGTTATATTATCGCGTCTTATCGCGTAATGTTTGTTCCTGAATTGTATACATATTATATTTGACTAATTAATGACATAAAATTTGGCTGCGGATAGCTGCGGTTGACCAAATTACAGTTATTTTTTAAAAAAGGATGACATCACTTTTTTTATCAACTTTTTCTTAAAATGTAATAAAGTGTGATTTTCTCTATTTTAGGTATATCTGATACATTGGGTACAAAAACCATAAGTTGTTAATATCTTAACGATCAAATTTACCATTTCATTTACCTAATTTAGATGAAAAAATTTAATATCTAGAAAATCACTTATTGTCCTGTTGTGGTGACACTCCAGATAATCTAAGCAGTTTCAAACAAAGATTTGCATATTTTAAAACACCAATGAAAGAAAAATGGTCGAAAGCCCATAGAAAAGAGGCAATGTTTCTTAATACTCATGAAGAGTGGTTAGAAGGAACATTTGAACTTTCAGCAAACAAGCAAACTTGACCAGGTCGGCCTTCTAAATAATTTGAAGATTCTAGTGAGAGGACTAAAAGAAGAAAAACGGAGGAAATACGTTCTTCGCTTAATAAAGAAGTAATCGTTCATGCAGCGCAAACAACATTACAGGCTCGAGGGAAAAGGGATGCTTCGAAAATACTACGGAAAATATAACGATTTGATGAATATGCCATGGCAACTGCGAAATTGTATGTCGAGTTATATAGTTGGCACCCAATGACTCCGACCTTGCATAAAATATTGATTCATGGTGCAGTTGTAATTGAAAATACCTTATTACCCATAGGACAGTTGTCGGAAGAGGCAGCAGAAGCCAGAAATAAGCACTTTCGATTATACCGCGAAAACTACGCAAGAAAGTTCTCGAGGGAGGAATGCAACCTTGATATACATATATAATAGATTATTATTGAGTTCAGATCCACTATTAAGTAGCATGAAACAAACAAAAAAACGATCAAACTAGGTTCATTTTGCCCTGAAACAATGAATATGTTACTACCAGCTGACCCTAATACCGAAACCGATATTTCAGACATGGATCAAGATTTGTCCATAAATGTATAAACAAATTTAAAATACTTATTTGCACCTCAATTATTAATCTATAACTAGATTTTTTTTTTGTTTGTAAAATTTGTAATAAAAAACAAAAAATTTCCTCGAGATTTTGTATTTTTTTATATTTTTGGCTGGGAAAAAATATTTTTTTTACTAAGGACAATTTTTACGATAATATTTATGATTTGAAGTCAAAATACACTGTAAAATAATTTTGACCGCCTAAATCATTTAAATCCACCTATGTGCGTCGTGTTTATGAATGAGCATTCGAGATGCTCCGTTCGATAAGTATTTTATTTTGTTCCGCGGACAGCTTCAAACACATAAATCAAAATAACATTTGTATTCATTAAGTCGTTGTTGTTCTTCTTCTTATTCTTCCAGTGCCGTGTCAGGTCCCCCAAAGGCATCTCTGTCCTACGCCACTTGGAACAGGTTCTGAACTCTGCTCATTCCTGTCCATTCTTTAGCACATGAACCAAATATTTCATTTAATTTATTTGAATAAAAAACACATGCCAATGGTTATGCCGGTAGGTAGAGCAATATCTTTGCTTAATCGTATTACCTCGGAGTTTGACGTATTTTGTGATAGTTTGGCTCATCTGAGGGAAGTACTATCTTTATTATAATTGTTTGGTTTATTTATTTTATTAATTTGTCATGCATCTTGTGTTTCTCGCTCTTTTTATTAATCTATTATGTATTACTTATTATTGTGTATCTCCAACTTGTATCTTTAGGGTATTGGAAAAAAATCTGAAATTCTTTAGATATATTTAAAATAAATAAATGAAAAAAATAATTGACATTATCTTATATTCCGCAGCCAGAACATCTGCCTTCTACCAACTCATACGTCTAACATAGACATAGACATTGTTTAACACACATACGTCTAAGAAATCTTTAACGCATTTCTTTTTCTCTTATACTAATTTTGAAAGTTCTATAGTTTGCTAAAATATATACGGGTTAGAACCAGAACTTCGACGGACATTTTCACTTTCATTGGAAAATACAATACTTTTGTAATAATTGTTTTCCACCAGAATAATATAACAGTGTTTTGAATCGTATCGAAAAATAATAACCGTTTTATGGAGTGAAAGAAAATTAAAATAAATTTAATCAAGAGCAAAATGTACAACGAAAAGATCGCGATAACGGGCTGGTAACAAATGGACTTATGATGAAAAAAATGGAAATTACATGGGCGGACCAAATTTTTTGGCAAGAAGTAGGGGATGTTTTGTTTGGGTCAAGAATTACTTACATAATAATTTACTAGATAAACATTAGAGATAATTATTGCATACTACAGATGGTACAAGCGCTTCAAAGTTCTCCTGTATTGAAAGCGATTTATCTTCTAAACGAGGTGGCGACTCAGATAGACCTAATTGGATGAAGTTATAGCGAATTCGTGGAAATGCTTACGATCATAGCAGAGATAACTGTCATATTTCGAAACACATAGTTCTATGCATATTTTCTTCGGTGCTTTTTTTTCTTCTTCCGGCCTTAACACCGGTTTGGCTCGCGCTGCATTAATGTAGAGAGCTATTCAACAATACCATAATAATAATTCTTTTCCAGTTCCTTTCGTGGTTATAACTATCCGATTTTTTTCATTCTTCGATGTATTCTTGAATAATAAAATACTGATTGTTTGGGATATTTTCAAATCAAGAACAACTTTCCCAAGTAACTCAATATTCTGAGTAAATTAATAATAAATAATCCTCTAATTAACTATAAAAAAATATGATAACTGATAGTCAAATTTATTCAAATGATTCAAAACGTAATCCTATTCATATATGCCTATTTTATCTTGAACAATGATGCAAAACCTCACATTAAATATTGATGAAAACGTTTGTTATCTAGAAGTTATATTAGCATTATCTAATCCCCGACAAGGTGAAACATGTTACTCTTAAAAAATATAATAAAACTTCTAGAAAACGAACGTTTTCATCAATATTGAATATTCAATGCATGCACATTTTTTATTATATTAATTTTGAATGATTATGTTTCGCCAAATACAAGTTCTTACCATATGTATTATTTCACACTATTCTTTTCATATTTTACGCTTCGATAATACTGTACATTTCATGAAAATGTTATTTGTTTTGTAAGACAATACGAACGTCTCAAAACACCGTGTACGTGCGATGCAAAGGGCTCCAAAGGGAAATTAAGTAAAAGTGCTTACAATCGCGAAGAATACTATTAACGGGTACCTAAATTTCTCACCCGCGATAAGTGTTTAATATCTGTATTACTCATTTGTATTTTTTAGATTTATGTTGCGTAATTATTCGCAGAAACCTTATTTACTAATTTGTACCCGACTTCTTTGTATCCACGAAAAGATTTATTGGAAATAAACTATGGTCCAAAATAATTGTTAGAAATTAATAGGACTCTGTAGTGTATTAAAATGATTTGCGGGACATGTTGCCAGATTGGCAGACGATAGATGGACCAGGAGGGTGGTAGAGTGGAGACCCCGCGAAGACAAACGAAACAGAGGGAGACCCCCCACACGATGGTCCGATGACATTAGAAGAATTGCTGGCGATTGGATGCAAGAAGCACAAAACAGGAATACGTGGAGAAGTATGGGGGAGGCCTATGTGCAGCAGTGGACAACGGCTGTCTAAAAAAAAGTGTATTAAAAGTATAACATATAATAATAGTTGTTTTAATCATTATTTTCAATTACATTTTTTAAATAAGTTTATGCCTACATTTCAACATTTTTATTCATTACGACGCGCAGAACCAACTTACCTTTGGTGATGACAGCAGGGAGAGCGATTCGGCTGTTGAATTGCGTTTTTTATGTCAATGTTGGTGTTTTATAATATTTTATTACTACTCAAAGAGCGCTACCCCGCTAAAACCCAACGTAATTTTTTTGTCTTTCTTACCTGATGAACCGCCAAAATTTTATATTATTAATATTTTTTTTAACGTTTCAATCCTTATGATTGGTTTGCAGCAATTTTTTTACAGCTTTACTGGTTCTTGGGAAGCCACTTAGGGCTTTATTGTGGTAGTTTCCCGTTGCTTTTCACATGCATGTATTCAACAGGTTATTTGTACTGTAAAAAAAAATCAGCCATGGATTCTCATGACATGTGATAGGTAGTTAGTTTATCGCCATTTTTTGTCACGTGAATTCTACCAGACCAGATAGCTAGATTTTTTTTTCATGCTGTCATCGCCGGGAATCGAACCTGGGACCTTCGGTGTGGCAGTCATAGATGTTTCCACTCTGCCACGAAGGCCGCCGTAATATCTAATTTGTGTAAAAAAGTACATATAAATAAAATGTGTATCGATTGTGTATTGCGTTATGTGATGTCAGATGATGGCAGCGAAATGCCAAAACTGGTAGTTTTGTGAAATAACCGTATAAAAATATCACATTACCCACAAAGAAACTTTCTTCGAAAAATTTCAAACACAATTGACTCAAAGGTTTAAGGTCCATTTACACTGGACAGTGACCGAAACGTTACCAACGTGGCTTAAATCTCACAGACTCGTCATCTCAAATGCTATAATAAAATCACTGTCGGGAGAGTTGATAAGATACAGTTTTACGTGCGTCTCTTATCAATTCTCGCAACGGCGATTTTATTGCATTGCATGCAGATTTAAGACTACGTCGGTGACGTTACTGTCACTGTCCAGTGTAAAGTGACCCTTAGACGTCACATACAGGTAAATATGTCGGGAACAGATTTATGGAATAAAAGACATATGTATTTTTCTCTTATGCAAAAAATTCTGCATAAAAACTATATTTCATCATTCTCTGATATAGGTAGGTAACAGTGCACACCAACATATCGGAGATGTTTAATAAGATACATAAAGTATATTCAGAAATTAATTCGAATTTATATATGAGACGACATTAAAATGATTAAAATATAACATATTATATAAAATTGGTCGTCATACAATTTTGGAAAAATAGCAAATAAAATATGATGACACATTTATATGTATTATAAAATAACTGATATTGTTATTTGCGCGCTGTTAGGTATAATAAAATGATTGTAGAAATAACGTCTTACGAACTAAAATATAGCAGTCGTCAAAACACAATATCCTGTTTTTATTTATTATTACTGTAAAAAGGTACAAAATGATTTATTTTTAATTGTTAGAATTTTTAGACGATAAAATATAGCTAGAGTTTAGTAGAAATAATCTAGAGCTTCTATTGCAAACCTATAAGGTTTAAAAATACAAATTTCACGCCATTGTTCATGAACTTCAAAGTCTCGGAATGTTTATTGAAACAAAAAACTGTTACATATAAAAAAAAAACACAAAGAAAACTGAATGTCAATTGTTTCAATTGAAAATTACAGTTATTTTTATTTAACCTCTCAGTGCATACCGGCCCAGCCGTGGGGCCTGAAATAACGAGTCAGATAGCGTGTGGCCCCATGTTTGGGGCGAAATTATTATTTCATTGATTTGGATTATCAACGACATATATTGATGGTACCACGCAATGATTTATCGATTTATCAAAAATTTATCGAACAAACGATGTTTCAAGATGTCATTTACATTACTGGAAAGGTTAAAATGATGCCAAAGGTAAAAAAAATCTTTTGATTTTATTATAACAATAAAATTATTCCAATGTCCATGAAATTCAATACCAAAAACGAGAACAGTTAAAATCCTTACAGATAAATTCATTATAATGTAAAAGTAAGATTAATTTATCTTGGCATCGAAGTGCTAAGTATCAAATGTTAATAAGTTATTCATAAGTGAATAATATATTCGAGCTAAGATAAAATAATCTAACTCTAATCATTTTACATGGGATAATATATGAATTATATGTGCTAAAAGTTGATGTTATGATAAAACGTTTATAATAATAAAAAATCCATTTTAATTGCGGATCTCAAGTGAAATAGTTTGCTTGCATGAAATTCATGTTTTTTTTTTATAAAGATTCAATGAATTTTATGATGTCTTATAGGAAAATTTGTCCATGTTCAGCAAGCGTACTATCCCACTTCGGGGAGCCGCTATTTCTGGAAAAGCTTTTGTAAAATACGAAAGATTTACAATGTACGATACTTATACAAAGAGATTGAATTCTCGAGTATTGTGACCACAACAATAAAATAGAGCACCGCGGGAATAATAAACCAATCTACATTGAGTTAATAAAATTATTTATCTACATAAATTATTAATATTCCACGTGAACTTTAGTCAAAATTTGAGAATATTTACGTATAAAAATTTCACCTAACACAAGATCGACGTAACATTGCACAATTCATTAACACTTGCAAAGCCCATTTTATAAATATATATTATAAAAAAAAATAATACTGCTGTTTCACTTATACAAATATATCGTCATAATATTTAAAATTACGAATTCATATAGTAAAACATAAAAAAAAATATTCGTGTAAGTGAAACAACATAGTAAAAAATATATATAAAATCTCCATTTGAAAAATAAAATTCTCAGAACGAATATGTAACGTAGATTTTTATTTAATTAATACGTAAATGGAATATATGATGGGCAGATATCTTTATATAATGTTTTATATTCGTATCTAAGAATTAAGTTTTTCGTAAAACGGATTTGAAAATAGAATTACCACTCAACATGCTATGATATTCTTCCGATATGCACATCTTCGTCAATACGAAGGCATCCGAGATGGGCTCGACGCTTTAAGTTCCATTTACACTGAACTGTGACCGTAATGACACTGTAACGTCACCGACGTAGCCTTGAATCTCATGACTCAAATGCAATAATAAAATCGCCGTCGGAAGAGTTGAAAAGTGTCAGTTTTACAGCTGCGCGTCCCTTTTCGATTCTCTCGAAGGCGATTTTATTATAGTATTTGAGATAACGAGTCGGTGAGATTCAAAGCTACTTCGGGGAAGTTACGGTAACGTTATGGTCACTGTCCGGTGTAAATGTACCTTTAGCAGTTCCCGCGACACCCCGGCGGATCCCAGAGCGCGCCGATATACTCGTACACTATAATAATTGATAACACTCGCCCTCTACCTAGTCGTATGGCTCCGCGTACAATTTCTTCTATAAAACATTACACGACGATTACAAATAATCACAATTATACTTCTTACAATAAGATCTCGTTTTAATATACTTGTTTAAATCGATAAAATTATGTTACATTAAGGGGGCTCGCCTCGCGGCGATCCGCGCGGCAATCTCCATTCGAAAATACATTATTTACATTTCATACATCAGCGACCTACGAATCCGCCAAAACGAAGTTTGGCTCCTATACTTAAGCTACCGAGACGGCGTCCGACGCGGCCGGGCGGGCATTACTTGAAAAATTACCCGAGGATTTACTTTAAATCGATTTCTTAACAACATTTCCCTTACCATCTTGCCGCCGGAAAGAATATCGAAATGCTAATCGAGAATCAGCATCCGCAACCGAGACATCGTTATAATTAGATACAAGTTTTCATTTTCAAGCGTAACCGATTATTAGGATCCATTAACACGAGGAACTGATTTAACTCACGAAGAGGCTATTTTATATTTATTATAGTAATGGATGGTTAAATGAACTGCGGACTCCACAGATAGAACGATTCTCTCATTTGAATACTGCCGCCAAACAATGTTCCGTGCCGAGACAAAATGTAAAAACGTCACAAAAACACAAAAAATATATACACTCAATTTTTCGATCACGCGCCCTTCCTAGTCTAGACATTAAGCGTATTACGCGTGGGGAAAAACACCAAAGTGCACACGCGCAGGGCAGGCCGCGAGCTTTAAGTACCTTATTATAAGGTACAAGTGCGATTGTGTAATGCGACCCTTCCACGAGTCGCAAATTATATAAACGGAAGCTTAGTCAATACGATCTACTCCGATGTTTGAAGAATCCAGTCGGCTAAAACAATATTTGTTAAATTATTGCAAAATTTTCGGTAATTAAATGAACCAAGGTTCACGAAACATGGCTTTACTCGGCACAATAATAAATTATGCGGAGAAGTTCAAATTATATATATTTCGAATGAAGCAGATTCCGACAGTGTGGGACGCGATTTTCATCTTCTTGGGCAAGCTCGCTACAAATACAAATTAACAATAATAAAACGAACTGTGATTATTGTTGGTACAATACGTAAAAGAGAAATATAAAACAGTATAATAAAAATTAAACACTGTCAAAGAATGTAAATAAACTAATGTTTTTTGTTAAACGTATATATTTACGAATATGAACAAATTAAGACACTTAAAATATGTAATAAGTAAATAATATAAAAATGGACGAATCACAACTTGACACAAATAACTATTTTTCTAATCAAATGAAAATAGCTGCACGAAACGTTAAAACGCATAATAAAAGCGAGGAATAAAAACAATATACGAATGTTAAATGGACAGGTACCTACGTACGAGTATACTGCTCACTCGGCTAAAATATTAATGGAAAGGGCTTCAGTCATTGCTAGATAGTATTATATCTAATAAATCGCGCTTGGAACAATCCGGCAATTCCTACGACGGCACGTGAACTAAACAATATCAAAACGTAAAACATATCAAAATAAAACATTCGAAACATGGCTATTACTTTCTAATAAAAATATACGCGTAAAATATATCCTAGAAATATACGAACTATTTGATACACAGCACATTCTACCTACTAGGTAAGCTCCGGACAATGTTTTAAAAAAATATGGCAAAACGTGATCGTAGTGCGTTCTCCCACGCCCGCACATCAACCCGGAGTTAACGAGACACTCTAACAGTGCACATACAGCAACTTCGAAATGAGATACAATCTAAGTCAGACAGTACGAAGGTAGGTTGTGTCCACCATATACAAGCTTAATATGACGCTATCAAATGAACCATAGGCACTACTGTTATAATTGTTTTCACTTCACTTCAATGTTCGGCCCTCCGCGGGACCAACGTCCGAGGGCAGGGCCCGTACAGGCTAACGTTCGACTACCACGTGTAAGTACAAGGCAAGATCAGTTCGTCGGTTCGGTTCACCCTTTCATCACAAGGTTTCACTACCGTAACAACATCGTAAATTATATACGAGATAAGTGCACTAGTCAGTATTGATTACTCTACTTTTAACGAGAATTTGACCTGTACCATAAGCGAACTACAATACAAAAAAAGCCACGAATAATCTCAAGTTAAGCTTAAAACAGATCACAATAAAAATGAAACATTGCATTTATAATGAATATGTAAAAAATAATGTTAGCATTATGTAAATAATAAATGCAACGCTTTGACACGATAATCTCTTAACGGAAAATTCACTTAGTAACGAAACGTTTGAAGATAGGCGAAGACAAGACGAGAGAGATGGAGCATGTGTGATGGAGCTGTGATGATGGGGATGTGGCAGTCAGTTTAGACCAGCCTGTCTCAGGGGTGTTGTCAGTTGGCGTAGTGATCGAATGATCCCAAGTACTCCAGGGCGGCGCGGTAGCAGAACTGGTACTGATCCTGTTGAACGTCCAACCACATTAGCGACTTACCAGAGGTCTAGAGGCCACGATACGAAAGTTCAGATGTTTCAAAAAGTCGCACGCATTTAATTTTAAAGAAATATTTTTCTAATCATAACTTGATAGACAATAAAATGTGCTTTTTCCAAATTTGCGTTTTGAGTAAAAATATTTAATATTTGAACGACGCAGATCTAAAAAAAATGGCGATTTCTTTGTCTGAACTTCTGAAAAAATCTGAACTTTTTAAAGTAACGTAACCCTAGAAAGAAGGCAATTTTACGATGTTTTAGATGAATTCTTACCTCAGTTTGCACCATCGCTGGCCGTTGGGTGCGAAGGACTCTGACGGCTTGGAAGACGTCCACGACTCCCTCATATTGCATTCTCTCCAACACCAGAGACAGGGTAATAAATACGCCAGTACGGCCAACACCAGCACTGAACCAACAAATTTAAAAAAAAATGAATTCATTTGTTTATTTTTCAACACACCAAGACATGTTAATGCATATGTAACGAGTCCCTACCTGCAGTGCACGGTGATGGGCCCATCTTGCCCGAATTGTTCCTTGGTTTTGTGAACCTGTCCCAAGAAATCGATGAAGCCTTCTCCGCTCTTAGGAACTCCCTGTTCGGGCCAGTCTGTAAATTGGAACTGACGAACTGTCCTAGACGAGCCGTCCCTGGCGTCAGTTACCTGATGGTCAGTTCGAGAGTTGGTTAATGATTGTGGCAAAAAAGCGATCAAATACATAAATGATTCAAAAACGATACTCTACCTTAAATTCTCTTAGAATGTATTGGGGCATATTATACTCCGCAATAGGATCAACAACAAAGCACTGATATCGTACAGATCTATCGGATGGCCAATATTGGTGACATTTTTCCTGAAATGATAAAAACAAGTAAATAATCCGTATACTTATACGATTTAAGCCAGATCTAAATATATTTAAATGACACGAGTACATACCCTGCCCATTTCCTTTAACTTCGTAAGCATCACAACAATAGTGGAGTTGTGTTCCCACAGCATTCTCCAGAAGTCGTCCGTGGAATCCACGAGGGGGCCCTGGGTGGCGATGTAGGCGTTCCTGTACCGGTAGCCGTCCACGAAGCTGGCGTTGATGTAATCGGACCCTTCCATATTTCTCACCGGCGCGAGACACACCCGAGAGGATTCGAACGGTAATATGTGAACAAGGCGATTCTTAAGTTTATTGCAAGGCATATTTGCCGAAGTAAAGCGAGTGGAGTCAGCTTTGATATTGGATAGTTTCTTGAATTCGAGCTCCATGCCAGTAATGTTTTCCGATGGCTCGTTCTGCATCAGTTTTTGGATGTGAGCGTGTAAGTTCCTAGCCGCGACCTCGGTGGTTCCGCAAATAACGGCTTCCAGCAGGGCATCGTGGATGAAGATGTATTGATCCTCAGTCTGCACCATGTAGTTGCGCTGGGCGCGCAGGCAGGTCACGTGGCCGTAGATGTCGATCATCCTCTCGTGCTTCATTCGCTCTAACATAGAGTCAATGACTATAAAGCAGCCGGTCCTCCCGACCCCGGCCGAGCAGTGCACCACCATGGGGCCCGCCTCCTGAGGGTTGAGGTTCCGCACCCGTCGCAAGAACTGGAGGAAAGGAGCGGGATGGTCAGGGACTCCGTGGTCGGGCCATGCAGTAAACTGCAACTGCTTGATTTCCCGTCTCTCGGGATGTCCGTTGCGAGACACCTGGAATGTCCTGATACAGTAAGTAGCCAGTTCTTGAACCTCCGAAATGGTGATTGTCATTTGCCCGTAGGTGTCTGTTCCTCTCGTGGGCCAGTACTGGTCGCATTTGATTCGGGTCCGTTCTTCCAGTTTGGTCATCATGACGATTGTCGCGGTGCGCAGCTCCCAACACATTCTCCAGAAATCGGCAAAAGTATCCTGAAGAGGGCCTTGCGTGGCAACGTACGCGTTGTGCTTGCGGTAACCGTCGCAATAATTGGCGTTTATATAATCACCCCCGAGAATACCATCCTGTGGCTGTAGAATAACTCGGCTGTGATCGTAGGCAATAACGTTGGCGTATCTATTTTTAGGTTTGTTTACTTCCATATTCGAATGGTCCCAAGTGAATTGTTGGCCAGGCTCGATACTTTCATATTCTTCAGAAAATTTACGATTGTCATTTGCTTTCAGTCTTTCGATATGGTTGGCGAGATCTGGAGTAGAAATCGGAGGATGAGAAATCATTCCTGGTGTTTGGAAGTTGAGACGACGCATTTCTACCGGATCAGTTGGTGCGGAGCTCATTCCGATATCTGCCGCCATTAAAGGCCTAGTGACGGCAGCCTGGTCGGGAGCTTTGCAGGGCTGTCTTCGTTTTTTCACGATGAATACTATTACCAAGCAAACAGACAAGAACAGAGCGGCTATAATAGGACCGATGACCCACAGCATGCCGGCTTCCTCGGTATTTTTATTGACAGACACGTCAGGATCGAGAGGGACGTTGGGGTTAGGCCTCTTCGGGGGTTCGCCAGGCGGAACTTCCCTCATATCGAGTGAAAGGTATTCAGAAAATGGACTAGAAGTATAGAGATGCTTTTGGGGAGTATCGACAACAGCTCTTACGAATATTCTATACCTCTTAGTCGGGTCTAATTTTCTATTTGTAAATCCTTCATAAATATCACTGCTCCCTAAATGAAACGTGTAGGGAATGTTTCTTTGGGGAAATTTGGCTGCGATATAAGGTGAGTTTTCCTTTTCAGTTTTCCCATTGCCGTTGATCATGTCATCAGTCAAGAACTGGTCTGGATTCTTATTGACGTTGGCTTTGTCTTCCGGTACGACGATCAAGAAATAATGGGATATCGGTCCGTATTCTTCAGAAGCTTGAGGAAGGATAACTTGAATTTCTTCTCCATTTACGACCCCATAGAAATCAGGTTTTACCATGGGCTGAGGGGCGGCCATCTGCGTCGTAACGCTGATTTTCGTAGGTGGGCGATATTGGTGATCACTGGGAATGGCACTCACGTTTACGGAGTAAGTAGTAAAAGGCGAAAGTTCATTGATTGTATGCGACTTCACGTGCTGTTTAATAATGATTTCTCTCCTAGGAATCGATTGCATCTGGGTCATTCCTTGGGAATCGACAAATTCCTTTACAGCATCAAAGGAGATTTTGTAACTAATCGGATTAAGTCTAATAGGAGGAGACCACGACAATGTCATGGAGTGTGTAGATACATCGTGGGCGCGTAAATCTAAAGGCACATCTTCCGGCTTAACTTTAACGGTCACTTTATCGGAAAGTCGCCCAAAACCAGATGCCGTTCTACTCGCTACAGCTATAGCGTATTGGGCAAATTTCTCCAAGTTCACGAGATCTCCAGATTCTGTAACCGACACTAATTTCTGTTGCCATTCATCCAGATCCTCGACTGGCATCATGGTGTAAAATATAACGTAGCCGATAATCTTAATCCTGGAAGGAACGGGTTCCCACCAAACTTCCACGCTCGAGTCAGACGTCGCTACGGCACGAACAGACATCGGGGCTCTTCCGATGTCCCTCTCAGTGTGAACCGACTGCTTTTCGCTGAATGGACCGGCACCTTGGTTAGTGAAGGATTTTACTTGGTACACATATTCAGTATTCTCCTCTAGACTAGTGAACACGGATCGAGTGAGATTGGTCGTTCGCTCTACCATAGTCGATTGATCATTCTTTTTCATAAATTGAATATCGTACTTAGTGATTTGACCGTTCCGGTGCTCTCTGATTGGTGGTAACCATGTTATGCAAACGATATCTGGAGTTTGGAAATTAAGGGAAATATTTGTAGGCGGACCTGTCGGTGGACCTTCCGGAGTAAGCCAGTATCGAATGGTCTCTTGTCCGATTCCTATAAGATTCTTTCCTGCAACTCTGAATTCATACTCAACCCCTCTTTCGAGATCGTTGATTCTATGAGACGTTATTTTTATTCCGGGAAGGTTTTCTTCTTTAAGCGGTTGATCTTTAACTCCGTATCGCAATCGATAGCCCTGTAACTCGCCATACGTTTGTGTCGGCCTAGCCCACTCCAGTTCTATAGAAACTATTGGTTCGCGTTCCAGAACCCTAGAATTGGACACAATAATAAATACTAATACAGATTATACGATAGCGTGAAACAAAAGTATCTAAGCGAAGCACTTACTTGAGGTTGACGGTCGGTCTGTTGGGCACTCCGCCAGGAGTTCGAGCGGGCACCGGGGCGCTGCGATCACCATCGCCCTTCCGCGTGAGGGCGGCCACCTGAACACTGTACCGGGTGTCCGGCTGGAGGCCAGTTATGTTCAGCTCGAGGGACATTGAATCCACGACATCAAAGCGCATCGGTTCGTTAAGAAGACTTTTGCTCTAAAATAAAACCGCAAATAAATACTGATAGAAATAGTTGGACTTAAGGATAATAATGCATAATAGAATAAAAACAAAACGTACTTCTTCCTTGGTTTCCTGGACATGTACATGATAGCCTCGGATGATGCCGTTCCTGTCTTTTTCTTGTGGCGGTTTCCAGCTCACGTGAAGGGCAGTGGAATTGATAGGGTTTACCCTAACTTCTTGAGGCTCTCCGGGCACTGTAAGACCGAAGACAGATTAGAGGGCGGCACGGAAGAGGCCGTAACATGCGCACGTACACGCACTCGCAACATACACACTTACGCACGACTGACTACACAATCAACAAGTCACCTCTTGAAGATGCTCGGTAATGTCCCGTCACAACACGAATTTGAAAATTTGACATTTGAATACCAACACATCGACAAGTAAAACTATTTGACGAACCGCCCTAGAGGCGGCGTCCTTTGGACATCATTGTATCAACAGCTATAATCATAATTACCTGTGAGGTCCCATGTGATCGACAATATGTACAGAAAACTGCTTAAATATTTACATGGTGTTAATACATATCATTAGTAAACACATAACAATAGTCAAATAAACATTCAATTTAGAGAGTGAAAAGACAACTTGAATTGATCAGATCCAATAAAACAATGCCCATGGCCGCCAGAGCTGCGGGTCTGGAGCTATTCACCTGCCCGCAGTACCGAGCAGCCCGCTGCGGGCCGTTCAGTATCGGCGGCGGAGCAGCGTTTTATCGAAGCATTAATTAGTTTTGCAAACTGTTAGGCATCAGGCGGAGTCAAGTACAAAGGAAACGTGTTAAATAACATTAGGTCTAATGAGCGTCTATGTAGACTACAAGCAACACTTAAAGGATATTGCAATGGATACTTACTCTTGACGGCTGTACCGTAGTTACCCAGCGAGCCAAATAAAGTCGTGAGAGAGAGAGAAAAAAGAAAAAATCGCATTGAAGTAATTGGCGACAACGGTTTCGGAGTGATATGGATCTCAGGGGCGCCTAGCATACAGAGCCAATGGGAACATCACTCACACATGTATTGATTCTGGCAGTAGCCCGAGGACCGTTCTCAGAGAGCGCAGACGCGAGGAGCAGCGGATGGTCAGAGGCCACCGGACTAGCCGTGGGTACTAGGTTAGCAAAGTGGACCGAACATCCGAACATCTGTGGGCTGTATAGTGTGCGTTATCTTACGGCGGCCGAGTGGTGTGTGGTGGCGTGGCGTGGCGTGGCGTGTGGCCGAGGCCCGTCGCGGACGGTCCTTCCGTCCTCCGTGTGGAGCGATATTTACAACGGTGACTTTGTATGTACATTATTATCTCTAGGGCATGCATTAACAGGATCAAAATATAACAAGAAAGTGGGAAGAAGGCGATAGGTCGAAAGAGCGATAGATCGAAGGTGACAGTCGACAAATAAAAGTAAATGTACACAGACAGGAGGAAGAGAGTAGAATGTAAAATATAAGTACTAGAACAGAAGATAGTAAAGTGAATATACGAGTATTATACATCGAGCCGAGCCAGTTCACAACTGAGGTGTGTGGGTCGCGACCGACGCGACAGTCGTTCAGCGTTCAGTATCGGGGATACTGTGGGCTTCCGCTAGACGGCGAGTGTGAGTCTAGTCAGGGTCGTGTGATGTGCTCAGTTATGAATTGACTGATATGTACAAAAGAGTAAGAGTACGTACGTCTGGCGAGTCCGCCCAGTGTTCCTATAGCGGGTATTGGTATTCAAATGTGGTTCCAACCGTTCTACACGAGTCGTGTATATTTTGTAAGACCGCCGTATTGGTGAGATAGTGTGGTGTACCTTCGTACCCTGCATACATTCCACTCACACGCTGTCATCCGTCCCACGTGAGCCAACTGTTTACATCACACAGTGCGAGTAGTGCTAGAGCAACCAACAAGTGCGGCAATACCCTACTAGTGCCAGGGTGCTGTGGGCGGGAAAACCGATACGGGGAGAAGAACTCAAAGCATGCAAACATCCGAAGTCTAAATACTGTAAAACGGTGCGTCAACTCAAGAAAAACGGTGCCGTCGACAATCCAATAATACGGTGCATATAAATTGCATTTCAGTGAGTGCCAATACATAATGTATTCAAGTGGAGTCGGTAAACTGACTCTAAATAATCATTACATGTGATCGTGAGTGGATTTAATCTAAACATAGACATGATTTAATATAACACAAGGAATACTTTCATTTGGTGGGCGACGGGGCGCCCGCTTCTAGTGCAACTTACGAGAAAATACTTTAACAGAAAACCTCTCCTCTTAAACATTTCCTGCTTAGGCTTCGTGAACAGAAGAAAAACATTTGTAGATTAGTACAAAGGTCGGTGCCGATCCTGGCGGCGGTATCGGGGGCCAAACAAATATTACAACAGAACTAAAGGTAGGGAGGGCGTATCGTCCGGGGAGTACGGGAATCACTCGGGACATCAAAATGTTTCATCGATTAATTATATAATGATATAAGGCGTGTTGAAATATTGTTAAGAAAAACCCATCACCTTGGTGAAATTAGCATAACATAAACAATACATAAGTAACATTATTTCCACGGAGTTGGCAGAACAGAAAACAAACAGTTAGTTGTGTATACAGTAATGTATTTGCAGTACAATATCTTATTAATTTGTTGGGGTTAATTATATCAATTGTTATGGTTAGAAAAAGCGTTAAGTTGTTAATAATCTAGAATATTACTTTTATTAGAAAATTTAATAATTAGTTTGAAAAATCAGAATAAATGTTCCATTATTTGAAATATTGAGATTCAATTTTGAACAAACAAAAATCGCCATCGGTTGGCTGAATCGAAAGTACTGCGCAGTTTTAATTTTCAAGAACGTCAGAAATGATTGGCGGAGAATCGAAATGAATAGTATTAAAAAATAGGGGCAAGTTGTCATAAACAATGGAGTAGATGCGGATATCACGCACTGTGAAATCTATTTAAAGAAGACTGAAATAATTTTGAAAATTATAAAATACGGATATGATTGGAGAAATGTTAAGTCTAAAGGCCGTGTCACACTGTTTGAAACAAGCTCTCCACAGGGGTGACCTTGGTGGAGAGCTGTGGAGCCCATGGTTGGTGTAGCGTCCACATACTGTTGTAAACAAGCTCTCCACGTGTGGATTGCGTGTTTAAATGGTGGATCCACACGCATACTATGCGCGTCCGTCCACAAAGTTTGTTGAAGGTCAAATGAATTTTGGTTTCAAACAAGTGTCTACACAGTTTTAAACCGCCGGTGGAGAGCTTGTTTAAAACAGTGTGGCACGGCTTTGAATAAAATAAAGTTTTGAATAAAAAGTTTTATCAATTAATAGGAATGATGTAATTAAAAATGTCACAGTAAAATCAATAGTCAGGAACCGATGGCGGGGAGCAGAAGAGGCGCGGGCGTTTGGGGAGACTTACCGTCTTCGTGCGTGCGCACGGTGATAGGGTAGCAGGGCGGGCCGTCGCCCACGCTGGTGCCGGCCAGCACCCACACGCGGTACTCGGTCCACCGCTTCAGCTCGTCCAGCACGATGGTGGTGTCGTTGAGGCGGATGGTGGTGGCCTCGCTGTCGCTACGGCCCGCCTCCACCATCTGCAGCTTGTAGTACACGATGCGCCCGTTGCTGCGCTCGGCCGGCGGGGGCAGCCACGACACGCGCACCGTGGTAGGGGAGAGCGACTCGCCCGTCACGTTGCGCGGGGGCGCGCCCGGCACTACTCACACAGCACGCTCTTAGCTCCTTAGCTCCGGCGCGCCCAATCTCCTCCCGCCCCGATCAAATCTCATACCGCCGCTATATCTCATTATATTACGAGTACTATCTCGTACGCTCCAATACGACACAAATACTAGACAGAATTTAACGAATTCCGAAACAATTGAGGGCTAGTTATTACGAAGGTGCTAAGTTAGTGCGAGAAAGTTTGATGGTTAAGTATTGTCGACCTTCGTGGCTGAGTGGTAAAAGCTCCGACTTCCATTCCCAAGGTCTCGGGTTCGATTCCCGGCTAAAATAATAGCTAAAATAAATTGTATACAGTAATTGGGTTCAAACGACCTGTTGTATACAAGGAGAAAAAAAAAGTAAGTCAATATTTTTTTAATTAAAAAATCTGTTTATTGTTCCATACGACCCTCGTGGCAGAATGGCAACAGCTATGATTCATCTATGATATCTCATGCGTTTCTGGTGGTATACTATACACAATATAGATGCCTTAAAAATTAATGTCTGTTGATGAAATAAACTGATTTGATTTGATTTGATGACTGCCACACCGAGGGTCCCTGGTTCGATTCTACCGACGATGACAATGTGATTCTCACACTGTTTTTATTCTGATGAAGAATTCACGTGACAGTACAATGGCAATAGATTAGCTGCCTTATTACATGTTATGCGAATCAATATAATAGCTATACCATTTACATCGATTTAGCTCGCGCTGTAATGATGCAAAGAGCTATTCAACAATAATAATATGGCATGAACCACGAGTGGTATCTTTAGGGTGACGTTAAAACTACGCTGTTTTATTCAACCACTTTGCACAGTTATTTACACCGATTGGGGTCAAAAACTCGTTTTTGTTATTTTTGATACTTGGCACCTTTGTAATTTCCAGCCTTCAATTATTGAATAACTTTTGGGACGGCAATGAAAATGAAGACAACAATCAAAAAGTTAATTGAATCTGCCATCAATGTCATAATTATAAACAAGATGTTAAAGTCAAACTCCATTGATCCCTATTGCTGAACTAAACTCATTAAATTATTCTGGGCGGTATCGAGCGGGGCGAAGAGGAAATTGGGGCAACGGGGTCCGCGGCGGCCACTCAATGGACTGACACTCAAATGACTCGGATGGTCTAATTACCCGCTGTAAGACTGTACCCTTCACACAACTCCTCGTATTGATTTGGGCGAGGTTGGTGTATGAATGATCGATAAGAGGGAAATGATGGATCCGCCCTCCGCACACCGCGGGTGCACCGGCGCCCGGTGGGCGGTGTGCGGTGTGCGAGGAGCAGCGTTCTGTAAGAGGTTTCAGTAAAAGATTCCGCAGAGTGCAGTCACTGAATGCACGAAATAAAATTGTGCAGGTAACCAAAATGAAATAAAAGGTGCGGTGCGTTATACAGACATCAGTCATTTGCCATTGAAAAAAAAATCAATTTTAATTACACAAAGTTACACATTCCTATGAATAAAATACCTATAAATATCGAAAGAAAAACATGCACAAAGTATTATTTCATTTCCACTCACGCCCTTCCATCCAGCACCTAAGTGTTGTGTGTTTGCAAACATGACCAAAAACTTTGGTTTTATGGGTGTGGGGTTCCGAAAAAGCAATCGTATAAATTTCTTCCTGAAACTGGAATTGTTCCCTTAACGACTCTAAAATGCGTGGAGACCTGTCACCGGGTGTGAACTTTTATTTATACACAAAGAGGACCACCTAATGTATCGCTTTCTATGGAATCCATTTTATTGCCCTAACGACTTCAGAACGTTCTCTAGTCTCTCTCCAGCGTTTAGGAGAATTCAAATGGCTTCGGGGTTTACCTTTTTTCATATCAAACCAATACTACAGATCAGCGCTGTAGCTCAACAAATAGCGATAAGCTAGCAGCTTTACAGATCGGTGATTTTACAATGTAGGGATAAAATACAGTAGGTACTAGCGGGTGCTGCTTCGACATTTGATCACGAAAATTTCAACTGTAGCGTTCAAAAAATGATATTCATTTCAAATGTGTTCGAATATTCAAATACAAAGTGAAATTTTCGCAACGAAAAATCAAAAATACAGCATCGTTAAAAAAATACTCGAACCAAGAGCAAATCTGTAAGTATGCGTTACTCAAACGGCGTATATTTCACAATTTCATATACGCGATACGCTCGTTTTAATAAACGGCGAATCCGTTCGCAAGTAGAGTCCGTTCACGACAGAGAGATCGTTTACAATAGTATGAATGACAGTGCGTTTACAAAAACTCTAGAAGCTATTTTTATTTTATTTTTTTATGATTGGAAAACCAAAAAATATTTCCAACGTAAATTCAAACACTGAAATAAATAAACATGTTATTTTTATTATTTTTTTATTATCAAAAATGCTATCGGCTTAATCATAAAAATTATCAAAATTAATTTCATTAAAATTATAATTTGATTATTAATTTTTTCTTGGAAAAGCGACTAAGGGTGAGACTTAATAAAAATGATTTTTTTCCCTTTATTGGTAAATTTATTTCTGGATTATATATTTAAACTGTACAGAGCTGACTCAGTCAATATTGGATTACTCAATAATAAAAATAACATTTCAAAAATACTCCTGCAAAACGAGTATTTTTCGAATCACCGAGTATACGAGATGCCAAATACGTGCGGTTCCCTCCATGTCTCGGAACGTACTGACGCCGCGCGGCTCATTGACTCGGCCACCAATCATATTGCAAAAACTATCACCGCACTCATACATCGATACGAGATCTTCATTTTGTGAATGAACTCTAACTCAACTTACTGGCTCGCCCTTCGTATGACGTGGCGAGTGAACAGTGGTGTGTGTGGGTGGTGCAGATCTATGTATACA
The DNA here is from genome assembly GCA_022606425.2 of Lepidostoma basale. Taxonomy (NCBI): domain Eukaryota; kingdom Metazoa; phylum Arthropoda; class Insecta; order Trichoptera; family Lepidostomatidae; genus Lepidostoma; species Lepidostoma basale. The sequence continues at coordinate 705,357 of JAHDVF020000300.1, read as the reverse complement.
CGGTACTGGTGCTGGTGCTGGACGATCACAATAATATTATCAACAGTTTCATTACCTACCACTTCACGTGTATGTGTTTCATTTGTGTGAGCGTTTTTACCTTGTTCGCCGAACTTCCTCCGACGACCGCGGAATTAAATTTAAACTGTGTCTTGTCCCGCACAGAATTCTTTACAAGCCGGTTACCTAAAGCCGATATTGTGTGGCGCCTGAGAATACTAAAAAAATATCCCTCTTCGGGAATAAGGATGCGAGTTGGGAAATACATAAATGGGACGGAAAAGTTTCGTCATGAAAGGGCCAAATTAAATATAAGTTGCGAAACAAAGGCTGGCAGGCCTCAAACGCTGAAATTATTATTCATGGACCGGAGAATTCCAAGAAAGGAGTGTAACGGAGAATTTCGAGATAACAACTTGCACACCTCGGACTTGTAATGGGCTACATTAGGCGCACACGTGTGAAATACATATTTTCGCAAGGAAACAAAATTAATTTATATACCAATTTTTCATTGATAAAATAATATTAGTAACTAACTAACCATCACTTCATTTCCCCGGACGGGTAGGCAGAGAGGATGGATCGCCACAATTCTCTATCCTGGCATACCTCTCTGGTTTCCTCTACATTCATACATCGTACCATGCACGCACGTCGATTATTCCGACTTCGAATGTGACCGCCTTTTAGTAATTGATTAATTTGATGATGCCATGTTTTCCTCGGTCGTCCTCGGTTTCTTTTTCCACTCACGCTGTTTGTGTACAACTTTCTAACCCTTCTACTCTCATCCATTCGTTCCATTTGTCCAAACCATCTCAGGGATCCTTTTTTAATTTTATCCATGATGCAGTCATCTGCCTTACATTTCTCTCTTATTTAATCGTTCGGTATTCTATCATACAACGTTTTCCCGCACATTCTTCTTAGTAGGGATTTTGAATATTCATAAAATACAGGGGAATTTTTCTTTATTATAAGATCGCTAAGCAAAAGTTACTTTATCAGTCATCGATATGCAGCAAATTCTTCGTCGACGGATTGGGAATAATATGTCATTTTAAATCGATATTTTCTTACAATCCAAATTATTTTAGCAATAATTGATTAAATAAATATTTTCCTCGAATATCAAAAAATCTATGTATATGCGCGACTTCTTAATATGACTAAAGTTTCAAGCAAATGTTAATGAAATACAGTAAAAAAAAATCATTGAATTAAAAAAAAAAAAATATTAAAAACTACCAATATTCAGAAACGCTAAAATACAACCCGGCGTCGTATTCAGATATAAAATTGTCACGATCGAACAAATCTAGTGGATTCTCGATCAAAATTCAACTCTTGTAAATGAATTTACGCCGCGTGACATATGGAAAAAATACATTTTCGTAATCATTGTCGAACACGCGGTCGACAGGGGCAACGCCGTCAGTTTGTTTAGTTTACAAATATTTAAAGTACTTCCCGAATATGAGAGGTAAAACATTTTACTCTATTTAAAAAGAGCGAGATATTTATTTCTAACGTGCCTAAGGAAATACGAACTGAATACCAACGTGACGCATGTCTATTATAACAACGTGTTTATTTTAACGGCGATATATTGGCTAACGCAACTTCCGCAAAATGTTTACCTCGTAGTAAGGGTCTTGGACATTTTTAAAAATACACAACTCATTATTCAACGTCACATCGAGAAGCGAGGGCCGCGAGAATAAAACAAATCACTAGAATAATATCGCCATTTGTAGGTGTTGAACAAATTGAAATTTGAAAAATCCGACGCAAAAAAAAAATCACATAATAAGCGATTTGCGAAAAACCTGACGCGTCAGTTTCAATTTGACTCGTAAATTTTTTCATCGACGAGACGACACTGAAGAGTTTTCTCATTCCTGAAACTGTCATCATGTCAGTGGCTCGTGATCCTGTCACGCGGGATTCCCGGGCATCCCAGAGCACGGCTGTCCTCCTCTTCTCGCGACCAAGGGGGCCGCGCGAGAGAGACGGAACTAGAGGCGGCACGTCGAGTACGGATCCGAGCGGGAAAATTGAATAGATCGAATGGAATGGAATAGAATATGGAATAGCAATGCGGCCTTCGGTATTATTTACCAGACAGTTCCTACGTTTCTTCAAAAAATAAAAAAATAAAAACAATGTACAAAGAACAATGTTGCCAGTAAACACTTGGAGATACGTGGGATATTTGAGTTTTGAAATTTCGCTGAATTATGTATGGGCGAAAAATTTTATGCGTAGAAAAACGTTACGAGTGCGAAAGACAGTTGAAGCGCTGATCGATCAGACTTTCGTTTTTTTTGGTCGATTTGGGGCTGCCCGCCCTCCGGCCCGCGTAGGCTCATTTTCTTACAACATTTCAAACCTGACATAATACTGTTTTTCACTGCGATACTCGATAACTTTAACCCTTTGTGCTCCGGTGTCGCCGCCACGGCGACATAATAAACATTTTAACAACTCCGATGGCGCCGCAGCGGCGACAAACGATAGGTATAAATTTTATTGTTTAAAAAATAAAAGTGTCGTTTTACAGGTATACAAATGCTGTATTCAGTTGTATACAGTACCTCCTGGCGATAGGTTGTGCTTTTTGCTCTGTTTTTAATTCATGACAATAACTAAGCATTCATTTAAATTTAATAATTTTTATTTCCCATTAAATATGAAAGAGAATTTTGAATTCCATGATAGTGAAGAAGAGTTTGTTTTCGAAGTGCATAGTGACATTTCGTTATGAGAAACGGTCTCAAGAGGGACTGTGTGATCTGCTCGAAAAGGGCAGTAAAAGGTGGCAGACGGGAAACCAGCAAGTACTGTGACACGTGTCCTAACAAGCCACGTATGCATTTGGGCGACTGCTTTCTAAAATACCACACGTTAAAAATTATAAAGATTAGAATATGCCAATTTTTCTTTTATTAACAATCTTATAATAGGTCTAGTAAAAAGAAATCCATTATTTTTGCAATAGATGGCTGTAGTAATCTGTATCTCGCGTTATATAAGTGCGATTGGATTACGCTAGATGGCGTTAGAAAGATGAGATTTCGTACTAAAAAATCTTCTGAAACAGATTTGTGATTGCTTGACTCAGTAGTGTTTGAGCTCGTGTCGAAGATGGACAACAGCAAAGAGAAAATACGCTATATTCTACAATTTCTCTTCGATAAAGGTGAAAACGCAAGTCAGGCAGCTGAAAATGTAAATAGTGTTTATGGTCCTGATACTGTAACAGCCAATCACGCACATTTTTGGTTTCGTCGATTTCGTTCTGGTAATTTTAATGTCAAAGATGCACCACGTTGCGGAAGGCCAATTGTCGAAAATGTTGATAAAATAATGGAAATCGTCGAGTCTGACCGTCATGTAAGCACCGTTTCGATTGCCCAGGAGCTAAACATTGCAAAAAAACCGTTTGGAACCACTTGAAAAAGGCCGGATACACAAAGAAGCCCGATGCATGGGTGCCGCACGAGTTAACGAAAAAAAACCTCATGGACCGAGTTTCCATCTGCGAATCACTGCTGAATCGCAACAAAATCGACCCATTTCTGAAGCGGGTGATAACTGGTGATAAAAAGTGGGTCACTTACGACAACGTCAAGCGAAAACAGTCGTGGTCGAAGGACAGTGAGCCGGCACAAACGGTGGCCAAGCCAGGATTGACGGCCAGGAAGGTTTTGCTGTGTGTTTGGTGGGATTGGCAGGGAATCATCCACCATGAGCTGCTCCCCTACGGCCAAATTCTTAATTCGGACCTGTACTGTCAGCAATTGGACCGTCTGAAGGAAGCAATCGACCAGAAGCGCCCAGCTTTGGCCAACAGGAGAGGAATTGTGTTTCATCAGGACAACGCCAGGCCTCACACATCGATAGTGACTCGACAGAAGCTCCGAGAGCTTGGTTTGGAGGTTTTTATGCATCCACCATATAGTCCGAGCCTCGCACAAAGTGATTACCACCTGTTCCTGTCTATGGCGAATGATTTGGCTGGTGAAAAATTGACATCAAGAGAAGCTTGTGAAAATCGACTGTCTCAGTTTTTTGCCAATAGGGACAAGAGTTTCTACGAGAGAGGCATAATGAAATTATCTTCAAAATGGCAACAAGTTATCAAACAAAACGGTGCATATTTGACCTAAATTGGATTATTCTAACTATGGTAAATAAAGACTTCAATTTCATACAAAAATAATGGATTTCTTTTTACTAGACCTAATATGATAATAAATATATATTTCTCAACATAACTACATCTTTTTATTTACTGCCTTAACAAAACACATATTTTTCTAATTTTCCAAAAATATCATAAACTTTCCTCATATTTTTACATTACACTCTATGGAGTAGCTGGTATACCATATTAACTCTTAAAGAACTATACACTGCATTTGCAGTGGCGAAAAAGCGCGCCCACGGTACTGTACACTGCAATTGCAGTGTTAGGTCTGTACTTGGTTTTGTCATCAAGTAACATCTCTACTAGTTAGTTTAAAACAAAAGTAAAAATGTCATTTCATCAAGTATGGTCATGGCTTCGTGTTGGCATTCACAGATTTTTCTTTATACTCAGGGTTTAATTTAAAAAAAAATTGGAGTACAAAGGGTTAATACAACTTTCGACCTCCTTACAACACACCGGGCTAGTGGAATATAAACTTCAATAAGTGGCATCCATATGTCTGATTATTTTGATGAGTAAATCAATTCAACACTTATCTGTGACAACTGTAGACTCGGGAGGCTTCTGTCGTCGTCTAAACCATCGCGAGAGGACTGACGAGTTAATTGATTTGAATAATTAAAGCGATGTTATACATTTTGGCACAAGAAGCTGTATATTATTCATTATCACAAGACAACGGCTTTAGGCAACACCAAAACTTGTTAAACACAAGTTATCCACGCGCACAGAGAGAAGGAAGTATTCAGATAGTCGTTTAGAGGAAGTACAGTGAATCTCGGCCCGGTACCAGAACATTCTACAATCACGCGAAGGAAATGTTTGAAATACATATATTCATACATGAACAACCGTCAATAAAATAAAATAAAAATAAAAATATTTTGATATTAACATACACGACTGACTCATATCAAGATTTCGTCGATATGTTGAAATTAATAAATCAGATGGGATCTTTTTTTGAGTTGAATTATAAATTGAATAAACAACTAATGTTCAGATAAGGATTTCGTCTTACATGAAATGTATATGAATAAAAAAAACTTTGAATAACAATTAAAAAAACATATAATTCCACATTTGTCTTCATTTCGACAGCGACCGGTCTGTCGATGCCAGCGATTCTGGCGAAACCGGTCGCTGTCGAAATGTGGAAGTAGTTATAAAAAAGCATCGTTTTATTTAGTTGTTGTTTAAAATGAACTTCCATCAAGAGATTTCAGTTAAATCATTTGATTTTCCCAAAAAATCTTTAAGTGTAAATATAGACTATTGATTATGATAAAAATTTTGTTTATATTTTGAAATTAAAAATATTTCAATGAATCATATGTCCAGGAAGAAACATGTAAGGTAACACAAATTTAACGTGGTATTTTTAAACACGTCGTGAAATCGAAACGGTCGTGAACGGGAAGGGAAAACTTTACTCGACTGAATGAAAATTCTAAAAATAACGTAACGAGAGTAGAGCGATTCCGAACGTGATTGTAGGATACTCCTGTACCGATTAAACAGTGGCGTATTAGGGTCTGACGTCACCGGGAATAGGAAGATAGGCCCCGTGTCAGTGACGTGCCTTCGTATCCGAATTCCCAAACGTCACCCAGCGTGTGAGAGCAGCGGCGGCCCTATGTACTCGTTATCAAAGACCAGACTACAATTTATATCAATTAAATAAATAAATAAAATATGTATGCATGGTTCGTAAAAATAATTATTTGGATTAGAGTTAACTTTAATAATATGAAGACCAATAAATAAAAAGTCTCAAACTGTCTCATGAAAGTTTTTTTTTCGTTTTACAAAAATAGAACCAAAAATATCAGGTGATTTTATTTAAAGAATTTACATCATTTAAAAGTTGTCCAGTTCAAAAAAGGTGCGAACTCGATTCGTTTGTTTACCATATGTAACGCAAACAAGTCGATACGCGCGAGCAGTGCTCGGGTTGGCGCGATACGATATATGCGCCGCGCGCGAGCACTGCTCGTTCTAAAACATTAAGTGGTTAAGGCGCCTCTGAAACAGCACGGGTAGGTACCGCACTGTGACGCCTTGTGAGAAAGAAGAAATCAGAGCAAGCCGATTTTCTATATCCTCCACAAAAACCATAGACAATATTATCAATCTGATAGCTTGCAAATGAAAGGCGACTAACTTCATAATGTAGCACAACCGTAACGGTGTGCGCACATAGCTATCAATTTTACCTGTATAACATCAAGTTTTTATTATTATTTTATTTATAAAATTATAGTCTGGACTAGAAAATGTTCAAGAGCCGCCGCTGGAGTCGACGATGGCATTCGCTTCGCTAGGGGACAGCTCACGTGCCCGTAGCTTCGAGAACAAATCGAGATAAATCGAAATAGCGGACAAGTAGTGATTCGATCAAGAATATTGACAAACGGCAAAAAAAAAGAATACGAAAAGCATTCCTGTCATTTTTTAAATTTGAATTTAACACGTTTATCTCGATTTTAGATGGTTCAGAGCGAATGCCATAATCGTTTCCCGGTTTTTGTTTTTCAATGAGGATAAAAACCGACAATTCAACAAAACAGAAGATCCAAGTCCATGTCCATGTTTTGTTATCTTAAGCGGTTTTATAATGTTCAACACTTTATGGACTTTTTTGTACATTTATATGGAAATATAAAACACAATTGATTGAGCAACCAATGAATATATTTGACGATTTAAAATAATTAAAACGTTTATTGTTCGAGTCGGTCCACAAAGTGTTGAGTGTGGTTGTAATGTGGTGTGTGATGTATGATGGCTCGCGGTATCGTTGGCGCGAATTCTCTGCGTGATCCTTACCGTACTGCTTGGTCCTGACGGGCACCGGGGGCGTGTTAGCCCCCTCGCCCCTCTGCGACCTCGCCGCGAGCCACACGTAGTACAGCGTGTTGGGGTAGAGGCCGCTCAGGGTGTAGCTCTCGGAGATCGGGATACGTCTACATAAAAAAAAAACAATATATAAAGACAAATACCAGCAATATTAATGGCGGTATTAACAAGAAGATATTTTTAGCAAAATAATTTAAAAATACTGTTGAATAATAATATTTTTTTAAATGCTCTAAAAAATCTATTATATGATTTCTGTTATGTATTTCTTTATTTACGCACAAATATTTACTCGGGTGATAACTATGGTAAGTTTTGGGGTAATGTATTTATAAAACCGACACTCCAAAAATCAGTCAAATTCTTAATAATAAAATCATATATTTTTTAAATAAGGCATTTGCACTTTGGAATTAAAATTTTCCGTTATTATTAATATATTTTTTTAAACTTTTGAGTTTATTTACTAGACACGTTTCGAAGTACGTTCTTCGTGTATTATTTTTCTAATTAAGGTTATAAATAAATTATTAATATATATCTTCTAAACATAGAGAAAAATAAATAAAATTACATAAGAGAACTAATAAATTAATAATGAGAATATATGAGTTACGAAAATAACACAGTTTTAGTTTAAAAGAATCGGAAAAATCGATGTATATTTATGAAAATATTTGGAATATCAACGAAGAAGACTTAATCTATAAATTAATTTAAAATTATAAATTTGACTATTAAAAATACACACCTGTGATGTCTTTCCTTTGCATACGTATCATTCCAGTATAATTCGTAGCTAACGATGTTTTCTCCAGAGTGGGTTGGCTTACTCCACTGAAGAGTAACAGAGGTCTCTCCTATGTCAGACGTCCTCAAGTTAGAGGGCTGAGAAGGTACGCCTGTAAAAAAAATAAAACACAATAGATTCAATTGTTTTTATTTGTTTATTTCGTTTAGCACTCTTTTGTTTCTGCTTACCTTGCTGCGTTTTGACCTGAACAGGAGCGGACAGTGGGCCGGGTCCTACTGAAGTGAATGCCTGAACTCGTACCGTATACACGGTCATCGGAGTCAATTCACTAACTGTAGTCAATTGGTTATTATCGACCTGGGAAATAACAAGTTATTTTTTTTAAATAAAGAACATTTTAAAACCTGGTTTTAAATACGGAGTGCAGCAAAAATTAATTATAATACTCTTAGCACGGTGTTGGGTACCGAAAAACCGGTGATGCGTGAGTTCATCCCTGTCGCGATATGCGCGGGCAAGACGTGTGGGTGTACATTAATTGTTGACAAGGGTTGCGGGTGTACATTAATTGCACTTATTTGTATAATATTCGACATTAGAGTCACGATAAAACCATTTTATAGCTAATTACACAAACGAATCTTGTAACTTTTGCCTTATGTCAGATTAAATCAGATTTTTTAAAACTGGATAGTTTTTTTAAATAATATATAAACTCAAGGCTGTGCAAACACTATAAAATTCCATAATGATGAATTCTTTTATAAATTAAAGCACTGTTTTCCCCCTTTGGTTTATTTTTGTCTACATATTTTTAGACGATTTTAAAGAAGAACGATATAAACTAAACTAAGACATAAAAAGTGAAGAAAATAGTGTTTAATTTAAAAGAAATCATCTTCCTGGATACGGCAATGCGGATAAAGTATGAATTTAGCGTCGTAAAGCGAGTGTTAAGGTGATCCTAATTATAAAATATAAATTTGAAAGAATTTGGAAAACAAAATATAAATTTTAATAGATACATTTTCAAAATAATGTGTTTTAAAAAACTGAAAATAAGATTCGAACTCGTAACCTTCGCTCGAAGCGAGGATTGCGGATTTGAGTCTGATCAAGTTGAAATTATTTTTTGTTCATTGAGAAACGCTGAAGGCAAAATGAGTTTTAATAAAATGAGGAAACCCAATTGATAACATTGGTTAGCGAAACAGCTGTCGCGACAATTTCAATAAAGTAAATCAATTGTGATATTACAACACTGTTTCAATTAAACAGATAATAATTATTAAATCCACTGTTAAACATGAGTATTATGTAAAAAAAATCAAATTCATATTTTGAAAACAGCGTGAATAATATAGAGGAAAAAATATCAAACTGGTTTGCTGTGTTTGATGAAGTTTCAAAAAACAATATTTAATATAGTATTCCGATAGCAAGGAAATGCCAAAATAAAATTGTGAGATGTAAATATGTTTTGTAAATTTTATAACATAAATAAAAATGGTTGATTAAAATTATTTTGCATAGTGCGCCACCTTTTGAGGATATTTAAAAATGTTATTACAAAAAATCACTCTGAAACACCCAGTATAGTTGCTAGTTAAAACTATTATATACGTATGATTAATTGATGCTGAATTTAAAACTTACCATTTGCGAATCCCAGGATTGCATTTGCAGTGTTGGATTTGTCGTGTAATAAACTTTATAGCCCTGCAAAAAAAAGAAACGAATGAAATATGGGCACAAATGCTAGCTGTAGTATTATTTAGTTTACCGCAGAATATGGCTTTACAACACGTATATCATTCGAATGGAGAAATCGTTATGCTTTACTGCATACTGGGATAAAACAGCAAACGTGTTCTAAACTTAGGCGATAATTTTTAACTCTTTTGTTTCGTAATAATTAAATAAAACGATGTTTTTTTTAACTACTTCCGCTTTTGTTCTAATAGGATCGGTTAACCGACGGACCAAAATTATAAAACATATTTAAATTCATTAATATTAAAAAAAAAAAAAAAAAAATTCAAACAATATAATTATATTTCTCTTTTTTTCACATTGAATATACAACACTTATATTAAAAATTAAAATTAAATAGACATGTTCAGGACAAACAGTCCTTCTTCAGTAAAGATACATTTTTAAAAATATTATAAAATTGTTTACATGACCTGACAGATGTTATAAAGATTTGTTTTTGAACGTTTATTTATAAAAAATTTAAAAATGTATCTTTACTGAAGAAGGACTGTTTGTCCGAAACATGTCTATGTAATTTTATTTTTTAATATTAGGTCCTTACATATGAAATTGGCGTTTTGCCGTACTGGCAACTTTGATCTCAAATATCTTCTCTTTGGTTAGGAATTCCAAATTCAAATTTATACAGCTATTTACTCAAGTATTTGTGTTTCGAAAATTATAATTCATTTGTTTTTTCCTCAATTGTTTTTTTCTTTGCGTCACTCAGTTTACAAAATGGAAAACTTGAAATATCGCGTTATTTACGAGTACGAGTTCCACCGTGGCACCAGTGCTGCAGAAACGGCTCGAAGGATTAATGATGTGTATGGCGACGGTGCCGCAAAAGAAAACACAGTGCGTTTTTGGTTCCAACGTTTTCGTTCTGGAAATTTCGACCTGCAGAACAAGCCCCGTGGACGGCCGGAGGCCAAAGTTGATAATGAAGAATTGAAGGCTATTGTGGAAGCGGATCCATCGCAAACCACGTCCGAGTTAGCTGCAGGCTGCGGTGTTAGTGATAAAACTGTTTTAATCCACTTGAAGCAAATTGGGAAGGTGAAAAAAGCTTAAAAGGTGGGTACCTCACGAATTGAGTGAAGCAAATCAACAAACGCGCGTTGACTGCTGCGTTGCATTACTCAACGGGCACAATAATGAAAGGATTTTGAATCGAATCATTACCTGTGATGAAAAGTGGAACCTGTATGATAATCGGAAGCGCTCATTGCAATGGCTGAACCCTGCCGAACCAGCCAAACCATGCCCCAAGCGAAAATTGACTCCAAAAAAGTTACTTGTGAGCGTTTGGTGGACTAGTACTGGTGTCGTTCACTACAGCTTTCTTAAATCTGGCCAGACGATTACGGCAGATGTCTATTGTCAGCAACTGCAAACCATGATGGAAAAGCTAGCTGCTAAACAACCGAGGCTGGTTAATCGCTCTAGGCCACTGCTGCTTCATGATAACGCTAGACCACACACTGCACAACAGACGGCTACCAAATTAGAAGAGCTTCAATTGGAATGTCTAAGACATCCACCGTACTCTCCGGACCTTGCCCCAACAGATAACTATTTTTTTCGAAATTTGGATAACTTCTTGCAAGGGAAAAAATTCATCTCCGATGGGGCAGTCCAAACCGACTTCAAAGATTTTATTGATTCCCGTCCGAATGTTTTTTTTAGTAAAGGGATCGATGAACTACCTATGAGACGGCAAAGGTGCATAGATAGCAATGGTTACATACTTTGATTAAATAAATATATTATATTTAAAAAAAATCAACTTTATGTTCCTCCCATTTAAAAGCCAATTTCATATGTAAGGACCTAATATAAGAGTTGTATATACAAAGTATATAAAAAATAAAAAGAGAAATAAACCATCATAACAACACAAAGAAATATAATTATATATAAACATCTGTAATCTATTTAAATCCTATTGAATTGAAAACAGAATGCTCTTGAACAACTTTAATAGCAATATTTAAATTTAGTAAATTTTACTTTATCATTTTTGTTTAGAATCTTGTTTATCACCCCTGATCTGTATGCATATAAAGGAGTAAGTTTATAACAATATCACCAGTCTGTCGATGCCAGCAAGACTGGCGAAACCGGTCGCTGTCGATAATAAAGTCAAAGGTGGAAGTAGTTAAAAAAACATAGTTTTATTTAATTATCGTTTAAAATTAACTTCCTTCAGGAGATTTCGGTAAAATCATTTGATTATCTATTGTTTCGAACCGTACATCGCAATTGTTTTGCTTATGATTGAATTCGTAATATTATACTGAGAATATCATTCGATTGAAACAAACAAGCGACTTAAGGCCTAATTTACTATAAAGATCTTTGAACAAAAGGAAAGCTGAACATTACATAATTGGATTCTATTAGTAGCCCTTGAGATCGAAACGAGAGGCTATCAGCAAAAGATACATATTATAGTGAGATTTGGAACGATTAATTAAGAAAGAACGAATTATTTTTATAATTAAAAAAATATTTTTGATTAACGTACGAATCTAAAAAGAACTAGCAAATTTTAAAAAAAATTAAACAAAACCGATTAAAAAAGAACGCAAATTATTTTTAAACACCTGTGGGCCTGTTTCGCCATGCCTTAAACATTATCAAAATAACCGGAGTTCGGAATGCATTGAAACAATCATTGAATGTATTTATTGTTTCTTGAACAATGATGTAAAAATCCATATTAAATTATTAATATGTATGAAAAACGATAGTTTTCAAGGAGTTTTATTATAATGTTTATGTATGACATGTTTCGCCCTCCTAAGGCATTATCAAATGTCATTTGATAATGCCTTAGAAGGGCGAAACATGTCATACATAAACATTATAATAATACTCCTTGAAACTATCTTTTTTTCGTACATATTAATAATCATTGAATGGTTTAAGTAAAATAGGCACAAGTACAAAAAAACTAGGTACCTATGCAGTTTCATTTCTCGTATATGTCATATTTATAATGAAACTGCATACTTAGTCTTTTTTGTATTTTTTTTGGACTTAGTGCTCATTTTACATCGCAAAAGTCCCTAAAATGTAAACCTTATTAGACGAAATAGAGTTTTACATTAATAATTCAAATGAAACTACATTTTTTTCTGTATAAACGCGACTTTTTAAAGAAAATTAAGATTAAATATTTCAAGCTTTAGCAACTTTTTTTTTCGGACAAGCAGTTAAATAATTTATGAGGCTTTTTTTTAAAAACATACTGCTTAACTTACCATAACTTGTCCGTTCGGGGTTTCCGGTTCGTCCCACTGTATTACCATAGTGCTGGAGCTCAGTGGTCGCACTTGGACGTTTCTAGGTGCCGTTCCCGGTTCTGGAGAACACACGTAACAATATCATATCGGAACTAACATAAATACGACCAAAACAAAACTACATATAAATCAAATAGAAGAACTTCACAAATACGAATGAAAAAAGAAAAAAAATACTGCTAGCGTAATATACACAATTACTTATGAATATGTTTATATAATTATAGTTTTATACGTGACAATTATAATACTCACTCGCGCCTCCATATGAGGAATCCACTGCGTGGGGGGGAATGGAAGAAAGACAAGTGGTGTTAGTAAATGAAAACATGTTATATTTTAAATAATCTCTAGTATATTGATTAATATCAAGTGTTAGGCACCTGCAAGTATATAATGGCTTATGTACAATATATAGCTAAAAATATTTAAAGAAAAATTGAAATAAAATTTGTGCATTAAACAAATTAAAAACTATCATACAAACACCAGTGTATGCTGAAATCAAAAGGCGATAAGTAACACGCATCGGGCTTAAGAACTATAATCTCGGGCATAATCGGGTATCTTCGATTTTGTACTAAGTCGTCTTTGTCATTTATACGTCTTGAAGAATTATTTCTGGATACAAAACGGTACGACAGAGACGACGTTCTATAAACCCGAAGTTAGTCGATTATGACCGAAGTCACTTTCCCAATTTATATTACTTGCCGCCGGATACTGTAATTGTAGTTTCTTTCAAAATGATTACCAATTGAGTTTGACTGTTTTTATTTATTAAATAATTGTATATCTAACTCTGGCATTATAAAATCACTTTATTAAAGCCAGTAAAATAAATAAACAAAATATATTGATTATTTACATACGTGTACAAAATCAAATGAGTTTATGAAAATGAATTAAAATCGGCAGGTTAATATGGTGTATTCACCATTACACGTCATAACATACAGAGGTGTTTGAAAACTTGCATTTTAAGACGTTATTTACAACAAGAACATGTGCAAAACCAAATATAAAAGAACATAAAGATTACGGCCAAACCCACATAAAGGAAAAACTTACATCAAGCGGAGACGGTGGCGACAGCCCGTGACAAAACAATCAATCATGATCACGATTGAGTTGCATGGAAAAGAACGATATCTCATCTCAAAAACATTCCACTTCGTGGTCAGGAATACACTCAGAGCTGGGCAACCACCCAGTCTGTCTCGCAACCACGGTAACATTAGTCGACAATAATATTTTGAATAGGAGATTCTGTTTGAGCTGTGTGCGGAGCTTCCCAGCTCTGAGTGTACATTAAACAAGCATAGACCAGTTGGTTAAGCGATGCATCGACATTTTGGCGAATGCATAATTTAGCAAAAAGTCATCACCCGAAATAAACGCGTCGTCAAAATACAATATAAATATGTACAACCCGGAAACAAAGGTCAGCCTCCAAGCGCCGTAACTTATACCTTGACAAATTATAATACCATGCTGTAAAAAACGGTATCAGTATCACGATTCGAAATTAAGCACTCGAAATATAAAATGTAACAGAAGCAACACAAACATTATATGTACCTTTAATTTCTTTATGCAAACATGCGTTTCATACACCGCAACTCTTATTATCAAGACTGGCATTCAACACTGTTATAGAAGTCAAAACGTTTTAATACACAGGTTCCCAACCTTGCGCATACCTCGGATCCCAAGGAGACAATAGATATTTGTACGCACGTCCTACAAAAGTAACATCACATTTGATAACACCTAGTAACCTATTCACTTGTTCAAAACTATATTTAAAAACTTCAAAATGATATTACTAAAAATTGCAGCCACGGACAAAATAATATTACGTATGTTATAAGAATGATGTTATTATTAATGAAAATATTATTATTATTATTTTGTTGAATCGCTCTTTACGTCATGACAGCATGAGCCAAATCGATGTAAAGGGTATTATAGCTATCATAATGATTCTCATGACATGTGATAGGTAGCTAATCTATCGCCATTTTATTGTCACGTGAATTCTACACCAGACCAAAGACAGTGTGACAATCACACTGCCCTCGCCGGGAATCGAACCCGGAACATTCGGGGTGGCAGTCAATGCACTTACCACTCGACCACTAAGGTCGTCCACGGCCACTCGGCCACGAAGGTAGTTATTTTTGTCTAAAATATTAACTGGTTTAAAATATAAATTTAACGTATTATTTAAAAAGTATTTATAATAAATAATTAAAAGGCACGTGAAAACGAATAATGAAAACATCAAGTTTTCAAATGGTACAAACATAAAAATGAAATTAAATGATATAGACTTAGTTACAGTAGGGGCTGGATAAAGCGACTTGAAAATGAATAACCGTCGTTCGTTCCATTTCACGTATACAAGTTTTTATAAGCCCGTGTATTTACTAGAGTTGCGGAGCACCGTGACGGCGTTGATAGCTCAGTTAGTTAAGCGTGAGACTCTCGACCTTCTTTGTAGCACTCCCTGAAATATCACCTCACACCCCCGGGAGCGCGGCACTCCGGGTTGGGAACCCCTGGTTTAATTAATTAATACGATTGTGTGATGCATCGTACGAGGAGAAACGAAGCAAAAGACTTTGAAGAGTAGTAAGCATATTTATAAGCAGTCATATTGTTAAATACCAATTTCTATAACAATCTTCGAATAATACTGGAGTTAAACGAATTCAGATGACACAAAGATGACATTATGTACAAGATTTTAAAAGAATCGTTTAACAATAAATCTAAATGACATAAAGACATAAAAAACATCATCACATACTCAGTATTTATGTACAACAGTGGTCCTGGAATAAAAGGCAAGGAGACCGATCATAAAAATCTAATTATAAACACAAAGTTCCCGCGCGGCCCATTCCTCAGTTGGATAACTTTTTCCCGGCAGTCAAGAAGTCGGAGAAGGGTAGGGTTAGTATGCAAGGACGTAAAGATCACGTGGAAAGTTACAATATTCTGCTTACAATGGGATTTCACGGAGTTCCTCCGCCGGAGATAATGTGTTAGCAACTTGGCAACACTACACGCCTAAACTTTCAACCGTTCGGAGGAAATGGCTCGCGAATGGCAAAAACTTTCCGGAATAGAAAAATATGAGGCCCGGTATGAAATTTTGGGGTATTACTCGGCCAAATTGAAAGGGAAGAAATATCGAGCCGCGTGTTCGAAACGCGGGCCGATATTAGGCGCGGGGAAGGTACTAATTCTGCCAACAAGTTAATGGTAGATCGCGAGTGTTCCGGGGACATCAAAAGTCAAGTGTACAAGCTGAAAGGACTCATTCAGGGCCAGAATCAGTTCAGTATTAAAACAATAAAGAGTGGCGTAAAGCCCCTTTGAATTACAAAGTCAAATGGACGAGTCTAAGGTAAATAAATAGCTCGCCAGGCAGCATCTGTTTGCCTTTCATTTTAATTAAATAAATATATTATAGTACATCTAATAACATGAAACGTTTGATAAATTTTAATGAAGTGTTCTCCCTGATTTAAATACCAAATTGAAATTATAAAATTTTCAGTTAAGCAGACTGAAGAGAAATGTAATTAGTGTTGTGAAGTTGTTGTTGAATGATTAAGTATTAGAAGAATATGAAAATATGCACTTTTTTCTTTACGCTGTAGATTAGAGAAAAAAAATATAATATACGAGTACATGAAATAAATCATATAAATTGGAAATTTAATTTTCCGTACAACTTCACATATGAATAATCTTATTTGAATACAAATATTGTAATTTAAAAGCTAATATAATTCTACGAATAAATATTGTATTGGGCTTTGCTTTTCGAAAAACAATATTGGTAAACCACTTCAATAACTTATGACATAAAAAGAAAAGAAAAATCTTCATAAATTAATATGATAAATAACAAAAAAAAAACTGTCATATTTCTTTTCAACCCGAAATTACATAATTTGGATAAATTGTCTAAAACAAGACAAATTGTATGATAAAATTAGTATTATATTGTGACAATTTTAAAATTAATCGGTTAATATGTACAGCAGTTTAAAATTAGGATTTCCATGTTAAATGACTGTATGTAAATCATAGATATGAAGAAAAAAAATACAAATTCCATCTTAGTCTGATAACATGGAAAACCCAATCATATATGATGCACAGGAGGGAAAATGTAATAATTGAAAGAATTACTATATATACACGATTCACCATTAACCATAATTTGCTTTGTTTTACCGTATCCTTTGCGTAAGGTGAAAGCACACAACCTTACAGGTATAAGATCCTCGGACTCGCTTGCATAAACAATGGGATTAGACGTTCAGGATGGGTCGGACGGAGGGCGACTTACCGGTTTCTCCCGTGGTGACGATGGCGGGCGCGCTGGGTGGCCCGCGCCCTATGTTGTTCACCGCTATGACGTACAGCTCGTACTCCGTGTACGGGGAGAGGTTCCTCACGGCGTAGTACATCGTGATGATGCCGGAGATTTCGCTGTATGCCTACGTCACACATTCACAACACCGATGAAGGCGACAATGTTCCCACAGCATTGCACACAACCAATATCAGAGAACGCTTGCACGAAACTTAAGTGCTATCTTAACAGCAACGTGGCCAGCGACGCGCGGGTTGATTCCTGTCTCGACTGTGCGCGAGCTCGACGTGTGTACATTTCTTGAATTTATTTAATATTATTTGACGTGTAATTCATGACAGGTATTTACACTTATTTATTACAATAAAGCTAATTAAATAATTGAACTAGTAACTTTTGGATTGTATCCATTTAAAACTAATAGTTTAAACAACTTTAGCACATTAAAGCGAATGTTAATTAGATTTGAAGCATTTGTTTTAAATAACTTGAGTCAAGCGTTCTCTGATTCTGGATATACGAGTAAGAGCATATTATCATTATTTATGACAATTTATATTTTAAGTGCGCCGTTTTGTAAAATCACGCAATAAGCATACTTGTGCATAATTCAATATTTTTAAAACTTTTTTAACACAGCGTGTAAAAAAATATCAAAACAAAAAAAAACAAAACGAAAAACCCCAAACAATTATTAAAAGTCCAACGGATGAATTTGCAAAACAATTGAAATATGACGATAATGTAATTTTAAAAAATGAAATGCGCGTACCTGGTTCGCGTATTTTGGTTTGAAATGTATAACGTAATATTGAGGGTCTTCAGGACCGTTGAAAGACCAAGTCAGTCTGACAGATGTGGCAGTGATTTCTGATGCCCTTACATTTGTCGGTGGTCCGGGAAGAGCTGTAAAAAAATGGACAGATGAAAATATGAACAGACGAACATGTTATAATGTTTGTTTCTAATAAAGTAAGTTTTAAACTCACATTGCACTTTGACCATTGAAGTATGCTCGATGACACCCAGGGCGCTAGCAGCCACGCAAGTGTAGTTGGCAGTCTCACGAATATCGGAGAGTTCCAGAACATTCTTCCCGATAGGCAGTTTGTCTTCTGGGGTTAAATCTTGCGCGAGACCTAAAAGAATATTACCTTTGAAAACTATTCCAAGAAGCCGAGAGCCCTACTCTATTGTGATAATTGTATTCCCATCACATGTTTTTGAGACTAGTGAAATACGTTCGCTGAATAATGTATTTCCATCGTAAAAAAAAAAATGCCACGAGAAACAATGTTTGAGTATTTATTGCTTGTACCGACGTCAAATTAAAACAAAAGGCACGTTTTATTTGAAGCGCGCAATGAATATATTTTTTTTATGAAAGATGCTGAAAAGTTTACCGCAATCCAAATATGACCTCATTTGAAAATAAACTTGATATGCCGACCGTGCGGGGGAAACGCTTCAATGTTGGAAACATTATTGTTTGAATGGATTGATATTGACGTTTTCCCCGAGACGCTATATCTACTCAATATAAAAGCCAAGATTTAATCTAAATTTTATGAGACCATTACACGCTAATGAAAATGGAGCCAGGATCAAAAATAACGATTTCAAATAATACGAGTGGAAAATTTTGCTTTATTACAAATGAAAGTGGAGTTTATTTTTACTTATCAAATAACATCAAAGGTCCGCGCTTGGTTTCACCCTTTCTCTGGGGCGGTATTATTCTGCGGGCGCGCAGTTTTCCTGATCAAAGTGACATAATATTGCCCATTTCCGCAGCGCCACACAATACCATTGAGTCTATCTAATGAGGGACACAATATTACTCGGAGAGCCGCTGATATCTAATTGTATTATAAACAAAGAAACAGTTATAAAATATCTAAAACAAAAAACCCAAACAATTCAATATAATTTAATAAACTTAAGAAAACACCTTACACGTAAGATTAAAATTATGTTAAAACTATCCACTTGGTCGTGAGGAACCTTCGAGATTAAGCTAAATTGAAAATGAAATAAGATATACCCCATATTTAAGATTTTTTTCATACTTAGATAAGAACGTTACAAAATTTAAATTCTTTTAACTGAAAGACAATCATATTTATTTTAATTCTAACGAAATAATAATGTTATAATCTGATTAACAATTGTTGTAAAAACACTTATAAATCGTTAAAATGTTGTATACAATCAGTGTAAGTGGAAAAATAGTTCGTGGAAGATCGAGGAAAGCATGGCATGACCAAATTAATCAAATATAAAAGGCGGCCACATTCAAAGTAGTAAAAATCAACGAACATGCATGTATGAATGTAGAGGTATGTCAGAGCAGAAAAGTATGGCAGTCCGTCCTCTCTGCCTAACCCTCCGAAAAAACGGCGTGATGGTTATTCAGTATGTTAGTGATCACGAATAGTCCGAATCCATAAAGTTCAACCCGAAATGCTTTATTATTTTACCCAACAATGTATTATTTTACACGTAAATAATATGCAAAGACCGGCAAGAATGAATAAAAAACAAACAAATACTTTTTATGATACTTGGACATAAAATAAATGTAAAAAAGACTGTTAAAATAAAATTCATAAAACATATCACACAAATATAGTCATTTGAATTTGAAATAGTCATTTGAATCTTTTTTTCTTCTTAGATACAGATTTTCTTACTGTTAAGAATGTTATGTGGTAAATTGCATGATATAAAGATTTTATATTAAAAGCAAGATCGAATTTAAAAAAACACACGAGAAGCACGCGTGCGTTCATAATGACGGCTGGCATTGATATCAGAAAACTGATCGCAAAGTTCACAAGTGTGAACGCACATTTGAAAGAGTTCGCGCGGATCACATGGAATTCGAATTGTCGTCAAATAGGTACGATGATGAAATATGTGCGCATACCTTTCCTCCACTTGACATGCGGCATAGGGGAGCCCACGGCCACACACTGCAGGGTGAGATTACCGCCCAGCATCACCTCGCTGAGGGACGGCGGGGGGATGGAGAACTGGGGAGACACCCGCCGTACTGAAACAATAATTACACTGTTAATGCAAAGCAAATACCTATGAATTATACGAACAATAAATACAAATCTTCGTATTTTACATTGAAAGCACTGTTCTCTGCAATCATTTAAAATCAATCACAACATTTGTATGTGCATCGCATTTGCATGTGCTTTAGAAATGTATAATATGTCGGCCATATTCATGATTGAACACAAATCAATAATGTTAATATATGTAAACCATTATTTAGTGTATTAGTTATTTATTAATCTGGATACATATACATTAAAAAATATATGAACAAAACGTAAAAATAAACTAGTTTGATATAGAGATATGCATAAATAGAGCCGCGTGGTTAAATAACATATACATATCCATAAATATTAATTTTTTTACGTATGAATTATAATTTCGACGACCTTCGTGGCAGAGAGGCAACAGCTATTTCTGCCACACAGAAGGTCCCGGGTTCGATTCTCGACGATGAGAGTGTGACTTCAACACTGTCTTTGGTCTGGTGAAGAATTCACGTGACTTTTGACCATTTTATTATTTGTTATTATTATTTTGTTGAATCGCTCTTTACATCATGACAGCATGAGCCAAATCGATGTAAAGCGTGTTATAGCTATCATAGCGATTCTCGTGACATGTGATAGGTAGCTAATCTATCGCCATTTTATTGTCACGTGAATTCTACACCAGACCAAAGACAGTGTGACAATCACACTGCCCTCGAACGCGAATCCTTCGGGGAGTCAATGCGCGATAGAATAGCTTTGTATCACATGTAAAGAGATTCGGCACGCGCTATAATGATTTTAAGAGCCATTCAGCAAAATAATAATATAAAATAAAAAAAATAGTATTATTATTAGTATTAGTATAAAATTCAATATCCCTATAATATATAATAAATATCAATATAAATACTGGATGTTCAATAAATAAACAAAAAATGCCCAAAATACGACAAAACATTTTGTTATAAACCAATCATACAAAAACATGACTCGAGAAGAGAGAAGAAAAAACATCCGGAGAATCGAAAAAGCGTTTTATCTTTCATACGGCGGACGTGGCGAGGAAAATAAGAACAACTCGAATGCATAATACATGACATTACCAACATTTTGTTTGATAAGATTTCAAACGTTATTGCGCGATATACGGTCCGGAGCCGCAGAAACTCCGAACGGTGTACTTTATTCTCGTTGGGTGATTTACAAATCTAAACGTGAATCCACAGCGAAGTCGGGAACCCCTCGCAGACAAAGTTGCCCGGGCAGGACCGTGATACGGCCAAGGGGAGCCATCCATGGAAACGGTCTGAATTTTGTATGGCAACATTAAATATTTAAGGGCGAACTGTTTGTGGGCAGAACAAAAATTGTTTTATCGCGTCGGCTGTCCGGCGGGCGGACGCGGCCGGCGCGCTCGCTAATCGAACGCCACAATCAAACAGCCAGCGAATTAATATGGATGTGAATTAATGCTTTAGCAAAAAGTTAAACAACTATTCCCAGTCAAATAATAATTAAATAAAACAATGTATTTTAGCGACCGGTGTCACCAGGCTCGCTGGCACGACAGACTGCGACTCGACGACATTTAATTTTTTAAAGCCAAATTTCTTTACATTTATTTGATGGCCTTTAAAGCTAGGACTTGGGCTTGGACTTGGATCTTCTGACTTACAGAGGTTCAGTTCTAATGGCTATTCCTCTTAAGTCTATAGGAAACATTTTTGGAATGTGATTTGGTAGTTGTTTTATGATGGGGCTAAATGTATAGCCCGGAGTGTCCCTATGAAAGAGGGCAAGGGGGGATTTAGGATTTATAATAAAGTCTTATATTATTGTCAAGGAAGACTAGGCTCATAATAATCTTATTGAAAAAAATTAAAATTTTATATAACTAAGAGATTTAATCAGATCATTAGCCTTTTATTTTCATGTCAAATTGATTATTGTTAATAATTTTATAATTTAAGGCAGTATTTCAGGTTCTAGTTAATAAATCTGAGTAAATTTTGCATTAGAAAGCTATTAAAAAATAAACATAAATATAATTGTATTTTAAACATGGCATTCGCGGATGAGCCGCACTAGTAGCCAAAGGAGGCTTGGAAATTTGGCTCGCGAGCCCCAGTTTAAAAGCAGATAGCCTTTTAATAAACTATTGAATCGATCATAGCTCATTAGATATTGTTAATGTATATATTCAACATTGACTAAAAAAATAATTGTTTATATTACATAATTTATAGCTGTAACAAAAATATTTAGATTGTGGCAACATTTATGAAGCAAAAAAAGAAACGTAATTAAAGGTTTCACGTAGGTTCCATCTGTTCGATGAATACTACAAAATATCATTTTCGCACCCTTTTCGAAATATAGAATATTCGGTGGTAAAAACGAGGCGAGGCATTTATTTTCACGAACATTCACAGAAAAATCACCCACACAATTATACGGTAAATTCGGTAGTAGACTTGGCATGGGTTAAAAATTTATAACGAATTTTTATAGATCACCCATACTAGGGTATTATTAGGCTTACTACGAAAAATACAAAAACGGGGTTTTCACAGAAATATTTAATTATATTATATATACGAGAAGAATGATGCTTAACCAATTAACGATTTGATATTGATGAAAAGGTCCGTTTTCTAGAAAATTTATTATATTATATGTGAGA
Source organism: Lepidostoma basale (assembly GCA_022606425.2). NCBI lineage: Eukaryota > Metazoa > Arthropoda > Insecta > Trichoptera > Lepidostomatidae > Lepidostoma > Lepidostoma basale. The sequence goes on along the minus strand of JAHDVF020000300.1, from coordinate 682,311 downwards.
TACATTTGTCGCCTTGCTAGGACAACATCATGTGTAAACCGGAAGTTTTCATCGATATTAAACACTCAATATATAGGGTTTTACTTCATTGAGTAAAACATAATTAACGCTTTACGTATAAAAAATATATAAACACTGTTTGTTTTCTTCCTGCGTTGCAATAAGGTAGTAAGTAAGTACCTACATCGGTGGAACGATGTTATATACTCGTAAATAATGAAAATATTTTATTTTTTGTTAAAAATCTTTTTAAGATGTATATACGAGGTCTGTTCAAAAAGTATCGCGAATTTCGAATTTCCGCTGGCTACGTATATTTGATTTTTGATTTTTTTGTAGCGTTGTGTTGGTACTCATGTCCCTTACTTATGCTGACAAGGTCGGCCATTTTGAATGTTTAGTTAATTTTTGACAGCTGTTTTGCTTGGATGTGTTTTGGCTCGTCTTCGATTTTTGCCTATTCCAAAAAATGGATCAAAGAATCTGTATCAAATTTTGTGTGAAAAACAAAATAAAGTGCGCGGACGCATTTCGAATGTTGACTGTGGCATATGGTGAAGCTACCTTGGACCAAAGCAACGTTTATCGGTGGTACAAAATGTTCTCAGAGGGCCGAGAAGATATGAACGACGAAGAGCGTGCCGGACGCCCGAGCACGTCAACAACAGACGAAAACATTGATAAAGTGAAGAAAATAGTATTAGCCAATCGTCGAATCACCGTTAGAGAAGTTGCTGAGGACCTAAACATATCGATTGGCTCGTGCCATTCGATTTTAACCAATGATTTGGGCATGAGTCGGGTCGCCGCGAAATTCGTGCCAAAATTGCTCAATTTCGACCAAAAACAGCATCGCGTTAACATTGCTCAGGAGATGTTGGACTCGGTCCGTGACGACCCAAATGTGCTCCAGAGGGTCATAACTGGTGACGAATCATGGGTTTATGGTTATGACGTGGAAACCAAAGCTCAATCATCCCAATGGAAGCTGCCGCATGAGCCAAGACCAAAAAAAGCGCGCCAAGTTCGGTCGAACGTGAAGGTTTTGCTCACAGTTTTCTTCGATTGCAGGGGCGTGGTGCATCATGAGTTCTTGCCACAGGGTAGTACGGTCAATAAGGAATATTACCTGCAAGTTATGCGCAATTTGCGCGAAGCAATCCGCCAGAAACGCCCGGATTTGTGGAAGAACAAAAACTGGCTTTTGCACCATGATAACGCCCCTGCTCACACATCGTTGCTTGTGCGCGAATATTTGGCCAAAAACAACACAGTAATGGTGCCGCAGCCACCGTATTCCCCAGACCTGGCCCCCTGTGACTTTTTCCTGTTTCCAAAACTGAAGAGGCCCATGAAAGGACGACGCTACGCCACGATTGAGGAGATAAAGACGGCATCGAAGGAGGAGCTGAACAAGATCACAAAAAATGATTTTTTTAAGTGCTTCGAGGATTGGAAAAAACGTTGGCATAAATGTATTATATCCGAGGGGAATTACTTTGAAGGGGACAAAATAGATATTCATGAATAAATAAATACTTTTTGAAAAAATATAAAATTCGCGATACTTTTTGAACAGACCTCGTATAGTTAAAATCCACCGATGTTTGTGTCTTCAACCGGTTTCGGCAGCTCACTTCTGGTCAAGAATATGAAGAAACCGGTGAAAGACACAAACATCAGTGGATTTTAACTAAATATACATCTTAAAAATATTTTGTATAATTTTTTTTTCATTATTTACAATGAACGTCTACCATGAAATTTCAAATAACAATATAATTTTTTTGATGTTATATAGGCTAAATTATTTCAAATATAATATAAAAACCGAAGATGTAACATATGCAGATTAATTAAAAATATAAATAAATGTGCAAAATGGATAATAATTATATATAATTTATAATCAGTTTATACTGTTTTGTGAAATTCGATCTATTGTGTTTAAATTCGATGTATGATTTTCTAACGGATCGCGAATATCAGATGCAGCGTTTTAAAAGTTAACAAATTATAATTGTTATTATTTATTAATTCAAAAATCCTCAAAAAATAATAAACAAGTTTTGCAAATCAAAATGAATAATAATAACATTCTGACTTGAATGTTGAAATGAGATGCTATAAGTAAATTAATTGTAAAGGAGCGAAATATAAAATTGATTTTGATTTAAAAAAGGAGCAGCAAACAGAGAAGGAGTATCGATTGACAGCCGAGATATAATTCAAAACAATCTGATTTTGAGTAAGTGAAAAGGAGCTTACGCAGTATTATTACATACATGTTGTAAGCCGTGTTCCAGAGGTTCCTAACCTGTGAAAAACATTGGGCCGTGAAGCCCCGGAATTTAAAATTACGAAATTGATCAAAATATTTAGAACTGTAAATGATGGACAGATAATAAAAACGCGTAAATAATGGACAGATAATCAAAAATTCACAATTCTAATTTTCATTCTTTCGAATACACGAAATTTCAAAGAACATCGAAAGGCAAAAAAATGTGAAACTTGAAACGCGCCAAATTATAAATAAATAAAACAATTATCTAATTAACAAAGCGACAGCCGTGGCTGGCTGCTTGCGCGACACCATATGGAGGAATAAACACATGCTAACCGAAAGTAAAGTCAAGATATACAAGGCATGCGTTCTCCCCATCATGACGTATGGAATAGAGCTCAGAACCGATACCATTAGAACTAAGAACCTTCTTAGAGTAGCAGAAATGCGAATCCTACGCTCCATCGCAGGCAAAACCCTCAGAGATCGGATCAGAAATGAAACGATAAGATCTGAATGTGGTGTTGAAGACATAGTGAGATGGGGAAGAAGCAAAAGGCGATACGTTCATAAATTGAAGTATCATATATTTAATGAAAGCCATTAAATTTACTGGAAATCTACAAGATCAGGCTTACTAATTGGCCAATGATCAAGTCGAAATGTGTTACAACATGGTTACAGATTCAATACTATTTCTTTGACTGATTTTATTTAAAATGCTAATATCACAATGAAAGATTTAAATGAATTCGTATTAGAATTCAGATCAAATAAATGTTTTAATTAAAAAATGTTAAATTACGCATAAAATATATATTTTTGATATTTTCTTATTTCTATTATTAAAATATCAAACTGGTTTCTGAATGTACCTGAAACTTTTTTTTTAATAATGGGGAAACATTCCCAAAAAAGTTATAAGATCTGTGTCGTAGGCGGTGGAAATGTAAATTTAATAGGAGCAGGAACACGCGACATGTGTTCTTACCCAAAACTGCTTCCATTACGAAAATCAAAGAGCGAACGCTTTATAATTCATGTGCTGATAGAAAATCGATGTGGGGCCTTTGGTTGAATAATTGATTTTTATTTATATTTACGTGTGAAAAAACCAATGGACAGGGGCGTGGGTCTATTACGAAAATATATATTAGGTCCTTACATATGAAATTGGCGTTTTGCCGTACTGGCAACTTTGATCTCAAATATCTTCTCTTTGGTTAGGAATTCCAAATTCAAATTTATACAGCTATTTACTCAAGTATTTGTGTTTCGAAAATTATAATTCATTTGTTTTTTCCTCAATTGTTTTTTTTTCTTTGCGTCACTCTGTTTACAAAATGGAAAACATGAAATATCGCGTTATTTATGAGTACGAGTTCCACCGTGGCACCAGTGCTGCAGAAACGGCTCGAAGGATTAATGATGTGTATGGCGACGGTGCCGCAAAAGAATATATGTTAATGATGTAAATGGAACCAGAAATAGAGGAAGACTGAGGAAAACATTGCACGATCAAATAAATCAAACATTGAATGTCGGCCATGACACGATGCGATCGACGCGCGTGCATGACACGATGTATGAATGTTGAGGAAGCGAGAGAAGTATGTCAGGAAAGAAAGGTGTGGCAGTCCATTCTTTCTGCCTATCCCTTAGGGGAGACGGCGTGATGGTTAGTTAGTTAGTTAATCAGGTTAGGTTAGTTAGTTAGGTCATCATCTCTTCTTCTTTTCGCGTCACATCTCCTTGGTGCATAGGGCTTCAAGAATTCTCTATCGCACACCTGACGTCTAACACTACCACAAGCGAGGCTCGCTGCCTTCTTAATCTGGTCCTGCAGGGTTCTTCTCCAGGTGGCTTTAGGTCTACCTGGCTTCCTCTTTCCACCCGCAGGGGACAAGTCTAATGCACCCTGAGCGATGAAGGCTGGGTTCTGTCTCAGGGTGTGACCGATCCATAGCCATTATCCCCTCGAAACTTATTCTCTGGTTGGTCTTTCTGCTGCCATGGCCCAAAGAACGGCATTTGACATTATATGGGGTCAAACATCTGGAGTTTTCCAATGACGTTTGTGGTAGATTTTCAAGTCTCGCATCCGTACGGTAAAAAATGGTGTAACATAAAATAAATATCATCTCTTAATATCTTTGGGGTTCCGACTGTTAGTAGAGCTACGATGGGTTTCTGCCGGGAAGAATGCCTCTATAAAACGTCACAATGTGCCAAGTTGTAATGACCACCAGCAACACTACTGAAAAGTCCAACTCTCTACATCCACGAGAGGTCTCTCAGACCCAGCGATCCCGGGCTATGTGACCTCTAACTTAACCATCAGTGTTATAGCAAATGTGAGTGGACGAATGGCGAATTTCAAGGGCCAAAAAACTGGATTCACCAGGAAAGGCAACCGCAACAGAAAATCCTCCAGAGAAATCAAGGAGAAAACACTTTGGATATTATTTCCCAATTTATCACTATGAAGAGGAATCAAGGTAAGAAGGCGACCCTTGAAAAAAATTAACGGCCCGGGATAGAGATTCATACTTTTAAGTTATGGTCAACATCAGGGGACCTGACATGATACTAACTAACTAACTTACCATCACGCCGTCTCCCCGGAGAGGTAGGCAGAAAGAATGGAACGCCACACTGTTCTGTCCTGACATACGTCTCTCGCTTCCTCTACATTCATACATCTTGTCATGCACGCACGTCGATTTTTCCGACTCCTCACGTGACCGATATTCAATATTTGATTGATTTGATCGTGCCACGTTTTCCTCGGCCTTCCTCTATTTCTAGCTCCGTTCACGCCGTTTACATATACCTTCTTTACCATTCTGTCTTCACTCATTCTTTCCATGTGTCCAAACCATCTTAATGACCCTTTCCTTATTTTGTTCATAACACTTTCATTCGCACCACATTCACTTCTTATACTTGCATTTGTCACTCTATCTTATACAGATTTGTCACACATTCGTCTTAGAGATCTCATTTCTACTGCATTTATTCTACTTTCATCCTTCTTTTGCCAGTTCCATGCTTCACTTCCATACATAAGGGTCGGCACAAGAACACCATTGTGCACTGCTATCTTAGCTTGACATGATACTGAGAGAAGAAAATTTGTATTTAAAATTGTCAAAAGATAAAAATAATAATTTGCTTATTTTTAAAGTGCCGTTTTTTCTGATGTTATCTGCGACGAAGGCTGCATCTGGTATTCAGAATCAGTTAGAAAATAATACCACAATAAAAACAAATAAAATTTTAGACTAGGAATGAATATGTGTATTATTTACTTAGAAAGGAATAATCACAATAGAAGTATAATAAATAAGACAACGCCCCAATTGTATTGTAAAATATGACGATGAAATACAATAAACGACTTTATTTTATTCATATAGCATTAGCCGTCAAATAAAGATCAACAAGTTTACGTTAACAAATTTATTTCCGTAGCAAGAAATAGGCGGTAAGCCACCCAATAGAGCCGCGAGTTTGATGTACAAATAAGGGCAGCGACAAGAAAGACATACCGCCAACGAGTAGCCACACGAAAAGAAAACTCTAATCTTTGTTATTTTTACAAAAGCGAATATTTTCCATTGGCGGTAAACAATAACGGCGGCAAATTAAATACGGGGCATAGGGAAAGAGCATTGTAGAAACTTGACTTAATTAATCGCAATGCGCGCATGCGTCCCGGCCTGGGATTGAGGGATGCGCTATTGTTCCCTTCCCTGCAGGCTAAAATAAACATTGGATGATTTTCAAACCAATCGGCTGTTGATACAATACTGCTCCACTGGACCAAATTTAAACCTGTATAGTTTCAAAATTCGTAAATAAAACATAACTTTCAAAAGCTGCACTTAAACTAACTATCAAGTCCAAGTAATAAACTAACTTACTAATTAACTAACCGACCTCCCCGGAAGGGTGGGCAGAGAGAATGCACCGCCATACTTTTCTGTCCTGATATACCTATTGAGTTTTTCTATATTCATACATCGTGACAAGCATACACGTCGATTTTTCCGACTTTTAATGTAGCTTTAAGTTAATAATACATACAAGGGTTATAAATACCTAGATAGCTCCTAACTAATTAGGTAAAAAAACTGAGTCTCAATAGATGGCGCTAGTGTAGATTGAACTAAAATATGTGAAATGTTTCTCAACATGGCAGCATATATTTTATACAACTTTCAAATAATTGTCATACGTGGTGTTCGTATAAGAGCGGAATGGGGAATGTTGTATTACATAAAGCGATCGCTTAACCCAACCAATGATAGGTCATAAGTCCTGTAAAGGCCTTGACCACCATTTTCTGTTTCCAAATAATTTACATCTTCGTCTCTATTCAGATACAATTAATTCTTAACTAAATGTTATGTATCCAGGTAATGAGTAAAATAAAAATATTTTTCGTTCAATTCACTAAAGGATATCGCTTTTGATGTAGGGGTGAATTAAACGCGCAGTGTTCCTAAATACCAGAACATTTTAATTACCATGAATATAAACATTTTAATGAACGTGCTACGTATGGTACGATATTTAACAAATGTGAAATGTGAATTTTCATTTTCACGCTAACTGAAATCGATGTCGTACGAGTATCAAAATAAAAATATGAAAAAGATAAATTAAAACAAACCATCACACCGTTTACCAGGGAGGGTAGGTAGAAGGGGAGGTAAGAGGCTAGGTAGAGAGGATGGACCGCCACATTACTCTATCCTGAAACAACTGTTTAAAATGGTTTCTTCCACATTCATACAGCGAGTCATACACGCACGTCGATTCTTCCGACTTCTAATATGGTATTCCTTTAAAATAAGATTAATTTGGTCATGAATTCCACGGTCTTCTTCGACTCCGTACTCGTGAACGTATAATTTATTTCTAACAACAACAAACCATCATGCCGTTTCCCCGTAGGCAGAGAACGGACTGCCACACTACTCTATCCTGGCACACCTCTCTAGCTTCCTCCACATTCATACAGCGAGTCTCCATCCATTCATCCGTTCATGCAAAATTCGTCGTTATGGAATTCCACAGTGTTGAAAGTGTGATTAATCATCTATTTAAATTGACGATGAAGATGTAAATGGTGGTTCCTAAGCATAAATAAATTTACAGCACATTCGTTCCGCCATACATGGTAATAGCAAGAAAATTATTACAACAAATAAAAAAACAGATTTAAAGCTACGGTAGTTTCATTTTAATAAGATATATTTATCAGAAAACGAAATCAAATCGTCTGAACATGCCCGAAATGATATTTACCTAATCACATGTGTAGTGGCGGTTTGGTTGGTAGTTACTCATGCGAATACATAAGATAAGATATTAATTATTACTCCGCCGAGGTAAATACAATAATACGGACGCGGGTGATTTGCATAGTTTAGCAGAGCAATCATACTGGAATATGGTACGGCGAGAAAGCCAATAACGGTTTTGTAATGTAATGCGATACGCGCACGGTGGGTTCCCGTCGCGTTCTGCGTACGAACATATTATTAAACAGGTACTCATCACTTGGCAAGGGTGTACATAGTTTAAATTAACTAGACGCATTCCTGACATTTAAATAAATCAATACATTTCGAGGATTAATTTAACTAATTAGATAGAGCTTATTTTATGGGTGGCTAAGCAAAGATCACAGGTTCCCAAAGGGGATGCTACCGCCCTCAGTGGGCGCTGGAGCTTTCCATGGGGGCGATAACGGGTCCAAAAGCAAAATAAGGGGTAAACGAAGTCGAGTCGAAAGCGAATAAAGGCAATCAAGGGGGCGGTCGTGGCTTACTTATTGTAGAAATTAAAATAAATTACTTTGAAAAAACTATTTTCACGTATAAAATTTAAATCTATATAATTCAGCTAATAAAAAACTAACTAACCATCACGAAGGGGTGGGCAGAAAGAATGGACTGCCACAATTTTCTTTCCTGACATACTTATCTTGTTTCCTCCACAGATAATAGTTATCACAATAAGCAATATGTTTATATTTTTAATTTAGAATTGGGTATTCGAATACCTAATTTGGTTTAGTATTGTCGGCAACAAGTTATTACAAGTTGACAAAGACGCGTTTCCGGTAATTAATTTAATGAATCAAATTTGGATAGACAGATAGATCAAATATAGATATTGATGGTTGAGGTAATAGTTTTGTAAAACTTCATTATTAATTGGGCATTCTCAAACCCCTCGGTTTGAGAATTCCCTCGCAAGGCGAAACAAATTTGTCACAACTATTTAAATAATTTATTATATGAATTAAATCCATTAATCAATCTTGTTTACTATTATAAATTCAAACATAGATAATGTGAAATAATACTCTGACTGTTGGTATAAGTATTATGAGAGAGCGGACGTAAGAAAATTGTTGTTTTGTAAAGAGAGCAGTGGTCGTGAAAAGGTTTCGAGCCTATGGCTAGATATATAATATGATATAATTCATTTCTGCCTATGTTTTTAAAGAAAGGAAAAACCGCAGAAATTGTATTAATATATTTTGCCTGTCTGAAATAATGGTCACAAAATTCTTACAAGGTCTGAATTATAATCTAACACTTCATTAATCGCACATGCAATCATTCACATTGTCAAATACCAATATACGCTATAGTTACTTCAAATGGACGAACTCGGTAAAATTAGAGAACTCAAAACGGAATATGAACATCGATGTTCAAATTTTCAGTATCATTTGATGAGTAATGTTAGCGTCCTTGCCCGACGACAGACCACTGTTACCACTCGGTACCTCCGAATACTGCGACTTCAGTTTTACGATTCTTTTCACTATTCCAACTTCATATCTTACATTTCCAGACCACGACCTTAATTATTACCATCTGCCTTATCAATAATAACCCTTTACTACCAAGTAATTCACCACCATTCAGTCCTTACCCCTCCTGCAATCAATGCGGATAAAAAATCCTCCCCGATAAAACCCCCACGTACTTCGCCAGATCTTACGCAGGATGCTATCTCCTACCTTCCACAACTCCATGCAGGCACTGCTTCTCTTCTCTTCCCTTTGGGAAAATACTGTTTTTTTTTTAAATATACAAACCCAACCCTAACTGGTCTTTCATTCCCTGAGAATAATGTAGGAGTTTATCATTAAACCTAAACCCCCGTCGCCCTCTTTCGGAGGAGCACTTCAGGCCACACATTCAGCCCCAGCATAAAACAACCACGAAATAACAGTTCCAACAATGTTTCCTACAGACGTAAGAGGAATAGCCATTAGAGCTGAATCTCTGTAAGCCAGAAGATCCTTGCCCAAGTCCAAGTAGAATACATAGGGTAAAAGTGGGATAGATGCCGCAGGGGGATAGATGCCACGATTATCATATCGAGACATGCATAACTATTACACTGCCGATTTTGACTTTATAACAAAGCTCTACCCCACTCTCCGCCAGGGTGCCCAGTGCATCGCGTTGTGACGGTCGTGTGAGTGAGGAACTTGTTAAATAGGTGATTACGCTCGAACGATTGCTGGATTTCGATTTCCTACTTTATCATTTCGTTCGGAACTTTTGAGCGTATGAGGTTAGTGATAGTATTTTTATGTTTACGATCAATGTATGCATTAAATGCAAAGATTGTACTGTGATTTAGTATTTTTTCAGTTAACTTATTTTATATATTTAAAGGCGTCTATCCCCTCCAAAAAGGATAGATGCCCCAGTCCTCGTGAGTATAGTTGCCCTTAGGGGCATCTATCCCATACTAATTCAGAATTTTTATTTTCCAGCAATGCCACGCAAATACGTACCCAAAATTGGAAGAGCAAGACCAAGAGCCATATGGACCGAAGATGTTCTTAAAAACGCTATATGCCATTATACAAGAGAGGGAAGCAATCGGCTGCAGTACCTACTGACCACTAAAGAAAATATTTCTGTAAGGAAAATAAAGTTAAAGGTAAAGCCAACCCACGCTTGTTATGCAAAAATAGCAAACAACGTACCTTATCTGAAGTGCAGATAACTTCATTACTGTCAAAAAAAGACCTAGAGTAGTTTCAGAAGATAGTGATGAAGATGAAAAAAGTGACCATGAATGCGTGGAATGTTTTGAAAATTACCGGAAAACTAAATCTAAGGTGGATTGGATACAATGTACTCGTATTATGTGCAGGAAGTGGCTTCAAGAGTTGCACTTTGTATTGGAATATCTGTAATCAATGTAAACGGGCTAAACTTTTTCAAATGAAAAAAAAACTTTCATATAAAATATTAGGTATAAAATTACTAAACTGAATTATAATGTAAGTTTTAAGAGCCAAAAATGATTGTGACATAATTGTGACCAAATAAAATAATACATTAAAAATATTGCTTCAACTCATTTCATAAGGCAACTATCCCACCAGTCAAAATAACATTTTCGACGACCTTCGTGGCAGAGTGGTAAGAGCTCTGATTCCCATTCCGAAGGTTCTGGGTTCGATTCCCGGCGATGGCAGTGTGATTGTCACATTGTCTTTGGTCTGGCGTAGTATTCACGTGACAATAAAATGTCGATAGATTGGCTACCTGTCACATGTCACGAGAATCAATATATCAGCTTAAAAAAAAAAATGTATACTGTAATTGGGTTCAAGCAACCTGTTGTATACGTAAAAAAAAAAAAAAAAAAAAAAAACATTGAGGCATCTATCCCATAGAATAGGCATCTATCCTCATTCATAGGGGTTTCGAAAATAATTTCTTACAAAAAAAATACCATAAATACTATACTTTTTACACATGCACTATATTATATAATAGGTAAACTAAACGTCACATAAGTATCAAATAGTTTAATTCATAAGTTTGTCGAAAAATCGTATTTTTCAAAAAGTGTGGCATCTATCCCACTTTTACCCTATAGTCTCTTCTTTCTCTTTGCCATTTCCCATTATCTGGGGTCGGCCCTCCTCGTACGAAAACGCCAAACTTTCCTATTTTCACTCATTTCCACTGTCAGGTTCTCGCGTTGGAGCTCCTTTTCCATGTTGGCCCACCATGTTGCCATTGGGCGACCTCTTCTTCTTGGTTTTGTGGGAATGCTGAGGGCTTTTTGGACAATGTGCTCGCTGTCTCTTCGCATCACATGACCGTACCACCGGAGTCGAGATTCTCTTAATTTTTCCGTTATTGGGGCAACCTTAAAGCTACCCCTCACGTATTCGTTCCTAACGTGGTCCAGCCTTGTGACGCCTCCAGCCCACCTCAACATTTTCATCTCGGCAGCGTGGACTCGACTTTCGTGGACTTTTTTGTTGGTCCAGCACTCTGCTCCATATAGCATGGCGGGCCTCACTGCAGTCTTGTAGACTCTGCCCTTAGTTCTGATTGGAATTTTCGGATCACACAGGACACCTGATAGAGACCTCCACTTGAGCCAGGCGGTGTTTGTCCTGTGTTTGACATCCGTGTCTACGTTGGCGTCCGCAGTAAGGACCGACCCGAGATACTTGAATTGGGACACCTTGTTAACTGGAGTATTGCCAATGTGAATTGTGTTTTCATGAGCCAACTCTGTAGCGATGTCCTCATATTCACATTCTAAATATTCGGGTTTACTCCTGCTAATGCGTAGTCCATTACACTCTAAGGCATCTGCCCACTCATTCAATGTAACTTGCAATTGTTCTGCCGAGTCCGCAATCAAAACTATGTCGTCTGCGTAGAGAATGCACCACGGTACAGACTGCTGTATATTCCTGGTCAGGTAGTCCATAACTATGTTAAAAAGGAAAGGGCTCAGGGCTGAACCCTGATGGACTCCGACCTCCACCGCAAAAGGTTCGCTGATGCCTGCGGGACTTTTTACTCTTGTTGTTATTTGGCAATACATGTCTTGGAGCAGTTGAATGTAGTATTCCGGGATGCCCTGGAATCTCGCAGCCTGCCACACCAGCTTGCGTGGGACACGGTCAAAGGCCTTCTCCAAATCGATGAACAGTAGGTGAAGATTTTTGCGGTTTGTTCTATATTTCTCCATCACTATCCTTATAGCTTGAATGGCATCTGTGGTAGATTTACCTCCCGTAAAACCAAATTGGTTTTCTGTTAATGAGGAGAGCTTTTGGAGGCGCTTATTTATAATCTTTTCCCATACCTTCAAGGTGTGTGAGGTCAATTTTATTCCGCGATAATTTCCACGTTCGCTTGCGTCGCCTTTGTTTTTGTAGAAAGGAGTTAGATAGCTATGTCGCCATGACTCCGGGATCTGGCCAGAGTTGACAATATTGTTAAATAACAAAGTAAGCCAAGCAATTCCAACATCACCAGTTATTTTCCAGATCTCGACTGGGACTGCATCCGGGCCAGCCGCTTTGTTGTTTTTCATTTTTGCTATGGCTAATTTCACCTCCTCTTTTGACACTTCCGGAATGGGACCCACTGTTGGTAGTTCTTCTTGTTTAGGGTTTCTAGGGAATTCTTCGTTCAGAAGCGCTTTGTAGTATTCATTCCACCTAGCGTTTATATCCCCGTTTGAGGTTAAAATTTTACCATTTGCATCCTTTATGTATTTATTCATTACAATGTCCTTTGTAGCTTGGTATCGATTTTTTGCAATTCTATGGATTTCGCTTTCGTACTTGGCATTTTCGAGGTCTTCGTAGAAAATTTTATTTTCTTCAGCTTTAGCCTGAGCTACCATCCGTTTCGTTTTTGTTTTTTGGGCTTTATAGTTCACGAGGTCTGCTTCTAGTTTGGTTAATTGCCATTGTTTAAACATTTTCTTCTTTAGGCTTATTTCCGCTTTCACAGAATCGTTCCACCACTTTGTGTCTTTATTAGTGCTGACTCCTCCCTTAGCCACCCCCAGGTTGCTAATGGCTTCCCGTATGCAAATCTTTTCAAAGTCTGACCACATATCATTGGCATTTATTGTTCTATTCAAATCAGATTGAAGATATTTTATCAGAGCTTGTGCCAAGCAAGTTCCTTTTGGGCCCTTTAGCTCTTTCCACTTCACTTTTGGAGTTCTATCTATTTTTATTTTCAACTTTTTAGGCAGTTGGAATACTTTTACCCTATAGTATATGTAAAAAATATATAACTACATAAAGTTTATTAAAAAATATTATTAAAATGTGCTTTCAAATTACCATACATTTTTGTGATTGTAATTCATTGAACACAACACATCTAGAATAAATAATGTGCAAATAAATCAGGCTTTACGATTTCCCAAATAATCGAATTAAAAAAAAACGCAATATACGTAAAACAAATTTATCTTAAATATCACTTCTAAATCATATTTTTTTAAATTGTCTAACACCAAGGTTCTCAAAGCGGGCGATAACGGCCCCTAGTGGGCGTTTGAGACCTTCAGGGGGGCAGTAGAAGACCCAAATGAGGGCGTGGGCAGGTAAAAAAAATATAGCCTAAAAAGACAACAAAAAACATGCTAATCATGCAATAATAAAGCAAATTAAACTTTAATATTGGTTAATTTTTGTTATTGTATAGATTGTAATGATTTTCATCACGTGTGCGAAAATTCACATATTTCGGTAGTTCGGAAAGGGAAAGAAAATTTAACTGAGAGATTTCATTATATTCGGATCTACATTAAATTGGATACGAAAAATTTTATTTTTCGATTTAAATTAAAAATTCAAAAAATATATTATATATCTTCTTCTTCTTCTTCCTACGGCCATCCCAACTCATCGTCCGTATTGACTGTTGGGGTGGGCTCTTCTCGATCTCAGGCTGTACCTTGCACGGTTCTGAGTACGTCCTCACTCAAGCCATTTCTCTGCAAGATGCTATTGCACTGAATCATCCACGTGTTCCTAGGTCTTCCTCTGGATGGTTGACGAGGTAGAAAAATGTATGTATATACTATAACTATTCTTTATTTTTTTCAATAGTTACAAAAAAAAACTAACTAACTAACCATCACGCCGTCTCCCCGAAGGGGTAGGCAGAAATAATGGACTGCCACACCTTTCTTTCCTGACATATTTCTCTCGCTTCCTCAACATTCATACATCGTGTCATGCACGCGCGTCGATTTCTCTGACTCCTCACATGGCCGACATTCAATATTTGATTTATTTGATTGTGCCACGTTTTCCTCGGTCTTCCTCTATTTCTGGTTCCATTTACATCATTAACATATAATTTTTTTACCATTCTTTCTTCATTCATTCTTTCCATATGTCCAAACCATCTAATGATCCTTTCATTATTTTGTTCATGACACCATCATTCGCACCGCATTCACTTCTTATATTTTCATTCGACACTCTATCATACACAGAATATCCACACATTCGTCTAAGAGATCTCATTTCTACTGCATTTACTCTACTTTCATCCTTCCTTTGCCAGTTCCATGCTTCGCTTCCATACATAAGGGTCGGTAGAAGAACACCAATACAATGTAATTTTAATAATGTTTCATGTAAACCATAAGTTCCCAACCATTTATGTCCATCGCCTTTTGTAGGAGAGGGGGCGTTGGAACTTTATATTCGTGTAAAAGGGGCAGCGGCCAGAAAAGTTTGGAAACCTATGAGTCTAACATAAGATGGATAAATGATTCGGTATCATAAACAGAATCAACCTATCATCAAATGTCTTGTCTCGTCCAAATGTTGAAAGATTAAAAAACACAAAGTAGAAAATATAGCATAGACAATATTATTACAGAGATTTCAATTGTCATCGAGCTACAAGATTGTCTATTTTAGCAGACTGCTTTAGCTCCGTAGGCACTTTGCGAATGCCTTAGCCGTCTGCCACACAATTGACAAATCAAAGGCCATCGAGCTAACAGCCTAGGGGAGGCGTATAGCTATCTCCGCGCATGTCAAAGGTGACGTGGATACACCCACAGTAACGACCGAACATGCTTGAAGTCTTTTGGTACTGCTTGACTTTCCGTATGTTATTCACATTGGAGATAATCAGTGACAGTAATCAATATTGAAGATAACAATAATTCTAATTAAAATAATATCATCATATCTTCAGCAATACAACCGACGGTATCTTAGCTTCCTCTAAGAAACGTCTCCATCCTGTCCTGTCTCTGACCGCCACCTTCCAGTCTTGCTGTCCCAGGGCTTGCCAGTTTGCCACGTCACCATCCAACCACCGCAGCCTCGGCCTGCCGACACTTCTTCAACCCACTGGGTTGTTAAAGAAAAATCGTTTGCGGGGCTCCAGGTCCTTCATGCGGTGCAAATGACTTAGCCAGCTTAATATATTTATTTTAATAAACTTGACCACGTTGACGTCCTAGTATAGGGATCGTAGAGCTCCGTGTTTTATCGCCTTCTCAATGTCTGACCATCCTTAGTGTGTCTGGGGATACGGCGTAGGATTTTCCTTTTGAAGCAGTTTAGTTTTGTTTAAATCACGTTTAGTAAGTATCCAGGTCTCCGAGGTATACTTCTTCTTCTTCTTCTTCCTCATAGTTTAAGTCGTATGACCTGTTTATGATTGTGGGCTCTCCTGAGATGATGATGTCCAGCCATCTCTCCATCTTTTTGGCAGCCTTCCTGGTATTATCCATGCGGTTCACGTGGTCTCTCCAATAGCGCTTTCTGCTTCTTCCCAGAGGGTTTTGCCTGCGATGGAGCGTAGGGTTCGCATTTCTGCTACTCTAAGAAGGTATCGGTTTTGACTTCTATTTCATACCTCGTGATGGGGCGGATGCATGCCTTGTTTCTTGACTTTCGGTTAGCATGTATATGTTCCTTCATATGGTGTCGCGCAAGCAGTCGGCCATGGCTATCGCATTGTTATTTTGTTCTCGCACTTCATCATATAGGTTACTGTAGCTAAGATCTCTACACCTAGGTATGTTAAGTGAATCGCATGATTTGTTCAATAGGTGTGTTATAGATGATCAGTTTACATCTGAGCGGCTCTTTTAATATTGTTAGACACTTCGTTTTACTAGAAGAAAACATCATGTTATAATTTTTAGATGCAAGGTAGTGCATTCGCTGAAGGTCATCTTCATTCTCTGCTAGGTACACTATATGTTCAAAATGGTCCAATCAAAGTTTTATATAAAGCGGTCGCTGTTTTTATCGATACAATAATATATGTGATGTAGAAATTCAATATTATTTTATGCTTACGGGATGACTATAGAATTGAGTTACATGTATAACAATTCATGGTTAATAAAAAATGTCAAAAATCATATTTTCATAAATTATGCTTAAGCTAATAATGTGTTACTACATATCAAATTGGATATATTAAAATATCGAAATAACAAGGTATATCTGGAGAAATTTTCAATTCTAATGATTCAATCGTGAAAATCTAAATCAAAATTAATTGAAAATAAACATAATAATATTTCGGATGTATTTTTTAAATCGAATTTTCCATTTATATCATATTAAACGATTGAAAATGTTACTGTGATTAAATAATAACGTTAAGTTACGTACGTGATCTCAATAGGTAAGATAATTAATTTATTGATTCTTAAATATTCGTGTAATACTAGATATTAACTTATTAAAACGAATGAAAACGTCTGTTTTCTAGAAGTTTTATCATATTTTACAGGATGTGTTACGCCTTACATTATCAAATGTCTACATTTGAGAGAAGTATGTCAGAATGGTGGTCCATTATTTCTGCCTACCCCTTCGCGGGGACGGCGTGATGGTTAGTTAGTAAGTTAGTTCGAGATAATTAATACGAATGAAAACGTCTGTTTTCTAGAAGTTTCATTATAATTTATGGTAGTTTCATATTTCGACTTTCTAGGACGACGCCATATGTTTTGATATTTGAAGCCAATTGATAATGCCTTAGAAAAGCGAAACATGTTATTCCCAAAAATTAAAATAAAACTGTGTGTGTGGATACTCTGTGTATGAAAGAGTGTCGAATGAAAATATAAGAAGTGAATGCGGCGCGAATGATGGTGTCATGAACAAAATAATGAAAGGATCATTAAGATGATGGTTTGGACATATGGAAAGAATGAATGAAGAAAAAATGGTAAAAAAAATTATGGAAATGGAACCAGAAATAGAGGAAGACCGAGGAAAACGTGGCACGATCAAATAAATAAATATTGAATGTCGGCCATGTGAGGAGTCGGAGAAATCGACGCGCGTGCATGACACGATGTGTGTATGTTGAGGAAGCGAGATAAATATGTCAGGAAAGAAAAGTGTGGCAGTCCATTCTTTCTGCCTACCCCTTCGGGGAGACGGCGTAATGGTTAGTTAGTTAGTTAGTTTTTAAAATAAAACTTCACGTTTTCATTCATATTAATTATTTAATATGGAGTTCTACATCATCGTTCAAAAAACAATAAATGCAATGTTACCATAAAATATTAAACATGTTCGGCATTACGATCACCGTGTAAAAATGTGTTTTTTATAACACACAATTCGTTTTAATTGAATACGAAGCACGCCACCCTTGCGGTGCTAAAACACGGCTTGGCGGGAATCGATAGTTTCAGACACACTCAGATCTACGTACAACTTTTAAGTTCCGCGGGCCACTTGTGAATTTTTCTTTCATGAAATAAAAAAAAAACATAACGCCCTGTTCTCACGCAACACTTCCCATCGATTACATTTCCAGGCAGAATAGTAAACGTGTAGTTGGGAAATAACGAGTGAGATGTTTTGGCGTGATAAACACGTGCGCACTTATTATAATCCAACGGCTGTTAGTACCCACGTGCCATATTCGAGGGGCGGGATGTGATTTTTATTTATTTATTTAAAACAGTGGTCCCGCCCTTTGAACTCGGTTGATTCGGGGAAATTTCCTTTATTTTCGTCGCCGTATAGGTCAGAGTTGACAAGAATTTTCCTTCAAAATTAAAGGTTATCCTCATTTATGTATTTATTTTTTATTGATGGTTGAGGTATTAGTTTTGTAAAACTCCATTATTAATTAATAATAGTAAACACGATTGTTTAGTGGTTTTACTTGGATTAAATTGATATAAATTGTATAAATTGTGACAAGTTAGTTTGAGAATACCCTCGCAAGGCGAAACAAATTTGTCACAATTTATATATTTTAAATCCAAGTAAAACCACTAAACAATCATGTTTACTATTATAAATTATTGATTTTTTGACACAGCATGAATTTAACATGCTTCAATTGATTGAATAATATTATTCTTCTTCTTCAACTCGTTCAAGACTTAAGAGTTGTTACAGGATTCTTCTCATGTGATGCGGAACTCCATCGTTTTGGGGGTCTCTCTGGTGGACGCCGTCCATCTGGCATTCACTGAAGAGCAATTGGGATTCTTTTAGGATTTATTCCCTGGACATGTTGGTACTAGTACCATCGACCTTGTCGCTCCCAGTTAATCACGTCTTGAACCTCGCAGACCTCTCGGATTGTGGAGTTCCTTACACGGTAACGCAGAGTCTTCTCGAAAAAATTAATGAAGTTAAACTAAAGAATGAAAATCAGTAAAAAAAAGTTCATGGTTTTTAGCC
This sequence comes from Lepidostoma basale, assembly GCA_022606425.2. NCBI lineage: Eukaryota > Metazoa > Arthropoda > Insecta > Trichoptera > Lepidostomatidae > Lepidostoma > Lepidostoma basale. The sequence continues at coordinate 663,493 of JAHDVF020000300.1, read as the reverse complement.
GACAAAACTACGCAGAAGCAAGTCTTACTCTAAATGGCGCCAGTATAGAAAGAGTACACAAATTTAAATATCTTGGCAGTGTTATAACAGACAACATCGAACTCGAAAAATAATTGAAGTGCAGAATAGAGATTGCGAGGGCCGCATTCAATAATATGAGACCATTTTTCTGTAATGACAACATCAACTTAAAATTGAGACAGAGGATGGTCAAGGGCTATATTTGGTCCATATTACTATACGGAGTGGAGACCTGGACCCTCAAAATGAACACAATAAACCGTATAGAAGCACTTGAAATGTGGCTCCATCGTAGAATGTTGCAGATCTCATGGACTGACATGGTGACCATCAATGAGGTGCTACATATAACCAGAGTAGGAAGAGAATTGTTGTCTGATGTGAAGTCTAGAAAGATGGCATATTTGGGACACATTCTCCGCGACGAGAAATACGATCTGCTGCACCTCATCATAAAAGGGAAGATCGAGGGTAGGCGCGGTGTGGGAAAACCCCAGATGTCCTGGCTCGAAAATATCAAGGAATGAACCGAAGTTCGGGGGGTGGGGGAGTTGTTCCATCTGGCACAGGACAGAGAGGCCTACGCCAGGGTGATAGCAAGGAGGACCTGACATGGCACTCGAAGAAGAAGAAACTAAAGAAACATTCATCATGTCAATTATTAACAAATGGGTAACATAAATTAATTTAAATATCTCGAACCGCCTCTGACGAGACCATCTCTTACCTCGAAGAAATAACTACGTGTTTTATGATATATAAAGATAACATTATGAAACACAATGGTATAAAATAAAGGGAATTTACCGGCGAGATTTATAAACAAAAAAAAATTATTTATCAGAACCGTACTCTGGAGCAAAACATTTCAACGTACGAGTAAAGCTAATTAATGTAATGAAAAGCAGATATTCTAGTATTTACTTGTATGTGCCAGAATAGAGGTGAAATATTCATCTTCAAAAGAAATAATTACCTTATACTTAGGAACCGTAAAAGCTATATAATAAAATCAACTTCGAAATGAGTCATTGAATAACGATTTGAAGGGAAAAAAATAACATTTTTATACCAGAAAAAATAATAATAAAACCTCCCAAAACATCAAAGTGTGCACAAAATTGAAATGGAAGCAACTTAGAAGGTTGAAATTTGATTAAAGGGTTTCTGGTAAGGGCGAAGCAAAACGCGATCAACTGGCGGGGCCTTATACGTCAGATTGTCATACAAACGTTCCGAGTTCTTTGATCTAAATGACCTAAGCAACAAAAAAATATCCATAGAAATTGTAATTTCACCCTCTCGCGATTATTGATTGGTGTCTTGCGCGCGCGGTGTACATTTCGACTCCATCGCTGATGAATAAACGGAACGGTTATACGGTTATTATTATATTTAGGTTATTATCGGCAATTCACGATGAAAAGAGTAATCAAATATTAACATTCGGAATTGACTCGGCGAGTGCGTGTAAACGTTCAATATTTGTAATGATAATATAGAAACTTGATGCTTTGTTTGATCGACTTTAATGTATCGGGAATAATTGAGCAAATGAGGAACTTCTCCCGCACACAAACACCGGCGGGCGAGCAGCGAGCGGGCGGGAGATGATTAATCATTTGAGCGTGGAACGTAACATTCCCGAGAAAATAAGTTATGAATATTTAAAATCTCAACTTGCTCCATGTTTCCCGAAAAACACGCGTATAAAGACGTTCGGATTCTCGCGTATTTCAAACACAATGATATTTTCTTTGTTAATAAGTAACTTTACAGATTTATTCGCACGTAATTAGTCTCCATTTTCCCTGACTTGTCATATCCTCCCCCTCGCGTCGATGTTCTCTAATGAGAAAATCTATTTGTCCAAGTCTACAGTTCTAACATAAAGCGCGGCATCCACTAGCAAGAACACTTATATATGTGCCTTTGACTACAAGTCGACTTTTATTAGTTTTGTAGCTAAACCTTAGAGGGTCGTGTTTAGGGTCTTTACACATTGAAAGCAATTGCAGAGCTTTTTCTTGGTATTAGATACTTCATACAAGGCTAGTGCATTTGCTAATGTTCCGGAACCACAAAATTCGTCATCCGTCTACTACGTCAAGTCCCTCAATCATCATCGTGAATTTTATTATATTATATGTGAATGATACGTTTCCCCTGTCTAAGGCATTAATTAAATGTCATCATCCAGGCATTTGATAATGCCTAAGAAAGGCGAAACATGTCATTCAAATAAAATAAAGTAAAACTTCTAGAAAATAGGCGTTTTCATCCGTATTAATTATTTAATATGGAATTTTACATCATTGTTCTAGAAACAATAAATATCATGAATTTTTGTGGTAACATGTAATTGGCCTTATTTTTATTATTTCTTTGTGTTTTATTTACGTACTGTGATCGCTGTTTGTTACCCTAAATAAATAAATTATCTCTTAAACTTTGGGTTCCGCCGTTTTTTTCTGATCTTCGAAATTCTTTAGATAAATGTTTATCGGCTGTAAACATTATGTTTACCGCACCCTTAATCTAGGATATAGAACCTTCTTATCAATCGTCTTTATATAAATCTTTGATATCAGATTTTTTAAATTCGTAACCTAGAGACGTGAGCAGTACAGTGTTATCAGTAACAATGTGATTCGTTCTCTAATCATCTCGAGAGGGTCATAATCGTCATCGACTCCGACAACATCATCCAAACAAAGAGGTCCAAAATAGTATAAAAGTATAATTTTGTCATCTACGAAATATTTGTTAAAAATAATAATAAGACAGTATAAATTTAAGGTGAAATATCATTACGAAATAACTGAAATCTTAATAAAAATAGTTTTAAGCTTAATCTTATATCTGTTTGTAATTTGGAATTCGGGATACAATCTTAGTCATCATGGAATTTCAGTAGGCAGCTAGAAGTGATGGTAATGTATCGGATTAGACGAAAACAACTCACCTTTCACGTAGAGCGTGGTTGGCTTGGAGTACTCCGTGCCGATAGAGTTCTCCGCCACACACTCGTACTTCCCCTTGTCATCCTCCTCACTCTTTGCGATCTGCAAGGCGCCTAGAACACGAACAAAATTCATAAATGGAATATTCACTCTCTCACATATATTTGGACACGGAATTACTAGTTTTTGAATTTACAAGACTTAAGGTCCATTTACACTGGACCGTCATCAGCCGATGCCGACACGTCACACGTTTGCGTTGAACAAATAATCGTTTTGTTTGTTTTGATGGTGTCTTGTTACTTTTAATTAATGCCTATTCCGTTCATATTATATTTAAATTCCGAGATAATCGCCTTCTTCACGGCGAATTTAAATGGTAGTAAAAATGGTATTCCGTAAAAAAGAATTATGTATTGTAGGAAACACATCCAGAAAAATATTGATAATTTTTAAGTGTCAATTTTATGTAGGTAGGTGCTTTTTTCGGCAACCCCCGACGGCGATTTTATTATAGCATTTGAGATAACGAGTTGGTGAGATTCAAGGTTATTTTTATCGTGACGTGTCGATATCGGCTGATGACTGTCCAGTGTAAATGGACCTTTAGACAGCACGAAATAACAGGAAAAAAAACAGTATTGCGGTCCATTATTTCTGCCTACCACTTCGGAGAGACTGCGTGGTGGTTAGTTAGTATAGACAGTAAAATGGTATACAAGGGAAAAATTAATTATATTTCTACGAAAGTAATGCAAACATTATATTCTTTTTATTTTTCTTCAATCCGTTAAAGTTTTATTTAGTTTGTAATAAGACAAAGCATTCTGAGATTTGGCACAATGAGATTTTTTTGTTGTTGTTATAATATTGTTTTATTTTTGTGATTATAAGAATATCAAATTATTTTTTTTACATACATATGTTTTTGTTTGAAAAATGTGTACACATTATTAAATATTTTTTAAATTTACATGTCAAAGCCGGATTAGCTTTACAGTAGGAATAAAATTTTCTTTAATAATATACATATTATATAAACAGATTGTTTTCAATGTATCCATTACTTTCTTCATCTCCTTGTATTTATTTATTTTAATGTAAATATGTAATTTAAATTTTTATTTATATTATTTATCACTCTTCTTCTTTATACAGAACTTGTGATATTTTCAGACAGGATATCAATCTAAGGTAATGTGGTGAAGGCGTCTAACATTCCCTGCATCCTTTGGTGGTCTTCCTGGTGAACGACGGCCCTCTGGAGTCTAGTGAAACACAATTTTGAGAATCCTCGCTGGGGCCATCCTCTCAACATGGTCTCTTCAGAATCGCATGCTTTCTGAATTAATCATAATCTAAATCTCTATTATCAATTTAAAAAACTAGATGCAGACGCAGTAGAAACCAATAACTGGGCGTAATCTTAATGAATAAATATTGCTTTACAAATATGTATCCAGAAATACTGAGAGAACTAAATATATACGTAAATAATATATTCGTTCGACACAGCTATAGCAGAGAAATGGGGTATATCTTATTTTATGTCCCAAATTGCCGCACAGAGGCGTTTCGAAGTTCTCCTGTATTGAAGGCGATTCGTCTACTAAACGAGGCGGCAACTGAGATAGACCGCTTTATATGCAATTATAGGAAATTCGTGTATATCCTAACGATAAGAACAACACACACGTAACTGTCATATTTCTATTCATATGGTTCTATGCATATTTCCTTTAGTTTTTTTCCAAACTTAAAATTAATTTTGCTAACACTGTCATGGTGTAAAGTGCTATTCAATAAAATAATAATAATAAAAAAGTGCGTTTTAAAATAAAATAATATTTTTATGAATGAAAACAAAATAAGGCATTATCAAATGATAATGCCTTAGAAGGGCGAAACATGTCATTCCATCTAAAATATAATAAAATTCCCAAAAGATAGACGTTTTCATTCGTATTAATTATTTCACATGGAGTTTTACAGCATTGTTCAAGAAACAATAAATAAATAAAATAATATTTTTTTTTTCGTATATTTTGTATACAACACTCACTTTTTAAACAAATTAAAATTAAATATCAAACATGTTTCGGACTACCCAGCCTTCTCTCAGTGATATTATTATATAAAGTTATTTAAAATATTATAAAATTGTTTAAAAATATGGTCAGTTTTGACAGATGTTATTTAAAATGGTAGTAGGGCTACGATGGGGTATGTTTTGCTGGAAAGCATGCCGCTACAAAATGTCGTAAGGCGCCATGTTGCATTAACAACAGCAACACTACTATCAAGTCCAACTCCCTAGCGTCCACGAGAGGTCTTTTAAAGACCCCGCGAACCCCGGGCAATGTGGCACACATTACTTAGTGCCATAGCAGATAAGAGAGAGGACGAATGGCGAGCTTCTAGCGTCATAAAACTGGATACACCCAGCTAAGGGAAGGTAACCCCGACAGAAAATCCTCCAGAGAAGGCAAGGAGATACCACTCTGGATATTTCTCCCCGGGTCATCACTTGGTGATAGTCAACGTTAGGGAGACCTGACAGGACACAGAGAGAAGATATAAAACATCTACAATACAAAGTACGGCGAACATAGAAGAAAATAAAATAATGATTAGACATCCAAAAGGCGAGTGTTAATATCAATTATTGTGTATCTTAAATATAGAAGCGTGTATTCGAGATTGAAAATAATGCGGGGCAATATAAACCAATGGCGGAGCGCGCTGTAATGAAAAGGGCAAATTGTAATAATGAAAAATACTATACGGGCGCGGATCCGGCGAGATGCGGCGACCGCCGAGGCGGGCGGCGGCAAGATTCAATAAGAAAGAAATTAAAAAGATGACCTATGACAAAAGTTTTCCTTTGGCGGGGAAAATCTCTCAAGGAATGGAATCGAGAAGAGCCCCGGTGAGACACGGGCGGCCGTGGGAGAGCAATGAATTTTCCATTAGGGCCAAATAACATATTACACTGTTGTCGGAAACTTTTGTTCCAAAGAACAGATTAAAAAATAAAGTCATTCTGTATTATTGTTCGTAGGGCGACGGAGTCCGCGACACAATCAAACACGCAATTTTACATTTGTAATAAATACTTAATGGAGAGATATTGAAGAGAAAACCTGTTGTTCGGCAAGACGTTTACATGTTAAACCTTATAATGCGGTTGACTATATTTGCAGTCCAAAAAAAATGTGGCAAACTACATTTGCAAATCATATTTTGATGTATCTAGAAATTCATAGTTTCTTAAACAATGATATAAAACTCCACATTAAATAATTTAAAAAAATTTGAACATTAAAAGAACATTATGTGTTATATTATTTTTATTGGGCGAAAAGAAAAGGATGGAATGCCGCATCTCTTAATGGCCGCATCTGTTGTGGCAGTCTGTTCTTTCTGGTAAACCCCTCTGGGGAGACGGCGTGATGGTTAGTTAGTTTTTTTTGTTGTTATTTTAATTTATAACATTGTATTATATATTATTTGTTTAAGATTTGTTTTGTGGACGTTGGAAGATCCAAGTGTGCGAGGGAGATGCCTATTGGTGACGATGAGGTTTGCACCACACCGCGTCTCCCGCGGGGGCGAAAAAGAGAAGGATGGAGTGCCGCATCGGTTAAAGTGTGGCAGTTCATTCTTTATGCCTACCTCTTCGGGGAGACGGCGTGATGGTTAGTTAATAAGTTTTAAAATAATTAATACGAATGAAAACGTCTGATTTTTACAAGTTTTATTATAATTTATAGGAATATGTTTCGCCTGTCTAAGGCATTATCAAATGTCTTAGAGACCCGAACACGTGTCATTTCCATAAATTATTATTTTTTAAATCTAGAAAACAGACGTTTTCATTCGTATTAAATATCTTATTAACCTTTTTACATTATTTTCTTACTACTAAATTAACCGTAATATTATGGTGAACTGGAACTATGTGTATGAGTTGTAAAGGTAGCAACTGCGGTTCAAGACAATTTTTTTACTGCAAATGAAGCCAGACGGACAATGGGGGTTAATAACATTATTTTTATATAGTGTATCGAACTATAGTTGTTAATCTGTTTGTCAGTACTGAGCATTGCGAGATACCGTAGAACTCATCAAAGAGATCTACAATCCAATTACGACAATAAAGGTATTATTTAAGTTGAATTTTCTCCGATCCAGGGATGCACCAGATGAAATGTCTCAATGACAAGGACTACAAACAAAATCATTGATAGATACAGCAAGTTAGTATCATTTGTTTAAAAAGTCTCGGAGAGGAGGGCGTCCCACCGGAACGATGAAAATCAAGTTTCTTAGAGCGAGAAACGATCTTTGCGAAAAATAAAACACAAGTGTCCTAGGAAATAAAACGATTGTCAAAGCTGTAACAGCGCAAGTTAGGCGAGTTACTTTTATTCGGAAACTTTTCAAAGCTCTCCTCGGACATGAAACAATGGACTCTCCTCCACGGACGTGTGAGATCGTTAGGGAGTGCATTCGCAATCGCGCGCATCTATCTGGAGAATACTCTAACTACTTTATTTGTTGGTAACGTTATTACCACCGGAACCCCGGCAGACAATGTGTGGACATGAAGCCGAATATAAACAAATACAACAACAACAACAAACCATCACGCCGTTTCCCGAAAGGGTAGGCAGAGAGAATGAACACCTGCACTACTCTATCCTGACACAACTCTTTAGATTTCTCCATATACATACAGCGAGTTATACATGCACGTCGATTTGTTCGACTTCTAACATGAACGACGTTTAAAATTTGATTAATTTGGTCATGCCATGTTTTATTTATTTTATTTATTTATATACATACACAAATGAGACATAACAAACGAAAAACATTTAGGCGACTCATTTGGACACAAAATGGTGTTACAAAGATAAGATAAAACAACATGAAACTAAAAAATCATAATCGCAAATACAAGAATAATTTAAATCTAACCGACAAAAAGAATAACAAACCATCACGTATTTTCTCCTAAAAGGCAGGCAGAGAATAAACTGACACACTACTCTATCCTGAACCACCTCTCTAACTTCCTCCACATTCATACAACGAGGCGTACACGCACGCCGATTTTTCCGAATCCATAAACGGCCGACCTTCAAAATTTTATCAATTTGGTCATGAATAAATGATTCCACGGTCTTTCCCGACTCCGTACTCTATTCACATCGTAAACGTATGCTTTCTCAAACATTTTTTCTTTATCCATACGTTCCATGTGTCCATCTTCCAAATCGAGCCGAATAATTCGAATACCCTTGAGGGACATGTGTAGTCCTAAAAAATAATAAACAAAACCATTGTTCAGCCTAATATTAAACGAAAATCGTGTAAATATTGCTTAGGAAGACAAAAACCTAAGTGGAATCAAGCTAAATCGTTTTTAAATAAATAAAATATTTATAGATATAAAATAATAAAACAATTTGTATTTAACCACGGTATGTCCGTGGTTAAATACAAAGTGTTTTAAGGATTAATTGTATCTCAATAGAGACTAAGGTGTAAATTGTTTTGGAAACAGAATATGGTGGTCGAGGCGTTTACAGGACTTATGACCTGTCATTGGTTGGGTTAAGCGATCGCTTTATGTAATACAACATTCCCCATTCCGGCCTTCTTACGATCACCACGTCTGACAATTATTTTTGAAAGTTGTATATATGCTACTATGTTGAGGAACATTTCACATGTTTTAGTTCGATCTGCACTAGCGTCATCTATAAGTGTTTTATTATCCATTAGGTGTAGGTCTTTTTGTCCCTGATAGATTTCTCCGATAGCGACAGCACAGATTGTTTTACCAACCGGACACCAGAACCAATCTGCCTCTGGTGACACCGGTGGGAAGAGCAATTAGTCTGCTGAACGCGGTCTCCTCGGAGCTCGACGTCTTTTATATTAGTGAAGGTACGTTCAGGGGACAAATACTCTTGACTTTAGAAAGTATCTTGTCTTCCTAATGTCGAACCATCTCTAACGCGTTCCTGGTACTTTGTTGTATTTTTATAATATTTTACCTGTACTTAATAGATGCCTTAAACATTTTACAATTTGTAATGTCTTTTGAGTTAATAAACTGATTTGATTTTGATTTGATTACTTTATAACCACAAAGTGAGTGTTTCATATGAAAATGATTTTTTATTAAATCATTATTAACAAAAAACTTCTAGCATAAAATTTCAAATAACAACATTAATTATCATATTAGGTAATCGTATAGTTATATTTTATTGCGTACATATCCATGACACTTGTGCGATCGTCTACGAAACCTGAAATTGCTCTGTAAACAGGAATATTGATGAAATATTAAGCGCGCATGATTGCGAGAGCCAACAGAGCGTAGTCAAAAACACGTACGTACGACACCATCGCCATTGTTCTCTCGGGCGATGGGACTGTGTCTCGTGTGGAGACGAGTATTATGTTGACCAACTAGTTTACTGCTGATTGCATTTCAAAAGTTAAATTAGAACACTACCGAGGGAAGCCGGTGTAGCGTAAAGATAAATAATAATACAAATACATTACACGCAATAATATAAATTCATGTTCTTCTTCTTCTTCTTCGTCAGCCTTTATTGGTCTACTGTTGGACATAGGCCTCTTCCCTTCCTTTCCACTTGTCTCTATTTTCTGCCAGCTGCAGCCACATTTTCCACGGCAGCAATGTCGTCGGCCCACCTTTTTTGCGGCCTGCCGACGCTTCTCCTATTTTCCCATGATCTCCACCTTATAATTTTCTGGGTCCATCTATCCTCACTTTGTCTCACCACATGACCCCCCCATTGCCACATCAGTCTCGCTAGTCGTTCCATGATGTCCGTTATTTTTGTTCGGCGTCCAATCTCCTCATTTCTGATTTTATCTCGGAGACTGACGCCGAGCAAATGTCTTTCCATGGAACGCTGCGTGACTCTTAATCTCTCTACATTTCTCTTGGTGAGGGTCATAGTCTCCATCCCATAAGTCATCATAGACTTTTCTCTTTAGATATATTGGAGTTTCTTTGTTTTCAAAAAGGTGTTTTAGTTTGCCGAAAGCTGCCCAGCTCAACCCTATTCGCCTCGATATTTCTGCTGTCTGGTTTTCTTTCCCTAATTTAATATTGTGTCCCAGGTATATATAATATAAATTCATGATACAATACTAAAACTCGAGAGGTGAGCTATGACAGAATTGTGTATTATATCTGCCTAACCATACGGGAAAACGCCGTGGTGTAAATGTCGATCGACTACGCCAGGTGCAACTATAACTACTACTTCCTATGGCAATACGACTCTTGAAGAGTTTTAGTCTCCTTGATGATTTTCCTCCAAGCTCCTTGATCCTGCGCATTTTGCTCCCAGCAGTCAGTCTTAATGTGGAGGCCATGGGAAAACAAAAGGGGGATCGGTCTGCCACAGAAGAGATGGGCTGACGATATTGTTGTGGTCGCCGGGAAAAAATGGATTGAAGCGGCACAGGATAGAGAAAATGGAGACAGATGGAAGAGGCCAACATCCAGCAGTGGAGGGAAGGCTAGGAAGAAGAAGAAGTCAGATTCGCCCAACCTATCAATTAGGAGCTGTCCAGGCCTTCCAAGAGGTCTTATTCAGGCTGGTCTAGACGCGTACAGGGTCTTGATTGCTCTGGTCTAAACGGCTCGGCATACGTGTCTAATCAATGTTAGGCGACCCGCTCTCACGGCGCTAGTTATAAGTTAAGAATAGCACTTATACTAAATACTAAATATTTTTATTTAGTTCATATAATGAAGAATTTTCTACAGTCCCCTTGAGATGATTCTTATTCTTCTTCCGGTGTCATGTCAGGTCTCCGCGACAGTTGACTATCACCCGAGAGTAGGTGTCTCTGTCCCTGGCAGCTCGGAACAGCTCATCAATGCTCATCAAGCCTGGCCAATCATTATGTTATGGAGCCAGGAGATTCGCCTCCTGCCAACACCTCATCGACGCTCTTTTTTTCCTCAATGATCAGGTGCAGCAATTCATATTTTTTCCCTTATCTTCCTAAGCCTATTCCCGTACTCTCCTGGACAAAGGCCTCCTCCATTCGCTTCCATGTCACTCTTTCCTATGCAGACTGCATCCAGGTTAATCCGACGTGTCTGTTCAGATCATCCTTTCATGGTAGTTGCGGTCGCCCTGAACTTCTCTTCACCGTCCACGGTCTCCAAGTCAGCAGTCTTCTTGTCCACTTTTCCTGAGCTTCTGGCTACGTGACCTGCCCATTGCCATTTTAGAGTCGCCACCCGATGGATGATGTCAGTGACCTTTGTTTTTTCTCTCATCGTATCGTTTCTGACTCTGTCTCTTAGGCTTATTCCTAACATGGCTCTTTCCACGGCTCTTTGGGTCACTCGTAGTTTCTCGGCACTTTGTTTGGACAATGTAACAGTTTCAAGACCATAAGTACCAAATGGCAGAACGCAGGCTTCATAGACTTTTCATTTCAGGTTGATCGATATTTTCCGGTTTTTAAGGATGTAACTCATGTTTCCGAAAGCTGCCCAGCTTAGTCCAATTCTTCTTTTTAGTTTTGCGGTTTGGTTATCTCCATTAACACATGTCCTAAATATGCAACCTAACGGGCTTATTAAATTAGCCAACAATCTATCAGTTCTGGCTCCCTGGAGTACATTTATGTTGCTGATCGGTCCAAGGGATGTGAAACATTTTGCAGTGCAGACATATCACGTATGTCTTCAGCCGGTTCACTATACCAATTTTAAAAGTTAAGATTAATTTAAAAAATGGCTGAGAATATCTGACTTACCAGGCATGTTCCCTTCAAGCAGCGTGTAGCGAGAGTTGGCCCGTATGTCCAGCGGCATGGCGTCTCGGAGCCAGCGGACGCGCGGTGCCGGGTTCCCGCTGGCGGCGCACAGCAGCACCGTAGCGTGTCCTATCTCCACCACCTGCGTGCTGGCCGGGGGCACGATAGAGGGGAAGCCGCTGGGCACTTTGTCCGCTGAAACAATCCAACATAATAATTATATTAAACTATTGAAGATGTTAAATGAAAAAAAAAATGGAACTTTATATACCTATGTTAAACAATTCTGAAGAAATGGAACGAACAAAAATGTGGAAGGAACAAAACAGGGACGAGTAGAGAATAATGGAATAGACCTATATCCAACTGTGGAGAGAAGTAGGCTGAAGAAGAAAAAGATCAGCAAATCGTTATATAGACTTGTTTTCTTCTCTTTGCTCTAGTGGGCCGTTTTCTTCCCGTTTTGGGTTTCTCAGATACAGCATACATCATCTATCAGTGAATCTCGGTGAGTATATACCCTGGACTCACTCACATAATGATGTAGGTCTATTTGTCCCTGATAATTACCTTCGTCAAAGACAGCACAAATTGTTTTATTTGCCACGCTGCAGAACCAACCTGCCAATGGTTATGCCTGTGGGTAGGGCAATCTTATTGCTTAATCGGGTCGCCTCGGAGGTCGACATATTTCGTGATAGTGTGAGTTGCCTCAGGGATGCAATATCAATGTTATGATTCTTTCTAATTCTTAAGCTTATTTTTTTATATATATATTTTTTATGCTTCTCTTATAAATTCTTATAATGCAATTGCAAACGATCTGGAATTATATGTCTGTAATGTTTGTGATTTTTATTAAAATAAATGAAAATAAATAAATAATACTCGACGCACGTAGGTTTGGTCGATTTATTCTAATAGCGCTCTATATGCAAATTTGCTTAATTTTAATTACATAGTAGAAGTTCATTGCAAATAATGAAAACATATTTTTTAATGTATTTTTTAAAGTATATTTAGTTAAAATCCACTTCTGTTTGTGTCTTCGACCGGTTTCGGTGGCTCGCTGACATCTTCTGGGTGTGTGGGGTTACATGTATTATATATCGATAAATACATCATTTTCAATACAAACATTTTAACCCACATTTATTTCTACATACATTCTGACATTTCACTTGCCTTAAAATTTCAATTGTTTCCTTCAATTCCCTTTCACTAAAATGAATCAAAATATTTTTAATTCTTTGAATTTGAGGTGTATAGAATCTAAATAAAAAAATTATGTAAATATGAGAATCTAAAAATATCCCGCTTATGAAACAGTTCGAAACATAACCTTCTTATGAAAAATACATAAATAAACAGGTCATGAAAGGGTATTTTTACCATTCGGTTTGTATTGTTTGAACCTGGAAGCCACTCAAAGTACACAATTATACAATATCGTGTTAACTGTACCCCCGAGCTCGTGGGATCATAAATTTAGAAAAAATTAACGACTGGCTATAAAAGTACGAATACCGCGGTGGGCGGAAGCGGCATTAAAAGTGAGATATCTATAAATGTCGCAGGTAGAAAAATGACCTCTGACCCGTGAGGGTGACGTATTGGATCCGGGTTCTCGAGTCATAGTTGCCGAGGTATACCTCATCAAACGCATATCCGATGGGCTGCGCGGGAATTTGGTTTCGAGTTTGAGCAAGTTACGCACGCCGAAGGTATAAATTTCTAAGCTCCCGTTTTTGCATAATTCAACAGATTCGGAAAGGAAGAGGGCGGAATATGAAACAGTTCGCCATAACTCGGATAAGGGTAAAAGTTGAAGCGTAATTCACCTGTATTTAATTTCATAACTCGCCCCAGTTGCCGGAGCTCGGAACTCGGTGCCGCTTGGTCAATAAGTTATAACGTGAACGGATTACAATATTGCACAGAATACTGTTCCAAAAATGTATTTAGAATTAAAGTATCCTCTCTTTATAACGATATCATCCAAAGGACTAGGTATTGTCATCGTTATAGAGAGAGATAGAGAGAGATCGTTGTATAAAAACAACATAATTTGATTAAAAAAACAAAGTATGCACTACTGAATATTGTTACTGTATTTATTACGTTAATGTAAATATTTACTTTAAATAATATTTTTATATTCAATTTGAAAAGGCAGTTTTTATTTATTAATGTAGTTAATATTTATTTATTTATATACAATAATCAATGTGTATCTATCTATAATACGATGTATAGACAATAATCCAATGTACCTATCCACCAGGCTAAACTTGCCTTCAATAAAAAATCTAAAATATTCGAGTCCAATAACATAGACCTCCGAAAACAACTTATAAAAACATTGGTATGGAGTGTTTTACTGTACGGCTGCGAGACTTGATGCCTGGGCGAAAGAGAGCGCAAAGGGCTGGAGGCATTTGAGATGTGGACCTACCGACGATATGCTCATGTTTCATGGAGGGACCACGTTATAATGAGGAGGTTCTCAGCATGGTTGAAGAGAATAGGCACCTGTTGAACACCATAGCGGAGAGGCGCGCGAGATGGATTGGTCATGTGTTGCGACACGAATGTTTCCTGCATGATGTATTGGAGGGAATGGTCGAGGGATCGATTGGCGAGGACGACCTCGCCAGGAGTACCTAGACCAGATTTGCCGAGATATGGGCTGCATCTCCTATGTGGAGTTGAAGAGAGTTGCCAAGGACCGAGCGGAGCAGAAGAGAAGATGCGTCGCCTTGCTGCAGACCAATCATTAGATTGAGACCGGAGAAGAAGACAATAATATAATAGGTGGGAATTACTAGACATTCGTAAAGCGGGAAACAACACATGCCTGGAAATAACCTACTTTAGGGCGCCAGCTCTATCAGGTAGTGACTACCCTAATCACTTTGGACAGAAGAGGCACTTGAACGAATGAAATACCAGTGTTATAAAGAGAGAGAGCAATATCGGTATAAAGAAAGAACAAATAGAATATATACTACCAAAACCAACCAACCCTCGTTCATTTCATCGTTATAGAGAGATGATCGTTATAGGGAGAATCGTTATAGAGACTACTCTTATGTATTTTGATACTGTTGAAGAGTAATCCTTACTATTTGACCTGCTTCCAAGAAAATGGTCGCCTTTAAACTGAGACTACGCCGAAAAAAAACCTTTGCAATGAAAATTCGATACACGAGCAAGCATCCGATGTAATGATCATACCGAATACATTAATGAAGATCATATAAATTTGAAGAATATCATATATTCGCAAAGAAAATATAATATGTACATAAATTGAAATTTGAATAATCCTGAGAATAAAAGCATCTCTCCCTTTCTTTTGAAAGCAAAACATTTTGGGAAAATGATGATAATCATAATAACGAAAATTCTTTGATTTACAAAGGATAAGACGAACCTCGTGGGCTATCCTTTCTTTAATATTTCCACTCGAATGAAAAGGCAGAAGGTATCTGGACCATTTCTTATAACCTGGGCAGAGATATTGATCAATATAGCCATACAAAATATTAGACGATTTCAATAAAATATATATACACATATCAAAAATAATACGTCCAGTGAACAATTTCGTATAAAAAAAATCAAAATGTTTTTATCTTGTATTCGGCAGAATTAAATACATCGATGTGGGTTTCATACAAACAATGTTACACAAAAAATAAACAAGAAGCCAATGAAACCGCCTTCGTGGAAATAATAAAAACATTGGAAATTTTATATAAAATTTCGTCCGATATTTTTTTTTGTTATCTTTAAAATATGGATCAACCTCGGCTTATCATAATAGAGTTTAGTGCGTAGAGAGGTGCGTTTGATACCGCTTTATGGCACATAAGGTCTAACAGTTTGGACCAAATGATTTTCCGGGAAATAAATTTCAATGCGAGACGGGTCAGCGGCGGGACGATTCCGGCGGGTCATAACAGGGCCCGGGCGGTCAGATAAATACTTCTAGGGCGACAAATCTGAACACCAAGTTTAAATAGATAAGGCGGGGCCTACTACGGAGGTAGTTTGATTGCGAAACTACGACAATATGCTCGGTTATCGTTTGAAAAATGGTAGTAATAACTAAATGAGAACAACTAGCACTTTGATATGGGTGAATGCAGAGAATAATAGGTATTATTTATTGAACACGCCAGTACTTATTTTGATAAAATGATAAGCTTGTGAGGTTTAATACAAATGTAAGCAATCATAGAGTACACACAAACGATCTTTTATATTCCATAATAATAAGTGAGGTGAATATTTTAGTAAAACTAACTAATAATAATAAATAATAATAATATTAATATTCTAACTTTTAAAGCGCCGTTTTTTTTGTGATGTAATCACCTCAAGGGCGCATTAAGACGTGTTTTAAATCTAAAAATCTAAATGTGAACGCTGCATCTGATTTTCGCGATCGGTTAGAAAGTATAGTAGAACAAAGTATATTTTTTTATAGTGGGTATGAAATATGAAAAATATGGGTTTTCAGTTTAGATCTGAAATCTGTCGGATCATGTATGCATCTGAGGTGTGAAGGGAGATTGTTCCAAGCTGATGGACCGGCTACCGCGAACGCTCGATCCCCGAAATTCGTACTGGGGCAACGCTTCGACTCAACTAATCTTCCTATTGCCGAGGAGTTCGCCGAGTAACTAACTAACCATCACGCTGATTCCCCGGAGGGTAAGGCAGAGGGAATAGACCGCCATACTGCTCTGTCCTGACATACTTTTCTAGATTCATCTACATTTATACATCGTAAGATGCACGCTCGTCAATTTTTCCGACTTCGAATGTGGCAGCCTTTCAGTATTTTATTTATTTGGTCATGCCACGCTTTCCTTGGGCTTTCATGGCTTCTCTTTCAACTCACACTGCTTGTATACAACATTGCACCATAAAACATTCGGGATTATACAGGGTGCGGCAGAGCAGACAGTGCAGTTTTGAAAGGCCGGTACATCCCGTGTGGTGGGGGTAGGAACCTGGGAGTGGTCTCATTGTATCGGGAGGGTCTTGCCGTTTTCAGTCTTTGCCATGATTTGGTCCGGACAACACCAGGACTTTGCCGTCCGCACGTTTCTTGAAAATGGCCTTCTGTCATCGCCACCCAGCGGGCCTTTCGGCTGCATTTCAATCTTGTATAATACAGGATGCGGCACCCGTATATAAACATGTGAATTCGTACTTTGTTGGAGGTCTTCTGGACAAACAAAACCTAGTAAAATGGCGGATTTAAAAAGAGGTAGCTTGGCAAAATCGCAATCAAGTTGTATTCGTAATTGTTGCTAAGTTTCTGCATGCATCTCCCAAAACGCAAGTCGGACATACCAGAAAAAGGGCCATCTACCTATTAAGATTCACAAACCGTCGCTAGTGGCGCTAGCTTATATAAAAAAAAATTACTTCGATATTTGGTTGACGGTTGACCTGCTTCGATTACTGCCAGTTTGTTTAAAAAAACACATTTTTAATTTAAAAAAAAATATATTTTTTCAAATAAATAAATAAAAGAAGTGAGAATTTTTATCATGTTCAATCATTTATTGTATGTTATAATAACATATTATAAATGTTATTGTTTTTTTATATTTAAAAAAGACTTAATATTAAAGATTTTAATAAACGGTATTAGAATTTCTTTTACAATCTAAAATATGAGCAGAAAATAGCTCATTACTATGAAGAAGGAATCTGTATTTGCCTAGGATTGAACCTATGTCTCCTGGATCAAGAGCCAAGCATTCTATTCCATAGACCGCCACCCGATTTATTATCAAATTTAGTTTGTAATAAATTTGCTACAAACAGATATTAATTATAGAAATATACAAACAATAAAAAAATTTAAATTACTTTCCTCATATTCTATTTTGCAAAAGATAACTAAAAATATAATTTTTGATGAAGGGTTGAACGTTTTTCCTGTGGTACAAGTTTTCTCGTGTGTGGTGCATATATTCACCGACACCTTACAGTTTCGGCAACCGCCGGGACGTGTTGTGCATGCTCAACAAGTGACAGCTTGCTCATCCGACCGTAATACAATAATGATGTCGCCGGCCATTACTGGGGGGGCGGCCCCGCCTGCGTACGCGATGGCCGGCCCGCCCGCGCCCGACGGGGGCGATAATTCTCTATTTGGCCGCAGTCGCCGGACACTAAATATTAATAAGCGTACTACTGCCCGCCTGTACCCGTGTGGCGACTGGGATCCCACACGACTTGAGAAATAGCAGGATGCAAAATATATCAATGAGGTGTAAAATATTATACATACTGAAATATTATTTATTTTATATTCCCAACGTGAAAAAAATTAACTTATAGATTATTATTAATAAAACACTTTGTATTTAACCACGGTACGGTTATCGTAATTGATGTAAACTAGTTTCGCTTGGACCCAACCTTCATCAGGGCAGTATAATAACTACTACAGTTATTATACTTGCTTGATGAAGCTTGGGTCCAAGCGAAACTAGTTGGCATCAAATATAATAACCATCTTCTTCTTTAAGTGCCCTGTCAGGTCCCCCCGACGTTGGCGATTACTCTGGTAAACTCTTCCCTATCCTGCGCTGTCCGGAATAGCTCCTCCACAGTTCCGATTCCCGTATATTCCCTCACATTGCGCAGCCAAGAGATCTGCCTTCTCCCTGCCCTCCTCTATTTTTCCTTTCAATATTAGATGCAGCAGGCGATACTTCTCTCCTCGTAGAACGTGACCCAGATATGAAATCTTGCAGACTTTGATTAATAACTTTGATTAAATAATAATTAATAATATTAATAATAACCATACCTTGGTTAAATATAAAGTGTTTTATTATTTTATATCTACGAGTATAAGTATAAAATGTCTAACCACAAAGTGAGTGCTTCATATGAAAATTTTATAAATAATATTTATTGTTTCTTGAACAAATGAAATATGTTTGTGAAAAGTGCAAAAAGTGTTGTACAATGTGATAATACATGTTTATCAATTTTTTTTTAAATGAAATATCATTTTGCACATTGGAGAATAAAAAACTAATTACTTGATTTTATTAAATAAGAAATTAAAAAAAAGGAAAAAACAGTGTTTAAATAATAACATAAAAGTTTAAATTATAATAATAACGGAATTAACCAAATATAAGTTTTATTTCTTACTATTTGTATTGTACATTTAAAAAGATTGCCGTAATGGTTTAAAATGATATAAATTAATGTATAAATCTACGAAAACACATGCAGCAAAAGCTGAATTAAAATCTGACCTAATAAAAAAGCTTGTTATTTCAGATGTTCGGTGTAGAACAACGCGAGAATCGGAACCATAAAAAGCTTTGTTAATATGTTTACACCCGCAAACATCGATAAAATCCGTGGAAACTGCACACGGGCGTGCAATCGGCAGCGTGGGTACGAAACCGTTGATGAGCGGGCCGGCCGAGGGTTCGGGAAGGCGAGCTTAGCTGTATGTAATTCGGCCCTCTTCAACCCGTAAGACAGCCCTCTCGCGGCTGTTTACACTCGGGAGCGGTACCGAACGGACTCGAGACCCGAGGCTTGAGACTACCCCTCACTCCGAGAGCACACACTCAAGCGTCGCTGAACACATCCCGGTTGACTGGCGATTGATTAAAGGGGAACAGTGAGCGAACAAAAAAATCCATAGATTTATTCATTTTAAACTTTTTTCAATCTTCTTTATTACAGACGCCAGAGAAAAATATGGTATGTTATAAAAATAGCTTCTTCTAATAGCTTGAATCGAAAATGCAATTTAAGATTTTTAAAAATACAGAAAATAATGTTATTTGAAATTTTATGAGAGAAGTACAGTATTTAATAATACGCAGTTAAAATTTATAAATTGTCTTTTAATTCTAAATATGATTATTTTATTTAAGATATATCCAAATCTTAAGTAATATGTATGTACGACTGACTCACTCCCTCACACTCTGTCTATAATGTTTATGATTATTTTATAAATCATGACTTCGATCTGTCGGATTTGGCATTTCTCGCTGGTGTAGCAAAAGCCGATATATCGGCTTTTGGCAACCAAAGGGTTAATGAAAAAAAAATCATTGATATTTAGTTAAATTCACGTATCTTCGACCGGTTTTTACAGCTCATATTTCATTTAAATTAGATTAAGATCAGTTAAAAGCTTATTTGTAACTCCGTCTTATTTAATATTGTAACTGGAATGCGAGGAAATGCCTACATAATAAAATTCAAAATTAATAACACAATAAAAATAAAAACATTCGGAACTTTGGAAAAATGTACTTTCTTCGATCGTTCGTTATGATTCTCGTTTCGATATCTGGTAACATACACAATACCACATCTGTACTACAATAATAATTATAATCGAACTTTACTTAATATAATAGAGACATGACATGTCTTGACTCACAATGACAAGGTAAAAAGGCACGAAGTACGCGATAGCCTGATCATTGGCGAGGGGGTAATGTCTAACAGCATGTAAAAAAAATTACTGACATTCTGTGAACCTATTTTCCGTGAGAAGGGCAAACGAGATACGGCATAACGAACACAATAATAATATTGTGTATGGTCTGAAAGACATTCGCGCTCTTTGAAAATCGAAGAATTCCAACTCCATAATAGAGTTTGTTGTTTTTCCGCCGGCATAATTTGTTTTCAAAACACAATCTTCCGTCAACGTAATTTGTACAGGATGCGCGTATGTGTGTTAACACGCCGTATAACTTCCAAGGATGGAGTCATACGGGGGCTGCTACACGTGTCAAGTGCTCCGCGCACCCCGAGATAACAAACGTACTTAATGCCGTATTAAAAGGGTGGCACGAACCGAATCCCCAACTTCCGTATAGCGAAATAATAAAGACTCCCATAACGCGAGAGATAAAACTAATTATTTCTAATACGTAATATGCATACCTGCCTAGGCAGTCAAGTCGCGGAATCTGTACTACGCATACAATGGGACTCGAAAACGATTATGACATCCCCTTTGTTCGATGGGTACATTTAATTATTATAAGTGAAATCAAATAGCTCTAATTAGCGCGCATGCTTTTATACGCCACTCACAGAAAACACAAAACATTTAGGATTATTATTATATAACAGGGAATGTTCTATAAAAACCTGAAACACAACACGCGAAACGGTTTTCTAATTACTATTCGTGTTGCTAGAACTAGAAACAAAAGTTCTAGAATGTTACACATATTCCTAGAATAAAGGGCCTCTTTCAATACCCGGTCCTATAAATTATACAGTACACAAAACATATATTATTACGTCGGCTGTATCAAAAAAAGTTTTTCTTTTTACTTAAAATAGAAATAAATTATACGTGAATAGAAGCATTAACACATTATTAGCCGAATTTTTGTAACGCTAGGAATCTCCAGAATTTTCAACGTATGAATTTACATGATTTCAACTTGTGAGGTTAAAATTAAGATATTATATCTAAATAAATATATAAATTTTTTCAAATTCATATTTGATCGTATAAGCGACACGTAATTTTGCGATATACAATTCTTAATAAACAATAGATGGATATATTATATATTTGCATCTGTACGAACATAGAGGTATGATACACTTGCTGTTATATTATTAATGTGCCGAAGAATTAATAACAAGAGTGCTGTAGCAAAAACAAAACAAGATGGTGGTCTAAGGGATAGAATGCTTGGCTCCTGATCCAGGGGACATGGGTTCAAGCCTGGACACGACCAGATTCCTTCTTCATAATAATGAGCTATTTTCTGCTCACATTGAAGATTGTAAAATGAATTCTAATATAATTTATATAAATCTTTG
The DNA here is from genome assembly GCA_022606425.2 of Lepidostoma basale. Classification (NCBI taxonomy): domain Eukaryota; kingdom Metazoa; phylum Arthropoda; class Insecta; order Trichoptera; family Lepidostomatidae; genus Lepidostoma; species Lepidostoma basale. The sequence goes on along the minus strand of JAHDVF020000300.1, from coordinate 641,804 downwards.
ATGTTAGTCTTCAAAAAAAAAAAAGATTGTAAATTTTGCGAAATGTTTTATTTAACCAAAGTAATTGATTATTTAACTAGTGTTTATTGTTTCTTGAACAATAATGGCAAACCCTATATTGAACAATTAATACGAATGAAAACGTCTGTTTTATAGATGTTTTTATCACATTTCATGTCCATAATGGACAAAGCGAAACCTGTCATTTTTTGTTTGAAACTTCTAGAAAACAGACGTTTTCATTCAACAAATATAAATTAAAGACGGAAGGATGCGTTTTTCTTCACAAAATAAACAAACAAACAAACCATCACGTCGTTTCTCCGCAGGGGTAGGCAATAATGGTAGTCAAAAAAATATTTACCGTATATAATATCTCAATATGTATTATAATCTTATATTCTTCTTCGATGGCCCTACAGCCCATATCGAGTCATACCCTCCAGTATTCTTCGTCTCCAACTCCTCCTGTCCTCCGCTTCGACCCTCTAATCTGACACTCGTAACAATTTCGCCCCATCTCTCCCAACTTCATCTTCCCATCGCAGCCTTGGTCGTCCAATTGGTCTTCTACCACCTGGGTGCCACTCCAGCAATCCTTTTGGGGTTCGCGATGACGGCATCCTCTGCACGTGACCGGCCCATCCCATTATAATATAATATTAAAATTAAATGTTGTTAAGTGTTGCCGTGTGCAAAAAAAGTCAAACGCGTATGAACAATCGTATTTTTTATTTAAAGACTTATTAAAAGTTGCACGTAAAGTGTCTTACCGTTAAAATACTTCACGGTTAACCGGGTGTCTCATTTAGTTTGCGCGGGGGCAAACGAGGCGGTGTAATGGTCAAATGTTCTGAAATCCCGAGAACTGCTAAGTGCCCATTAAATAACGAGATGACAGCGGGCATTAGGGCCGTTTGTTCGGCTATTTCATAATGAAACCTCTATGGCGCGCGGAGAAGTGCACACTACGCCCGGAATGTGGCCGATTTCATTCAATTTATATTTTCTCGCAATGAAATGGTGTTTTTATTTTAAACTGGAAAAAAATATGCCTATTTATTTTATATAATTAATGCGATTTTTAAGACTAACAACGCCTAGGATTTTCATTAACTAACTAACTAACTAACCATCATGCCGGGTAGGCAGCGAGGATGAACCGCCAAACTGTTCTATCCTGACATAATTCTCTTCAACATTCAGATACAGTGACACGCACGTTCGTCTATTATTCCTACTTCGAACATGACCACCTTTCAGTATTTGATTAAGTTGGTCATGTCATGTCTTCCTTGGCCTTCCTCGACTTCTTTCTCCATTCACACAACTTGTATATATATTTTTAAACAATCTTCCCTCATCCATTCGTTTCATATGTCCGAAACATCTTGTGACACGTTCATAATTATATTTAGGATGCATTCATCCGCCTTACATTACACTGGATATTTTATCATGCATTGTTTAACAACATTCTTCTAAGTGATCTCATTTTTACTGCATTTATCCTACTTTCTTCCTTCTTCTGCCAACTCCAAGCTTTACTTCCACACATAAGGGTCGGCACTAGAACGCCATTGTGCACTGCCATCTTTGTTTCAGTCGATATATTTCTATTTGACGTGATGGTTTTAAGTGCACCATTTATTTTGTTTCCAGCGCCAGCGGTAATCAACGGTATTAGAATTTGAATCAACGGTATTAGATAGAATCTTCAAGATGAGCAGAAAATAGCTCATTATTATGAAGAAGAAATCTGGTAGTGTCCAGGATTGAACCTTCAGGCTTCTGCCCCCTAGACCACTACCCGTATGTTTCTTGAGCAATTCTATAATTTCTAGAAGTCTATTACATTTTAATGGGAATGACATGTTTCGGCATGCTAAGATATTTATCAAATAATTTGATAATGCTTCAGCAAGGCGAATCATGTCATTCCCACAAAAACAATAAAACTTCTAAAAACAGTCGTTTACATTCGCATTAATTATTTAATATGGTGTTTTACAAAATTGTTGGAGAAACAATAAATAATAGTTTTGTATTGTTCATTTGTGAATGATAAACGTTTTTTAAAGTAATGGATAGGAAGCCAAGAGAAAATAAATCTTCAGAGAAAATAAACCATATCTGAAAAGAAGATAGATTTCATAAAACAAAAATATTAATTAATATTAATTTCTACATTAATTGGAATGAATCCCGAGTAATGAGTAGGCCGTGTGTATCTATTTCCCTTTGCTCGTGGTTCTCAAACTAAATAAAATGGCGAATCGGACGGTAACACGTGTTCCTTTTTAATTAAAGTTATCGTGCAAAACCCGCGTGATGAAGAATAGGCGGTAAATCAACCGGCGGCCTGGGCGAAGGTACATTCGCGGCGGACCGACAGATAGACTGCGAGACCCGCACAAGTCAGGAGGAAAGCGTGGACCGGAAGCGGGTCGCTAATGGCCGGCAGTGCATTAAGATCCCCCAATACTTCACAATACTCAGGTGGACCGGGACTGACCGCCCCCCCAAACCGCCCCCGACGAAGGGTATATCACTTCTCCAATTCCCTTTTATGAACACGTAGTAACCGCCTCTAGACAGCGATATATAAAGACTAGCTTACAGTCCCGGAGATATATAAAGCGGAGCGGCGATACCGCCGTAAGCTACAAGCTACCCCTGATAGATGTACGGACGTCTAGAAATTCGGAAGATAATATACAAAACACCCTTTTGTGTATATTTATAACGGTACTAAACATTATTTCATAAAGTTTGGCGAATGCTAGAGATAAGTAAGTACAATTTACCCTACATAAAAATGCCTACTATTTTTTTTACAAGAACATAAATAAAACGCCCTTGGCATTAAAATGAAACTCACCCCAATTTTTGGTTCGGAACATCATAGATATTATATACTCGAAATTCAAATTCAACGAAGATCCAACGATTTCTAAAAGCGGAACATGTAAACCCGTAATGAGGTAGGCTATCTTCTAAACACGCTGCAAACAGAACTTTATAATAATTCTTCTTAACTTTTTTGCGCCGTGTCAGGTACCCACAACGTTGGCAATCATTGTAGCGAAAACATCTTTGTCATGCGCTACTTGGAACAAGTTCTCAACTTTCCTTATTCTTGTCCAATCCCTTATATTCCGCAGCCAGGACAACTGACTTGTGCCAACTCCCCACCGTCCTTCTAGGCAAGGGCAATAAATAGCCCATGATTATCACATGACCCAAAAAAAAAACATTTCTAACTTTCACAATCGATAGCAGATCTCTATTGGCTCTGGCTCCCCGTAGTAAAAATAATAATACTAATAAAAAAGTTTAAATAAAAAAATTACAACACTTTATTTAATAATTTAATAAAAGGATGTTTTTTAACTTTATTTTTTTACAACCAACCGGTTTCTCTCTCGCCGGAGCTTCGTCAGGGTTACAAAAGACACGGGAGCGAAACCGATTGATTTTGACAAAATAAAGTGGTGGAAAAACTAGTGAAAGTGTATTCATATTATCTTTAATAACGCAACACCACAAATACACAAAGTGTTTCATACGAAAGAATAAAAAATATTTAAATTACAATATATAAAAAGAGCAAGAAAAAATAAATGAAAAATACTTCAGCATTGCTAGATAGTAGATTGTTCCATTGTTAATTTCCTTTAAGAGCACAATCCGATAGAAAGAGAGGGAGAGAGAAAAAAAATAACGTATCATACCCCGTTAGGATAAAATATGATCTCGATTTGCTGTAACTTTCAACATTCGACGACACGCCAGAGAAGCCACCACGTAACGTGCTAAGTAATAAAACTGCAGCGATATTTCGTCCAATTCGCCACAGCAGAGGAGCCGGCCAAACGGAATAAAAGCAGAGTGGTCCGGTAATAGAGAAATATCACCTCTGTGGACCGGGAGGTGGCCGGCGGGCAGCGGGGGAGGAAGAAGCAAAAAACGCGACGGTAAATGCCATGTTCCGGGAATCTAAAACTACGGTGCGGCGGCAAAGAGATTTTAAACGGAAAATCCGCAGTGCTTAATAACCTACAATGGGAAATGTGTAGCTTTACACGTTATCTTAACACCTCTTTATTTGAAATTAGCGCGTTCAACTAAATTATTCCAATAATTCAAACACTGGATAGTGAATCGTTAACGAGGAGTTCGCAACTCGGCAGACATCGCCGAATAATGAGTAAAAAAATGGATATGATTGTTACTAACTAACTAACTAATTAACCATCACGCCGTCTCCCCGAAGGGGTAGGCAGAAAGAATGGACCGCCACACTTTTCTTTCCTGACATTTCTCTCGTTTCCTCAACATTCATATATCGTGTCATGCACGCGCGTCGATTTCTCTGACTCCTCTCATGGCCGACATTCAATATTTGATTTATTTGATCGTGCCACGTTTTCCTCGGTCTTCCTCTATTTCTGGTTCCATTAACATTGTTAACATGTAATTTTTTTATCATTCTTTCTTCATTCATTCTTTCCATATGTCCAAACTATCTTAATGATCCTTTCATTATTTTTTTCATAACACCATCATTCTTGGACTTGGACTTGGATCTTCTGGCTTACAGAGGTTCAGCTCATGTGGCTATTCCTCTTACGTCTGATGGGAACATTGTTGGAAGGTGATTTGGTGGGTTGTTAGTTTATTCGGGGGCATGATTTGTGTGGCCCGGAGTGTTCCTCTGAAGGAGAATCGATTTTGGGCGCTTGTGGCGGCTGGAAGTGTTTGGGTCGTAATTAGAGAGGTCTTTTATTGTGGGGTTGGGATGTGAAGGGAGTCCTTTGTAAAAACGTTCGGCAAGTTTCAGAATGAATTCATCTATCATCGGGATTCCCGATTCTAGGTGCAGTTGTGTAATCCTGGTCCATGAAGGCGCACCAAGCGATAAACGGATAGCCTTATTTTGCAGGATTTGGAGTTTTTGTATGTGACTCGAAGCTGCATAGCCCCAGATTGGGGCTGCATAAGTGAAGATCGGCCTTATAACCGTTTTGTATATCAGGAGTTTATTGTCGATGCTTAGTTTACTGTTTCTAGCTAACATTGGGTAGAGGGCTGAGATTGCTTTTGACGCGGCTTTGACTTTATTTGTAACCATCATTCGCACCGCATTCACTTCTTATATTTTCATTCGACACTCTATCATACACAGAATATTACACATTCGTTTATTCTACTTTCATCCTTCTTTTGCCAGTTCCATGCTTCGCTTCCATACATTAGGGTCGGTAGAAGAACACCAGTGTGCACTGCCATTCTAGCTTTTTTTGTTAGTAATTTAATATATTACATATTTAGCCTAGATATGATTGTTAGTAATTTAATATATTATTTAGTCTAGCATTTCTAGAGGAAAACATGGCATGACCAAATTAATCAAATTTTAAAGGTTGGTCATGTTAGAAGTCAGAGGAATCGACGTGCGTGTATGACTCGTTGTATGAATGTGGAGGAAGCTAGAGAGGTTTGCCAGGATAGAGTAGTGTGGCGGTCCATTCTCTCTGCCAACCCCTGCGGGGAAACGGCGTGATGATTTGTTGTTGTTGTTTCTAGCATTTCTTCGGCACACATGCCATTATTATTATTTTGTTGAAAACCTTTTTATATCATTACAACGCGAACCAAATCGATGTACGAGTAAAGGGCATAGCTATATATTGATTCTCTTCACATGTGATAGGTACTAGCTTATCTATCACTATTTTACTGTTATACACCAGATCAAAGACAGTGTAAGAATAACAGTCATCGCCGGGAATTAAAGCCGGGATCTTCGGGGTGGTAATCAGTTGTTGCCGATTTGCCGCCATTATAGAATATAGTACACAAACTCAGTCAGTTAAATAAAAATAAGGATTCCTTCCACTATGTAGGAAATTAATTCCTTCGAACCATGCGTAGTACCGCTGATGAAGAATATGGAGAGCAAGGGTACCTCGACTTCGAGGAACAGCAACGACGTCGACCATGGATAATACTATTATTGGTTGTCATATATTTATTTATACTTCTCACTCTTATACTACTTGTAATGTTTTCATCTTCACTTGTATCACGACTATACATTTTCTTAAAATATTCCATCCATCTCTCTTGTATGAACTTACTCGTGGCTAACAATGTTACTTTTTGACGAATTTTTATGAATTAAAGCACTGTTATTCCACTTTTGAGTTTATTTTTTCGACATGTTTCGAAGGCTTACATTTTCATCATCGGGAGAACGATATAAACTGTTTATATCGTTCTCCCGATGATGAAGGTGTAAGCCTTCGAAACATGTAAAGAAAATAAAACTCAAAAGTAGAAAAACAGTGTTTTAATTCATAAAAATTCGTCATTAAGGAATTCCACATTGTGAACGCCTTAAGTTTATCTAAAATGTTCCTTTACTATCCAGAATCACATTCTAAGCTTCTAATTTAGATGAGATGGGTTCAATCTTGTGCACATATCTTTATTAAAATACTTTTTTTAAATGAACCTGTATAATACCTTTAAAAAAACGCTGATATTTCTTAGCTAAAAAAATAATACGCGGCTTTTACTCTTAATATGCGCATTATACGACAACAAAATAGATTAAATAAAAGTAAAAGAAGAAATAAAACCATTTCTTCAATAACATTTTCACAAAAGTACATTTTTATGAACGTCACTGCGAACAGCGAGTTACTTAACGTAATGATTTTAATGTTTCATAAAGAGGATACGAAAACATTTTAAAAGCACATTTTTTCGACTAAACATTCGGAGATAGTGGTGTTCGAGGGTATCCTCGCAACACTGATATGAATACTTTCGCCATTCCGCGATCATTACGTTTAACGATGCATGTAAAATTCTTCTTATGTCTGAAATCTCCCGCAGGATAGCAGTGTGTTCCAAATTAATTACGGCCAAATTGCTTCCCGGGAAGGTAAGTCCAAAAAATAAAAGAAAAGTAGAATGTAATGGACCAATTCCGCTGTAATGAAGCGAGACAGGAGGGGGGATGGGGGGGCTGAGAATAATAAAAGTCGGGCACATCTGCCGGATCTTATAGGCAACATGAATCGCTTAATACTCGCGCCAAGTGGGATCTTCGCGAGCAGGCTTTACACCTGAGAGTCGGCGCCTATTCCTCCGATACCCGGAGCCTGGATATCTATATTATTCTCTCAGCAAGAGAAATTACTTATTCAACGTAATCTCATAATCTCTTCGAGCGCGCTCAACAAGTAAGAATTATTAATAAACTAAGATACGATTATAATCATTAATGTATAGCTATTTAATACAAACATACTATTTCTAAAACACAACGGATACGTATATCCTACAATATGATTTATATTCCAAAACTCTAGCAACACTATACATAATAGAATAATAGAACAAAACAAAAAATCTGAAAACTTTATAAAAAGTTTTAAAAAACGTTAACGGTTCTTATGATTTTGAATGTTATGTAAAATTAAAATGAATCCAGTTTCTGATCATGATGTACACTCCATATCCAAAACATTAAAATTCTCATGATCGAAGTTTTTGTTACGGTTTTTAGAATTGAAATGTGTATGCCTTGTTAGGACATTTTTTAAATACGGTGACAGCGGTAAATGCGCCCATTTGTAAATATAGCGAAGACATTAAATAATGCCTTCTTCTTCTTCTTCTTTTTGTCCTGTCACACCTCCGTGGTGCATAGGGCCTCAAGGAATCTTCTCAATAATGCCTTAGCAAGGCGAAATAAGGCGTGGTTTTCATTTGTATTAATAATTTAATATGGAGTTTTACATCATTGTTGAAGAAATAATAAAACAGCGAAACCAGGCATATAAATTATTATATTGAATTTGTAAAAGATTATTATAAAATAGTTAAATATGTAAAGATAATTATAAGATATCTTGAACACTCGCCATCGCTTGTGTTGTGGAACTCACATATGAACATTTTTGGATTTTTACTTACGTTTACTTTTTGAACTACTTCCTTCATTTTGTTACGTCAATCGTCGTTTTATTTCATTATTATGTTAGTTGGTTTGCTAAGATATTTTCAGATTACCCCAGTCATCAATAACGAAAGACCCAGATATCTGCACGAGTTGTGTCAGGAGGGACACAAAAGGTGGTCGGCAAATAGGGCGGGCCTACTACCGCTGGGTTCTCAAAGGACTCCCCGAAGGGCGGGTGAGAACCACGGTACTCTGGAATGGAGGATACCAGTTGTTTTAGAATCTTTAGATCTAGGTCAGTCGATATCCGATACTTAAGTAAACCATAGTTTTGATTAAATAAGATTGATTGCAATTCACAAAATAATATTTTATACCAAAATAAATAGTTTTTTGGGATCTTGGGAAAATCCGTGCAACTCGTCTTTCTGGACCGATGTTTCGGAGATCGTTGCAGTCTCCATCTTCAGGGTGATACTGTTTTCTAGTTGTTTTATGATAATTTTGAGAATGACATGTTTTGCCTTGTTAGTTTATATTTTATAATGCTTTCCCAAGGTGAAACATGTTATTACCATAAAATATAACAAAACTCCTAGAAAACAGACGATTTACTCGATTTATTAATTATTTTATATGGACGGTTAAAAAAAAATTAAAACACTGTTTTTTCCACTTTTGAGTTTATTTTTCTCGACATGTTTCGAAGACTTTACACCTTATTCATCGGAAGAACGATATAAACGATATAAATATAAACGATATAAATACTATAGCCAGCTTGATGGGACGGAAAGGGAATCATAGCGGATCAGTAGCCAGAATGTCACCGTGATGATGATACCAGCTCACCTGTCGCAGAAATTGTCTCCTAATCTAATTACATCGCAAAACGGCGCTATAAAAGATAGCATATTAATATTATTATTATTATTATAAGATTTCATGTATGGAAGTATGGAATGTATGGAAGCGAAGCATGGAACTGGCAGAAGAAGGATGAAAGCAGAATAAATGCGGTAGAGATGAGGTCCCTAAGACGTATGTGTGGAAGAACGATATACGATAGAATCTCAAATGCTGATATAAGAAAGGAATGTAGAGCGAAGAAGGTATTATGAACAAAATTATGAAAGGATCGCTGCGATGGTTCGGACATATGGAACGCATGAATGGAGAAAGAATGGTTGTGAAAGTATACGTTAATAAAGCAAATGGAGTACGGAGTCGAGGCAGACCGACGAAAACATGGCGTGACCAAATTAATCAAATTTTAAAGGTTGGTCATGTAAGAAGTTGACGTGCGTGTATGACTCGTTGTATGGATGTAGAGGAAGCTAGAGAGGTTTGCCAGGATAGAGTAGTGTGGCGGTCCATTCTCTCTGCCTACCACTGCGGGGAAACGGCGTGATGGTTTGTTTGTTTGTATAAGATTTCATTCATGTTAATTATTTAACGAAATCCGATAGTAAATTGTGGATTCACAAAAACGTATATAGTAATTAAACGAACGAGAAATAAACCGTGCAGATGTTGAAACAGATTGCATCTCCAGCAGCCTACCCAGCGGTGCATATTCTGCAGTGAATACGGCATTTTCCGTAATTACTGCGCGGATGTGTGGCGTGTACCTCACATTGCGGGGGCGAATCTCCAAAAGTGGCGACCCACACAATGTGCACCGCGAAGTTTTTAACGCCGCAGAGTGTAAGGCAAATTAAATAAATAAAAAATTCACCCAAGCCCCCTGGAGAAATTTATTTGCGCAAAAAATAAACCTAATGAAAATAATTATAATTTACTCCCCTGCGGAATGAATTTGCTTTGCACAATTTTATCACTGAGAACGAGTCTTAATTTTGCAGTGTATCATTTTGCTGTATTCTAATGAATAATTCTGGAAAAGTTGAAGTTGAAAATTTGAAAGAGTAAATTTATTACTGTGTATGAGATTATGAAGAAAAAAAATGAATATGTCTTCTTCTTCTTTTAAAAGATCTGACGATCTGTGACACAGAAATCATATCTCGTCAGATGATGAGATTCAGCTGTCCCTCCATCTCTTAGGCGGTCTTCCAGGTGGGCGGTGTCCGGAGGCGATTTCATAAGCGGCTGTATATGCAAGTCGGTCACCATCCATTCGGGCTACATGGTCCCTCCAGTATCTTCTTCTGGATCTACTCCACTGAACGATATCTTCTATTTCGCAAGTTTTTCTCATGTCTACGTTGCTGACACGATCTCGGAGAGTTTTTCCAGTAATTGATCTAAGGACCTTCATCTCTGATGTTCTTCCGTCCCTTGGTTCGCACAGTGTCAGCCCGCGTCTCTACAGCGTACGTCATGATAGGTCGCACGCATGTTTTATGAATTCTGATCTTGCTGTCGATACGCATGTGCTTGTTCTTCCAGATGAGATTCTTCAGGCATCCATCAAGGGCCTACAATGAATATGTAAAAACAAAAAAAAAAACGCAATACATTGTTTTAATTGGGTCAACGGTGTGTTTTACCAACATACGAGGTTTCTGACAGTAACGGGTAAGTTATGCCGGGAAGTATGCATCATTTGATAATGCGCCATTTTACAATGACACTAGTAATACTTCTGCCAAGTTAAACTCTTAAACATCCGTGAGTGATGTCTTTCCAAGAACCCCGAAAATACTAAAAAGAGAATGGACGAATTTCCAATGCTATAAACCTAGATTCACCCGACTAAGAGAAGGCAACCCCAACAAAAATCCGCCCTATAAAGCAAGGGGAAACTATTCTGGATAGTGTTCGTCAGGTCATCGATATAAAGGAAAATCAACTTCCTTAAAGTAACAATCAACGTCAGGGTAACTTGACATGACACTGAATGAAGAAGGGCCTACAATGACGTCAGCTTTGGAAACGCGATCAGGACTATCTGTTCTTTTAGATTTAGCGGCTCTATGTTGTAGTTTTGCCTCAATACAGAAACTTTTACCTTTAAATCAGAATTCTTCTTCTTTCTGTGCCAAATTACGTTTCATCGATGCTGGATACCACTTATGCTAAGACTTCTCCGTATTGTACGGCACTAAACGACTCATCTGCGATCCTTATTCCAGTCCACTCTCTTATTACGCAAATAAGACGAATGTTTCCTGCCAGGGCTGTCCTTCAATCTTGCTCATTATCATATATTAGAGAACTTTTTTTATTGTTTCCACCAGGATGTGACACTTTTCACGATCCTTAAATCATTTTAACAATTCCTTACTGAAACTAAATATTAAATATAATTCAATATATGCTCGGATAATAATATCACATTTCTTAAAACATTTCAGGAGATTATTTTGAAACATGCCCTTTATAAACAGAATCACCGATCACCACTATACGTAAATAAATTAATCATAAAAATAAATAATCTGAAAAACTGAACGCAAGAGACACAATAGATATATGGTATATCGCACCCCCAGACGTAAGCTGGCTCAATCCAAAATTCATGTTTTTTGGGAAATGAAGAAAACGTGTTTCGGTCCTAGACAGTTTTTGGTAAATCACACTATAACTTTATGAAATTAAAAGCTTAGCTTTTTTAGCCTCATTAGGGCAGTTTTTGATTTACTGGGTGATAGAGCGCGCTTTTTTAGTCATTTTGTATACTTAACCGTCGCGTTGCCATGTGGTCAATTGAGTTTCCACTGCCAATTTAAAGTTGATTTTCTTAAAACCTATGGACCCTAATATTATAAAAAAAAATTGTAATCCTCCATTGAAGTGTTCTCAATATTTCGTAATAAAAAAAAGCAAAAAATTACTTCCTTCATCCCAAAAAAAAATATTTTTAAGACTGCCCTCACCTTCATTCGTGTTAAGGTAGAATTTGTTTTGCTAATATTTACAACTTTATCAAAAGTGACAAATACTTACTCGCTGTTTTGAACGTATTATAAATTATATGTTTGGCCTTTTCTAATAGGTACGTAATAATACCGACTGTGGACGGAAACGCAGCACGCAACTTAATAATATCAGAACTGTGAAAATATTAACACTTTACCAAAAGGGACAAATATTAATACGTACTCGTTGTCTTGAACGTACTATACATTTTGCCTAGGTGCCTTTATCATACGTAAAATTATAGCGGCGCGGCCGCGGCGCGGCGCGGCGGAGCGAGACAAGTTCATACTTGGTGTCAGTCGCTCGTATGCTGTGACGCATTCCATATCAGAAATCACATGGTTTCAGAAAAAAATTAATAATGATATATTTTTCAAATAATCCATGTATGTTATAGATATCGATCTATTCCTAATGAAATTCCCTACAAGATGACATAAATTAAATTTTGATTCATCGAGTCATATGCTTGATATTTAGATAAAGTTAGCGGTAAACTGAATTGACCACATGGGAGCGAGCGTTTTGTTTTGAACACGGTACGTTAAGGGTTAACGGAAAAAAATACTAATCTTATACTACATATTTTTAATTTCCTTGTGAGATGATCCCGTTTACAATAACCCTTGTCGTATGAAATATCTTGACTTTCAATATACTGTCATTTTTATCGGTTCAGCAACGATATTTATCAGCAACGATTTTGAACAGCGACAGAGCGTGCAAAACAAAATCTTTATTTCCAAAAGTCATCGTGAAGTATAAACAGACGTCGCGGTAACGAGACGGCTAGATAGTTCAATTGTATAAGAAAAAAATCACGGATCGCGCGAGGTCCGATTCGGACGCCGATTTCCCGAAAATAGTTGCCGCCCTGGCGGGATACGGGACACAGGTAGGCGGGTCGGCAGGTAATTGATATACGAGCGGGAGGTATGAACCCATTACTCACGGCTAGAATGATTAAGGGGCGGTATGGCGAGACGCGAGTCCTTGTTGTTGTGTATCGTTTTGCCGCCCGTGTACGCGTTCCCGGTTGGGTGTATTATTTGACTACGCTTTTAAACTCAACTTATATTGATGACGACTGTCCAATTATGTACTGAAATCTAATTTCTTAACGGTGACAAGCAGCAGAGTGACGTCAGAGAACGATTATCTTGATTTCAAAACATATGTGAATGGAGCTGTTATCGATGAGCTATGATGAGCCACTTCGGGTGTCTAAGGATAGAGAACCTTTATCCCAATAACAATTATCGTCGAGAGAACACGACAGAACAAGAATACATGTAGATGGAGAATATATATAATAATATTCTTCATCAGCTTGTCTCCGTACACTGCTGGACGTAAGCCTCTCCCTACACCATCCCTCTCGGTCACTCGCCAGTGTTTTCCAGGCCCTTCCCGCCGTTCACACAATATCATCGCTCCACTTGGTAGGCTGTCTCCTGACACTTCTCCAGCCCAACCTTAGTCTCAATATATAATAATATTAGCGACATGTTATTAGTGAAGTAATCCACAAACCGAAATTTTCGTCTTCTTGGCGCTACATCTCAGTGAGGGATTTGGTTTCCTCCACCGGCTATTCCTCTCCACTCTCCAGGTCATTCCAGTTTCCCTCATCCTTTTCCACGTCGTTTGTCCGTATTTTCACCTACCATAGATATAATCCTCGGTGTTTGTCCTCTAACATTAGTTCTACACGGCCAGCCCACCGTGGACATTGACACTTATATAATCGATTCCCGGTTAATCAGTACTTCTAACATAATATTTTTTTTGATTCTGCAAATCCCATTTTCCACAGTGGGTCCAAAAATATACCTAAACATCTTCCTTTCGAAAATTGCTAGCTTACTTTCTTCTCTCTGCTTTAGGTACCGCGTTTTACAGCCGTAAGTGACTACCGGCCTAATGATGGTTTTGTATATCAGCAATTTGGTATATCCGCTGAGTATCTTAGACCCCAGAATTTTCTTATAAATGGGAGGTTATATTTCCTGCTAAAAGGAGGATATTTATTACTTCTACTAGTTTACTTTGGCGTGAACGGTTATTTGATGAATTTCTATAACTACCATCTATTTATTTTACACTTATTATTTTCCAACAAACTAACCATCACGCCGCCTCTCCGAAGGGGTAGGCAGAAAGAATGGGCTGCCACACTTTTCTTTCCTGACATATTTCTCTCGATTTATCAACATTCATAAATCGTATCATGCACGCGCGTCGATTTCTCTGACTCCTCACGTGGCCGACATTCAATATTTGATTTATTTGATCGTGTCATGTTTTCCATACTCATTATTATTTTCCGTACTCATACTCATGGAAATATTCTATAAATAAAAAAATATTCAATATAAAAAAATAACAGTATAGAAAATAGTACCTATAGGAGAAATCTTTGACAAAAAAATACAACAAAAAAATCAATTAGTACTATAAGAGAAATAAAAACATATTTATATCCAAAAATCTATAGGGATTTGAGGTTTGAATATATCAAATACTTCAAATAACGACTAATAAGCAGCTCTGAAACATTAAAAAAACAAATACTGTTTGAGAGCTGCTTACATATATATAAAATAATTCAGAAAAGTAACATTCTAAGAGTAAGTACTAATGGGTCGAAAAAAAAAGGAAGGTATACACCCTATACTTTTACAAAAGATCGAGAACCACCGTGAGGTCGACATAAGACATGTGTCTCTTGAGCATTAGCAAACTTGTGTCGCCTTTGAAACTGTACACGATAGTGAAGCTTAAGAAGTGATAGTGAACGTCGCGGGGACCTGACATTAGACCAAAAGAAAATGAAAATACAACAATAATACTAATAATTACAACATGTTAACTTTTAAAGCGCCGTCGTGATGTAATCACCACAAGGGCGTATTAAGACGTGTTTATAATCTAAAATGAACGCTGAATCTTATATTCACTATCGTTAGAAAATAATATTATAGAAAAATTTAAACAAATATGCAACTTGAGTGTGAAAGATGAAAACGATGGGTTTTCAGCTTAAACCTGAAATCTGTCAGATCATTTATGCACTATGATCAATGTGGGTATTTACTTCATTACTTACTTAGACATAAAACTCTTGAAGAGTTTTAACCTCCCTAAAAATTTTATTCTCAGCTATTTTCTAATATATTTAATAATAACTAGCTGACCCGACGAACTTCGTACCGCCTCAGAATCAATAAATGTTGTGTTAACTTATAAGCTAAATTTAATTCACCTTTTTATTGAATTACAATTAATACTTAAAATGAATTAAGTTCATGAAATGTGCAAAAGTCAAAATTAAAAATATTAATTACAATGGAATATAATTCACGTGGAAGCCTGCATTAATACTTAAAATGAATTATAAATTGTTAATTAAAAACATTGTTTTATGTATCACAATTGTGTTTTTATTTTTTCGCGACAATATATTCAACCAAAGTGGAATCTACCAGATTAATTGTGAGGATTGTGATGCCGTGTATATTGGAAAGACGGGTCGATCATTTTGAAGAGGTTATATGAACACAACATTTAATACAAAAACAGAATCATTGTGTGAATTTTGACCATCATTTCAATTCCAAAAACACATTTTTTTTGCATATAACAAACAATTTAAAAAAAAATTGATAAATTAGAAAATTTAGAAATTTTTAAAGCAAAGGCACGTGAATTGAATGTTATAAATAACCAAATTCCAGCTTATTCCCCCTTAGTATATATGTAGTACATTAAAAACTTTTCCTTTATACAATCTACCAAAAAAATATTAATACTACCTTCCATTTTTGTCCCTTTCTTACTAATGTAATCTGCTTCCTTATAATGTTTATCGTCTTTAATATATTAGGATTCATCGTTTTTGACTCTATATTATGTATGATTGTTCCTTCTAATTACTGTTTGAATTATTATTATGATTATTATCATTCTTATTATTTTATTATTATAAATAAATGAATTTAATACAACAACACAACAACAACAACAAACCATCACGCCGTTTCTCCGCAGGGGTAGGCAGAGAGAATGGACCGCCACACTACTCTATCCTGGCACACCTCTCTGGCTTCCTCCACATTCATACATCGAGTCATACACGCACGTCGATTCATCCGGCTTCTGACATGACCAACCTTTAATATTTGATTAATTTGGACATGCCATGTTTTTCTCGGTCTACCTCGACTCCTTACTCCATTTACATCGTTAACGTATACTTTTTTAACCATTCTTTCTTCACCCATGCGCTCCATATGTCCGAACCAACGCAACGAACCATTCATAATTTTGTTCATAATACCTTCTTTCGCTCTACATTCCTTCCTAATATCAGCATTTGAGATTCTGTCATACATCGTTCTACCACACATACGTCTTAGGGACCTCATCTCTACCGCATTTATTCTGCTCTCATCTTTCTTCTGTCAGTTCCATGCTTCGCTTCCATACATAAGAGTTGGGACCAGAACTCCATTGTGAACGGCCATTTTCGCTTTCATTGATAAATTCTTGTTTCCAATAACTACTTTTAAAGCTCCATTCACTTTGTTACCCGCACCAACCCTTTTTTCAACATCACTGTCCGTTCGGCCATCCGCTGTGAACATGATACCTAAATACACAAATTCCCTCACCTGTTCCAAGTTCTCTTCATTTACACTTATATTACAAACTGTCATTTGCTCTTCCCTTTCAAAAACTAACACCTTTGACTTTCCGACATTCATCAAAACACGTTAAAACAATTAAATAGCAGACAACATACTTTTGAATAAGTGTGATCCATCAATGAACTCCGTTTTCATCATTAGCATCATCATATTCATCATCTGAAGAGTTTGATGATTCAGTGTCCCTATCAATTGAAAAAAGAAATTCCTCGTCTTCATCTAGCCAAATATTTCGTTTATTAAGTACTCGCGGCTGAATTTCCTATGGTAACAATTCTCTGGACCGAATGTACACAGATACTCGTACACCTATAAAATCAATACAAAATATACAATACGTATTTTTATTATTATTCACTAATCATAAATCGGTTATTTAATCTCTACGGAACACTCATCTGTCATCTTTTTCGAATGGTAGGTATTAATGGCGCAAATATTCTCTGCTCTCCTTCACAAAAGGGGTTTAACTTTTAGAATAGTCTCTCTTATACTGATTTTTATAACTTTGGGCATTGTTAATCTAAAATTAATAAAGAAAACCAAAAATCCCGGCGACGATTAAAAAATAACCTCAAATCTTTCACATTGAGTATTGACATCTGGCATCAACAATACACCACCTACGGGCGTTTTTTCGAAACTAAAATGGAAGCCATGATGTTTTTTGTACTTTGTCTCAAAAGTCAAATTTAGTCAAACGTACGACAAATATAATTAATTTTAAATCATTTAAGTGATTTTTTCAAATGTTTTAATAATTATTATGTTATCCGGAACGGAGACAAATCCAGCAAATATAAGATCTTCAAAATTGGCCAGCCGTTCTCGAGTTATAAATGGTGTAACTAACACGATTTTTGACTTTGTTTTATATATATAGATAAAAAGGATAATAAAATCAATACTCAATGCAAAAATCGTGATAAGTATTGGTAACAATACTTATCACGATTTTTAATAATTTAATATGTTTTTTGTACACTAACTAACTAAACATCACGCCGTCTCCCCAAAGGGTAGGCAGAAATAATGGACCACCACATTGTTCTTTCCTGACAAACTTCTCTCGTTTCCTCGTGTCATGTACGCACGTCAATTTCTCCAACTCCTCACGTGGCCGATATTCAAAATTTAATTTATTTGATCGTGCTACGTTTTTCTCAGTCTTCCTCTATTTCTAGTTCGTTTTACATTGTTAACATATATATATATATATATTTTTTTGACATTTTTTCTTCATGTGTCCAAACCATCTGTAATAAATTAATTCAAACTTATTAATTAATTAAATTATTATTAAGCAAAACAAAAAGGTGAAACTCAACCGAAAGGGTACCACGTTTTCCGGTGTTACTTTATTACGTTATACAATGCACCGTACAAAGTTGGTCTAGGAGCAACATATTATACTACGGAACATTGCCTGCCTTGTCGCAAGGCTGACCCGTCCGTAATGTTATTATGGTCCTACGGGCCGGATGAAGGCCGACGTCACACTTTTAATGAAGGCGCACCAAATTATGATTGATATATTTGTGGATGCTACGCTGCGTGTCGCCGGGCAAACGAAGCCTTCACACACGGATATATAAATAAAATTATCAATGTGACATCGTGAAAAATTGTAAGGGTGGAAATGTTAAGTAGGTATCATTATAAACATAGAAACACCAGTGATGTGCAATTCCATACCAACCATAAACCACGAATTTTTTAAAAAGGGTTATAAAAATGACTAATTTATTTATTTATTTTTTGTTGTTTCATAAATTTCATTTTTAAAGTTATTTACGGCTAATTTCATATTATGGGAATTTATGCATTACGATTAAAGTGGAGTGAGAAAGAACGTGAATCTACTTTTAAGTTGGGAAAAACTGTTGACTTGGAAACCGTGGACGGCAAAGAGAAGTACAGGGCGACCGCAACTACGGTGGAAGGATGACCTGAACAGACATGTCGGAATAACCTGGATGCAGTCTGCACAAGACAGAGTGACGTGGAAGCAAATGGAGGAGGTCTTTGTTCAGGAGTGGACGGTAATAGTCTGAAGAAGAAATCCAATAAGGAATTTATAATTAAGACTGAGAAAGTCGTCTTCTTCTTCTTCTGCTTTATTTAGGACTGCGTCCTGTTACTTCTCGGAGTCTGTTCCTGGGATGCAGATGTCCAACTGTTTCGCCATCTTTTAGGTGGTCTTCCTGCAGGTCAATTTCCTGTCGGTACTTTATTTGCGGCTATTTTTATCACTCTCAGAACATGCTCTTTCCGCATGATCTCTCCAGTAGCATCTTCTCAGTCTTCCCCATCGCACGGCATCTTCCACATTGCAGATCTCTCTTATTTCAGAATTTCTTACTCTGTCTCGGAGTGTCGTTCCCGCAACGGATCGGAGAATCTTCATTGTAATATTTCTTAGGAGACTTTTTGTTCTGATGGTGTCAGCTCTCGTTTCTATTCCATATGCCATTATAGAACGTACGCATGTCTTGTAGATTAATATTTTTGAAAGAAAGTCAGTCAGATCAAATCAAATCAGTTTATTTCATCAATGGACATTACAAAATTAATTTTTAAGGCATCTATTGAGAACAGGTAAAATAATAAATTGTCTATAGTATACTACCAGAGACGCATGAGAGAAGGTTCGATATTAGGAAGACAGGATATTCTCCAGAATTAAGAGTATATGCCTTCTAAACGTACTTTTACTAATATGAAAGACGTCGATCTCCGAAGAGACCACGTTCAGCAAATTAATTGCTCTTCCCACCGGTGTCACCAGAGGCGCAGGTTGATTCTGGCGGCTGGTAGGTAAAACAAACTATGCTGTCGTAGATATCGTTCAGCGACAAAAAGCCGAACACCCTCCAGCACGGCCGAGTTATCAAAATACCCCCTGAATAATCGAAATGGGTTATGAGACACCCATCTCTTCGAAGCTGCAGAGAGTTGGTCCCAAGCATTCCCAAAAGAAATTCCGTGTAGTCATGTGTATAATATTATATTATCAGTGTGTAATATTAAATATAGGTAAAAATGATATAAAGTATTTCATGATAAATTCAATTAGGAATTTATAATTAAGACTGGGAAGGGAAGCCCAATCAACATTCGAGAAAAAGTATGCGAGCAACAAATTCCTTTCAAATACCAGAGCGCTTGAACAAACATTACAAAACTAAAATAAATCCGAGAGATATTTTCAAAAAGGGTACTACAAAAACAATCATTTCAAAGTGGACGTATGAACGGAATAAATTATATATAAAATTGCGAGAAAAACGAAGACCATAAAGTAGGCAGGCGGCCGCGAGAATATTTTCGTTGCAAAGTTGAAAACAACGGAAACTGGGCAAACTAAATACGGTTTCATCACATCAATGGCCATCCGCAAATCTCTTTGTTTTTGGTTTCTTGACCGCCCGGGCATACCGCCCTTTGTGGATCCCGCCGCTACTGTGTACCCGCGCGGTTAGTGCGGTCCGTTTGTTTGGCCGGATTCGGCGATGCATCGCGGCCGAGGACAGGCTATCGATACCTCTGGTTATTTTCCGCCGGCACACACGGCACCGCACGCTTCACCAGACCCCTATCAAACGAATCTACAATCGCCGTTCTCCGCTTTTCTATATTTTCTAAATATTTCATCAATTATTATTAACCCATCGATCTACCGACCCCTGGATCAAGTGACCTGCTTCGATACAAAAAACAATAATGTTCATTCAACATCCTAAATTCATCGTGATTTGTTACTAGGTGCATACCTCAACCTAAATTACTTAATAATGCTACTGTTAACATTATATCGCACGCTTTATAGAACACTGGCTTAACTCAAAAAAGCAAGTTTTGCTCAATCTGACATGAGTCGGTGTTTTAACAAAAAAACAGTCGAAAAACACGTACGAATGGATAGCGTTAACATTGTGAACGATTATCGTACTACGAATGGATAGCGTTAACATTATGAAAAATAGATGGATAGCGTTAACACAAGCCTCTGTCTAATGTTAACTCAATTATGACCTAAACCATAACCGGTCAGTTTACTATTAAGCGTGCGATATATTGAACCTCAAAAATTCCTAGTAATTTATTTGTTAATTTAAATATTACTGTCTACCATTATGAATTGAACCTCAAAAATACCTAGAAATTCAGCTATAAATTTACCTATCACTCATCATTAGTTCTAAGAAAAACCTTAAAATTGTTTTATTTAACAACTAAAAAATTTGCATTACATACTTTCTCCCCCACCCTTAAGATTTCTAAATTCAATATAAGGACACACTGTTTGGCGATTAGGTTCAGTTTGAGAATGCCCTCGCAAGGCGAAACAAAATTGTCACAATTTATATAAATTAAATCCAAGTAAAACCAGTAAACAATCGTGTTAACTAATATAAATTTCAAACGACCTGTTGGATGCATGAAAAAAGGCAATTATTTTTTTATCCTAATAATAATTAAACATAAAGGCCAATAACATCTTCGACAGCGTCTGGCACATACTATTTTATCTCCCCCGACATGTAGAACCAACCTGCCACCGGTGATGCTGGTAGGTAGAGCGATCAAACTGCTGAACATGATCGCTTCGGAAAACACATTTTTCATATTGTAAACAATGTTCAAAAGGAAAATACTCAAAATATTGGATTAGTCTCATTTGGAGTATTTTTCATTTAAACAGGTATTCTGCCTTATTAGCGTCGTACTTGTTCGTGTGTTCACTACGTATATGTTGATGCATTTTTCTTTATTGGTGACTTAAATGTATTTATATTTGCAAAGTCTATTTGGATAAATAAAGAAATTTAAACGTGCCAAGGTGCAGAATGATTGAATAATATAGCGCAGATTAGGTGCCATCCATGGAACATGTCACATGTTACAATAAACAGCTTTTCTGTTTTGTTTATTTTATGTTTAAACCACTTAACACCTTTGTCACTCAATCAATCATTGTATAATCAGCCTTCAAATAAATAAAAAATCAGGTAAGCTGATGGGTTAATATGTGTTTTTAAATAGATGTATTGCTAAATGGTTTTATTTGCGGGCGAAGGAACAAACGAAATTAAGCATCTCTCAGGTTTTCTACGTGGCTGTTAATTGATATTGGCTTTAGATTTTCAAACCGTATATTCTTCTCCTCCGAGGTTCCGAGTTAAAGCTAAAAGCTTGTACTAACAAACACAATAAAGAAAGGAAGCCTACAAAATATAAAGCCGAACCATTATTATCAAGGTAGTGTAAAAGGTTTTTTACTGTTCAAACACTTGTCTAAATGCCTCAATCTAAATAAGAGCCGTACCTCTTAAAACGCTACGAAATAATACGCACACAAAACTTTCCCTTTTGTTCGGGGGGGCTTCTTCTTTATCGCTCCATTATAGCGGGCGGGCCAGAATGTTATCGCAGTAGGCCGATGGCATTCAGGCTAAGAAACAATAACAATAGTCGCGGCAGCGGGACTGCAACAATGGTTGTCAAGAGCAGTCGCCGCCAAATATATATCGTCACCGAGCGAACAATTTGCCGCTACGCGATATTCCCGCGGGATTATAAAGCTGGGCACGGATCTTCCGCTATCTGAGAATTCGGGAAATTCTGATTTAGTACGCAAAATCACCGCCAGAATTCCTCAATACTCCAATAACTCGATTAACTTCCCCACACCATCCTATTTGCAATACAACCGAATCAAGTGCGCCCGAAAAGGGTTTGTATACATACTCGAGCCCATGCCAATTTGGATGTAAAATGGAATGAAAGCTAGGAAAAGCCTTTCAAATGACTCGCGGAGATGTGCAGAGGCAGTCAACCAGCCGTGCACAGTTGGCGCTGTCAATAAAAGTTCAGTTTACACTCTGAAACATCAGCATAATTAGGAGCGCGCATGTGTCGCGCCGGCCGCGCCGACCCCGTTCCCCGGCAAATGAAAAAGCCATTACAAAGACAAACCGTCGCGGGCGAAGGGAGCATTTAAAAACGATATAAAATGAAATGGTATACAAAGTTACTGGGAAAAAAAAACATTTTTGTACGCTTAATTGGTACACGTCCCTGGTTACCCCACGTGTCAATGATACCGGAATAAACCGCACAGTTCAAAAGGGTAGCGGCGTAACTTTCGACGTTCTGTATAAAGGAGATTTTTGCTTTGTGATTAAACACGTACGTGAACGTATCGCATCGGACAAAACGGAATGCCGGTGGTAAAGGGGAATAAAATGAGAATAAATATTGAAATTTTGTAAGGACCAATGACTGTGCAATTCTGAAAAAAAACGTGCGTCAATATTTACGGATAACAAAACAACACAATATTTAAGTGCACACTATAAACCGATTAGGTTATACCGTGTAACGTAGACAGATTTGATATATAATGCAAAAGTCCTGACAAGAGCCCATTGCACCAGGGAATTGTTGAAATGTATTGTAACCCTTCGTACTCCGTTGTCACCGCCACGGCGACATAATAAACATTTTAACAACTCCGATGGCGCCGCAGCGGCGACATAAACAATAGGTATAAATTTTATCGTTTAAAAAATAAAAGGGTCGTTTTACAAATGCTGTATTCATTCAGCCCCCTGGCGATAAGTTGTGCTTTTTGCTCTGTTTTTAATTCATGACAATAACTAAGCATTCATTTTAATTGAATAATTTTTACTTCCCTTTAAATATGGAAGAGAATTTCGAATTCAATGATAGTGAAGACGAGTTTGTTTTCGAAGTGCATAGTGACATTTCGTCATGAGAAAAGGCTTCAAAAGGGACTGTGTGGTCTAAAGATTAGAATATGCCAATTTTTCTTTTCTTAACGATCTTATATGATAATAAATATACATTCCTCAACATAACTTCTTCTTCGTCAGCCCTGATCGGTCCACTGCTGGACATAGGCCGTAGCCACATTCCCCCCCCCCCCCCCACGGCAGCAATGTCGTCGGCCCACCCTTTTTGCGGCCTACCTACATCTACATCTTTTTATTTCGCCAACATAACTACATCTTTTTATTTACTGCCTTAACAAAACACACATTTTTCTAATTTTCCAAAAGTATCGTAATTTTTCCTCATATTTTTACATTACACTCTATGAAGTGGCTGGTATACCATATTATAAAAAAAATTGGAGCACAAAGGGTTAAAGTCCGTCAGATTTTATACACGAGTAGGTACTATCTTGCGCGGAAACAAATTTAAGATCCTCCAGCTTATGTTGATGAGCAAAATTGAGAGACGACGTGGTCCTGGCCGAAGGAAAACGTCTTGGCTGGGCAACATTAAAGATATGACTGCAATAGAGAACGTGGATGAGTCATTCCGGGCGGCGCAAGGCGAAGCCTTTACATAAGTGATTAAGCTATCACCGGGAAAACCTGATATGGCACAAGATGAAGAAAATAATACTATGAACATATGTAATTATAATATCAACACAGAGATAAAATTTGAAGTTCAATAAGTAGACAATAATAACGATCACTATTTACAGTCGCCCAAGAAGAACAAACACTCGGAACAATAGAAAACACGAACAAAGAAGAGCACCCTACAATATATTGGCCACATTTATTGTGCCTATTTGTACGATATACTAGTATACCGGCGTACGGTATA
Organism: Lepidostoma basale; assembly: GCA_022606425.2. Classification (NCBI taxonomy): domain Eukaryota; kingdom Metazoa; phylum Arthropoda; class Insecta; order Trichoptera; family Lepidostomatidae; genus Lepidostoma; species Lepidostoma basale. The sequence continues at coordinate 617,585 of JAHDVF020000300.1, read as the reverse complement.
AGGGAAACACAGAAGAGTTGACAAATTAGATAAGGAAAGCCATTATCTGGGTGATCATTCATCATACGAATCAATCACTGCCCGTCGGATATCCAGAGAGCGAGAGCAATCCAATTCTACTTCTTTTAAGCGCCGATTCGCACAGTAATCGGATCAAATTAAATCTAATTTTCGATAAGAAATGAGAATACGGGAACTCGGTGTCGGCAAACCTGATTCGGCCCATGTGTAATAAGGGGAGTAATGAATCCCGACAGAGGATTCCGCCAAGTGACGTTATATAATTTAAGAATATTACAAAGCGGACATTTTGTTACTTACGAATCTAATTCAATTGGATCTTATTTTAAATTCACACGAATCTCATCAAGCGAAATGACTTTTTTATTACAAAGTTGCTTGAGCAATGTTGTTCAACTCAATATTAAATCAAATATAATGAAATTCGGGTTTCAAAATAAGGTTTAAATAAATTACTGCGTTTCGATTTGTTTAATTCAATTCAATTTTTTTTTTGGTATTTTTCCAAATAGACAATACACATAACAAAATTGAAGTCGCCAATTTGGAGAATCCATCGACATAGTACACATGAACAAGTACAAAGCATGAATATTTGGAGAATTTTCATTTTGAACGTTATTTCATCGTAAAAATATTGATTGCTCTTCCCACCGGCATCACCAGAGGCAAGTTGGTTCTGCATGTTGGTAGATAGAACAGTCTATGCTGACGTTGTCGAAGATAACCATCCGGAACATCAAGATGGATACCCTTCAAGATGGCGGAGTTCCCAAAGAATCCAATAAGTCTGTAGAAATGGATCTTCTGGCATACAGAGGTTCAGCTCTAATGACTATTCCTACATGCTTCACTTTATTAGGAAGATATCACAATGTGACAAAATAGTATATAGTATATTGATACATTAAATATATGTAGAATAAACGTATCGAACAACATTCGGAACACACACGTGTTTTCTATGAAGAAAACTAGATATATGGTATATAATACGACGACATTCGTTGCCGAGTAATAAGTGCATTGACTGCCACCCCGAAGGTTCCGGGTTCGATTCCCGGCGAGGGCAATGTGATTGTCACACTGTCATTGGTCTGGTGTAGAATTCACGTGACAATGAAATGGCGATAGATTAGCTACCTATCACATGTCATGAGAATCACTATGATAGCTACATATAATACCCTTTGTAGTGCAAAATATGAAAATATATTGTAACATAACTTCCAGAAGTATGTTATACGAGTACTCAATATTAAACTATACATTCTGCACCATTTTTCAAAGAACAATTGAAAAAAAAATAAAAAATAAAAAATATATATATATATATATATATATATATATATATATATATATATATATATATATATATATATATATATATATATATATATATATATAATATACCTATATATATATATATATATATATATAGCTATATATATATATATATAGCATATATATATGTAATATGTATGTATAATATATGTAGCAATATAATATATGTATGTAATATAATATAATATATGCATATAATATAATATATATATAATATAATATATATGTATTAATATATATATGTATATATAATATGTATAATATATAATATATATAGTATATAATATGTATGTATATATATATATATATGTATATATATATATATATATATATATATATATATATAGTATATATATATATATATATATATATATATATATATATATATATATATATATATATATATAATAATATATATATATATATATATATTACTAACTAACCAACACGAATAAATCGATTAATTAAAAGTTCACAAAAACAGTGCCATCGATGTCGTTATCGCGATTGTGTGATATCGGTTCTTCGTATACGATGTTTCTGTGATTTTGCTTTGTCCACGTAGATAAAGCAGATTTTTTATTTAAGGCCGCCGAGTTCGCAACGCGCAGTACGTGTGACATTTATGACGTCATCATTTGTGTGAATATTTTTTTTTGTGTGTGCATGTTCTCATTATATCGAACGGGTGGCGAATGTATGGAACAAAGTAAAAGCCGAAGTTTCGCACACACATATTTCAGGACGAAACATTCCGGTTGGCCAAGAGTACCGATCATTTACGATTACGGTTTCTACGTGGCAATGGGCCAAACCGTTCGCAGGATTAGTCTAACCATTAATACCGCCATAAATACGTGCATTATCTAATCCAATCTCCGCCATATATCAGGACTTATAATATCTACTAACAAATTTAATCTCCGGGCGATCGTGCGATATAAGGGAAAGATTGGAAATCATAATCGAAGTTGAATTTGTGGTGCTCATTGAGGGTTAAATATTGAACGTATCGCTTTGACGATAACAATTCAATATAACAAACAATACGTGCTAAACAGTAGTAACAGTAACGAGCCCGCCTAGAAGGGCTTTCGCTCGGCGAAACCACGTCCAATCGAACCCTTCAACTACATCTAGGGAATGGTAAGGGGCCCGTGTAATAGAAATACCACAATAAAACCTAATGCTTATAATATACGGCTCATTAGATGTAAACTCAATTTTCACAAGTGTTTTCAGCTCGGGGGTCCTTGGGCATTGTTGTTTTACTCTCAAACCCGTCAAGGTTAAACGTTAAAAACAAATTCAATAATTTCTTATTTTTCTTTTTCAGCCTATTCCCGCCCACTCATGGATAAAGGCCTCCTCCATTCGCTTCCACGCCACTCAAACTTGTGCAGTCTGCACCCAGGTTATTTTGACATGTCTGTTCAAGTCATCCTTTCACCGTAGTTGCGATTGCCGTTCGTGGTCTCCAAATCAGCAGTCTTCTTGTCCATTTTTTGTCCGAGCTTCTGGCGACGTGACCTGCCCATTGCCACTTTAGAGTCGCTACCTGGTGGATTATGTCAGTGACCTTTGTTTTCTCTCTCACCGTATTGCTTTCGACTCTGTTTCTTGGGCTTATTTCTAACATGGCTCTTTCCATGGCTCCAAATTGAATAACAGATATTCCGAATAATTTCCGGATTACTTAACTACAAAAAAGACTGGCAACTTCAATATATGAAAAAAAAATAGTTTGCTTTTGTAACTCTGACGCAGCTCCGGCGAGAGCGAAACCGGTTGGTTCGATAAAGTGGTGTAAAAACGTAGTAGGTACACAAAACTACATTTTGTTTTAATCTGTGCAGCAAATAGTGTGATGGTGACAATTAATTTAAAAGAAATATGAATTAAAACAAGTTTGTTTCCTGTTTTTTCAGTGTGTTTATTGTGATTGGTATACACGGTGTTAAAAATCGCCTCCTTAAAACCTGTGTTAACCAAGATGGGAGGTTTGAAAACCATCTTATCCAGATTATCCAGATTAGGTAGAACTTATCCATGAAACGTATAAACCCAAAAATATCCATTATCTATAGTATTAACGCATGTGGTTTATATCCTTGAGTAAAATATCAATAAGGAAAACATTATTTAAAAAAAAAAAACATTATTAAAAAAAAAACATTATTTAAAAAAAAACAATAAAGGAAAAAGAGCAAGTGGTTCATAATGATTTGTAAATATCTCTAAAAAAGGAAAACCGATTTAAACCATGTGGACAATCTTGAAAAATGCGACGTGATAACATTGGGTGTGAAAACTTGAACAAAATAAAATATGAAATCCGGACAGATCGCATCGAGTGGCGCGGAAATGCAGACCAGCTGAGCGCGCGACACTGGCAAAATATTGAAATTCGGTGTAAAGGCCCGTAAAATATTTTAACGCCACGGAGCGCCATCTGCTCTTCCTCCGCATGATTGAGAGTGGTCCTCGCGGGGTGAGGGGGCGCCCCACCGCGGGGTACAGGGAGGCCCCTCCGGCCGGGCGGCGAGTACGGACACTTTTATGAGCCCCCGGTCGGGGCGCGCACTAAGCCGGTGGTACGCGAGCCCTGTGACAAGAGATTGCCTGCTACGTTCTCCCATCATAACATAAACACGACTCGATTTATGGTGCACTTTGGCAGATTACTTTTATCGAGTGAAAAATGCCCGCATTATTTACCGATTCTAGGCTTATGAACAAAACTTTATTGTATTCGAGTCATATTTTATACGCAGTCGGAGAACGTATGGGCTTTATTATTCAAATGGAGACATTAGTCAGGCCTACAATTTTCGTTATTTTTCGGCTGGTGTATAAATGGAGTCCTTATTCACGCGGAACGGGAAAAAGTTACGTTCACAATATTACACATTCGAATGGGGAAAATACAGATAATCATAATATAAATAGGCAAAAACCCGAATGTCGTCAAGAAAGAATACGAGAAAATGTTGAATACAAGAGAGAGAGAGAGGAATACTCCGATTCTCTTCGAAAGTAATTCGAAGTGCACACGATGCTCATGCCCGAGAACATTCTGAATTATATTGAATTTTGTTCTGATTATTGTTGTATGACAGTAGTGTAGAAAACAAAAGGAGAACGATTTGGTATTATTTCTGTTTTTTTATTACATATACTTTGTATATACAACACTTATATTAATAAAATAAAATTACATAGACATGTTTCGGACAAACAGTCCTTCTTCAGTGATACATATTATAAAGATACATTTTTTTAAATATTAAAAAAATTGTTTACATGATCATAAAAATTGTTATAACAAATATTATGATTTAATTTAAAATTTAAAATAGTAATTTAAAGTTCTTATTGGGGTTCAGGTAAAGTACCTGAACGAACGGTTTTTATTTTTAAAATTTAAGGTTTTAACCTGGTTGTCCGAAACATGTCTATGTAATTTTATTTTTTAAATACAATTGTTGTATGTACAAAGTATATAAAAAAGAAAAAGAGAAATAAACCATCATAACAACACAAAGTATGGCGTATATATAAGAGATTTGGTATTGTTAATTGTGAAATTTTTAACGTGTGTGAAAAAAATCAACATTAAAAGTTAAAACTTATTACTGATTACCTTTGTGTGATTTTAAAGGGTAGAAAATCTTTAATTCCGTGAATACTTCACGGGTTGCAAACAGTTAAGATGAATTGTTTACTTAATAAATAAAAGTATCTTATTTAATTATCTTCATCATAACCACGGCAGCCTAAGGTGGGCCTTGGCTGAATCCAAAAGTCTCCTCCTTTCTTGTCTGTCTGCTGCCTTTGTTCTCCAAATTGCAGTGTGTAATGTAGATGTGTCAGCGCTGACAGAGTCCATCCATCGCATCTTGGGCCTTCCTGGTCTTCTTCATCCTTGTGGCGTAAAGAGAGTGAGGCGTTTTTGTCGTTGACATTCTTATTATGTGACCTGCCCATCTCAAGTGCCCATTCCCGTCCAGCCTATTCCCGTCCACTCCTGGACAAAGGCCTCCTCCATTCGCTGGCATGTCACTCTGTCCTATGCAGACTGCATCCAGGTTATTCCGACATGTCTGTTCAGACCATCCTTTCACCGTAGTTGCGGTCGCCCTGCACTTATTTTTGCCGTCCACGGAGGCTACGTGTCCTGCCCATTGCCATTTTAGAGTCGCCACCCGGTGGATGATGTCAGTGACCTTTGTTTTTTCTCTCACCGTATCGTTTTTGACTCTGTATCTTAGGCTTATTCCTAACATGGCTCTTTCCATGGCTCCTTGGGTCACTCGTAGTTTCTAGGCACTTTGTTTGGACAATGTAACAGTTTCAAGACTATAAGTACCAACTGGCAGAACGCAGGCTTCATAGACTTTTCGTTTCAGGTCGATCGGTGTTTTCCGATTTGTAAGGATTCATGTTTCCGAAAGCTGCCCATCGTTTACATCGATACATCGTTTAGTTCTTTGAGCATTTCAGCTAGTTCCTCCGGAGTGTTGCGTTATTATAAATATAAATAATGTTCTTATACTTGTTTTATACAACAAAAAAGAAACAACTGGGAAAAAAGAGATTTGTGCTTACGATACTAAAGCGTGCGAAAGATAAGTTATAACTAAGTGTCTAATATCAATGGATTATAATGTGATTAGATAAACGCCAAAATGAAAGAAAAGTGAGACAAAAAGGGAAGCCGGAGAAATGGAGAAATAAAAGGTTTCTAAAGCAACCACGGCACGGACCCAGAGGCGCTGCGGGAAATGGCGGACAAGAATGAAAAAATAAATACTAAAAATAAAAACAAACCCCTTACGGCGATTGAGGACCACGGTCGTTCCCTAGCAGTTCGCTAGTAATAAAAATTATTTTGAAATAAGTTTTGATATGCTTTTGTATAGATAGGAACGTTACAGAGATTGGAAATTAACAAAGTTATGCCGCGAGCGAAATATTAAATGTAATATCATTCAAGACAAATAATTTCTCGTAAAAATAAAAATTATTAAATAAAAAAATATATCCTGAATGCCGACCTTCGTGGCCGAGATGCAAGTGCTACGACTATCACACCGAAGGTCCCGGGGTCGATTCCCAGCAATGGCAGTGCGATTGTCACACTGTCGTTGGTCTGTCGATATCACGAGAATCAATATGATAGCCACACCCATTACGTCGACTTGGCTCGCGCTGTAACGATGTAAAGGGCGATTCAACACAACAATAATAATAATTATTAGAATAATAATTCTTTAAATAAAAAAACTCTTCTATGTATACATGAATAATTCACACAAATACTAATCAATCACGCATGCGCAGTGCTAATACAGCCGTTATAAAACTATTGCAAATAATAGAATTTGGTTAATATGCTGTCAATTGATTATCCAATAAAAATTGAACTAAAAGGAAAAGTCATGAAAATAAGAAAATCCTAGCTAAAAAAAAAGAGAATGATTCAATTGCAGTCCAACAACCTTATTTAGAATTGCTGCATCCAAAGTAATGCAAAGCCATGATGTTTTCCAACCTTCAATAATAAAGGAACATGAAGAAGAATTTTAAATACAGTAGCGAAGTAAATATTGGTAATAAATTTGTTTAAAAGTTTGCCTAGTTATGTGGAGTGGAAAAGTATAAATTATGTTTTAACTTAATTAAACAAACCCAATTTCAAAAAGTATTCTTTTATTATTATAGCAGCATACTAACTCAATCTCTTGACCCAGATGTAGAGATAAAATGTAGAATTGAGACAGCAAGAGCTACGTTTAATAAAATGAAATCACTCTTCTGCAATGATAACATAAACTTGAAACTTCGACAGAGAATGATCAAATGCTATGTGTGGTCTGTTTTATTATACGGGTGTGAAACTTGGACCCAGAAAGTTAACTCAATGAACAGACTGAAAGCATTTGAAATGTGGCTACATCGCCGAATGCTCAGAATTCCCTGGACAGACATGGTTACCAATACCGAAGTCCTGAGGCGAGCTAGAGTTGACAGGGAACTTTTATCAATTATCAAGGTTCGGAAAATTTCATATCTGGGTCATAAACTGCGTGGGGAAAAGTACCACCTTCTCCATTTGATATTGGAGGGGAAAGTTGAGAGACGCCGAGGGCCCGGTAGGAGACAAATGTCCTAGCTGCGAAACGTGAGGGAGTGGACCGGCATCTGAAGTGTGGAGGAGCTGTTCCGAACGGCGCAGGACAGGGACAGATTCGCCGAGGTGATGGTTGGGGGGACCCGATAGGGCACTTGAAGAATTATTTTTGATCATATGTAAAACTGTTTATATAAGATGGATGAAATTCCATATACGAATCTTATCCTGATATATTACACGTAATTATAATAATACAATGGATAAAGTGAAAATGGCGAAAAAATGCATGTTCTAAAATCATATAGAAACTTTTCGTGTTTAAAAATTTTTGTTTGCGCTTGTCATATAAAACACAACGGCTTCAGCGATGCGGCACTTAGCCGATGAAATATTATTCAATGTAAAATGGTACAACATTTAATGGTGAAATAACATTTCGTGACTCGGGAGCATCTATGCAGTTTGAATCCAATTAGTTAATTAAAATACCTAGTATGATCATGTTAAAAAATCGTTTTTAAAAACACAAAATGTGTGAATGTTTATAAATCATAACTAAGTAATTTAATCATCAAAATAATGAATAATAATACCATGCTTTGGACGAAAAAAATTCAAACCACATATTCAACGTGAAACAATGTTTCGTGACATTTGAAGGTTTCCAAAATAACACTACGCAAACATTGGTTCTAACTAACCATAACGCCGTCTCCCGGAGGGGTAGGCAGAAAGAATGGAACGCCACACTGTTCTGTCCTGATATACTTCTCTCGCTTCCTCTACATTCATACATCTTGTTATGCACGCACGTCGATTTCTCCTCACCTGACCGCTATTAAATATTTGATTGATTTGATCGTGCATTGGTTTTCATATTATATTTTACTTATTTATGGTAAGTTTATATTTTTCAGCCGATGATGAAGGTATAAAACTTACGAAATATATTTGGATAAATATTGACGACTTTCGTGGTAAGTGCATTGACTGCCACCCCGAAGGTTCCGGGTTCGAATCTCAGGGGCAGTGTGACAATCACAGAGGGCAGTATGATTGTCACACTGTCACTGTCTGGTGTAAAATTCACGTGACAATAAAATGGCGATAGATTAGCTACCTATCACATGTCACGAGAATCACTATGATAGCTATACCCTTTACATCGATTTGGCTTATGCTGTCATGATGTAAAGAGCGATTCAACCAAATGATAATAATAATAATAATAATAATAATAAAAATAAAAATAATAATAACAATAATAATAAAAATTAACTGCAAAGTGGAAATAATCGTAAAGACAAAAAAATCTGAAATTCTTTAAAAACGCACAAATAAAATTTGAATATTTATGAAATTTACATTTCAGATCAAATATTGATCATATTTAATGAAGAAGAAAAAAACAAGACAGAAAATATAATAAAAAGCTTTTGAAATATTCCAAAAGACAGCGAAATGTTAATTCAAGAAAATATATTCTTAAAAAAATGTGTTAAGATCGGCAAGATGTTATCAGGAAGACACAAAAATATGAAAAGAGCCCGGACGCTGCGAAATTTTGAGCAAACGAAGTAAAACTAATCGCTTAAGACTCGCCCGGAGTCGAGAAGGCATGTTTTTCACGAGAGAATCTGCGTCCCAAAAGAGGCCATACTGATGCTTATTTGATATCTAAAATTCAGATGCTGTATAAATACCGAAACGGGAAACGGCGCAACCCTGAGAGGCTTCGCTCTTCAAAAGCAATTTGTAGAGTTTAGCTGAAGACTGGCCCGAAAGTCGACACATGCGAACCTACGTATTACGAATACACACAGCATTATGGAGGCTGTGTGGACCTACAACTATTCCGTGCCGCTAAGAACAGGTTCGGTATCTGTTTTTCCTTTCCTGAAAGCTTTTAAAAGGTTATACGATATACATATTTAATACAAATGGGATAGAGAATTTTTTCTTTTAGCTTATAGATCCCCATTACACGTGTTCTGATTTTGATTCCTATTTTCGTATTTCCAAATAATATAACAATAATAAATAAAAACGTTAAAAAAACCTAATCATTATTTAATGTAGTTTATATATGGAATTAGAAAACCAGAAATAGAGGAAGACCGAGGAAAACGTGGCACGATCAAATAAATCAAATATTGAATGTCGGCCATGTGAGGAGTCAGAGAAATCGACGCGCGTGCATGACACGATGTATGAATGTTGAGGAAGCGAGAGAAATATGTCAGGAAAGAAAAGTGTGGCAGTCCATTCTTTCTGCCTACCCCTTTGGGGCCACGGCGTGATGGTTAGTTAGTTAGAAAAGAACTTTTATTGTATAAATATTATCTTCTATATATATTTATTATAATTAGAAAAATAAAGACGGCTTACGTGGCAGAGTGGCAACAGTTACAACTGCCGTACCGAAGGTCCCGATCTCGATTACCGGCGATAAGAGTGTAAAAAAAATCGCGATCTTTGGTCTGGTAGAATTCACATACCAATAAAAATGGCGATAGACTAACTGCTTATCACATGTCATGAGAATCAATAGCTAAAAAAATAATACAGTAAACAGTAATCAATAAACATATCAATCTTTATAGATGTCCAAATCCAATCTTCATAGATGGCGCTAGTGTGTAGATTGAAATAAAAAATGTGAATTGTGGTGTTGCATAGTAGCATACTCGTATATATGGAATTGTGAGAACATCAAACATATCTGTACACACATATTGATAGCAGTATCGTAGTCGGAAGCTCCCAAGCGGGGTAGTGTAATTAGCCTGTGGATGAAGCTAATTGAAATCGTCAAATTGGTTGCATTCGGAAATGAACGCCGAGCAATTGTGTTAAGTGGTTGAATAGCTAAATACACCGATGTTTTCCGAGAACACAACGCATATTGAATACCGGACAAATGTGGCTATTTAAAAGGTCAGTTGAAATTGTTGAAAATCGGGAACAATGTGAATAATAGGTAACGCTCACATATTTATCCGAAGATGGACCGAGTCATTTCCAAAACATGTTGTGGATAATAATCTAATATTTATAAATTAAGTGTGATATACAGCGTTTCATATTTTCCTTCCAAATTAACAATGGAATTCAGAAGTCGACCAAGAGGACGACCACCGAGCCGCTGCTGGTCCGATCAAATCAGGGATCTGACCGTCCATTCATTTCAAGGAGATTGTTTGCTATAGTGTGAGTGACAGTGCGTTTACAAAAAAAATATGCAATTTTTATTTTATTTTTTATTAACAGAAAAAACAAAAAAATATTGTGTTGTTAAAAATGTTTTTTTTTTGAATAAATGTTCTATAGGCGTCAGTTGTAAAAATCACAAAAATAAAGTCCATTAATTTTTGTTGTTTATTGATATTTCTTGAAAAAAAAAATGATGAGACTAATATGCATAATGATACTGTATGACGTTAAAATTTAAAGGAATCAGTTATTTTTATTTAATTATTTCAAATATCTGGTGTCCTGGGTAATTGTATCTAGAAATTCCTATTATTCTGACAAATTTGTGTTATTATTGGAATTCAAAAATAATACCAAAACATGACATTTCTTGTCATTCCCCATTGAAATTAATCTATTTTCCTTATTTTGAGATAATAATAAATTTGATAATTTGTAGAGCGCCATTTTTATGAATTAATCATTTCGAGAATTAATTGTCTAACCACCGAGTATTTTAGAAGCTAATGCCGTACACTCCGCCTACTAAGATCCAGGAGCCAATCAGAGAGCGTTCTATAACCAATTTTGGAGGTGTTACTAACACTATTGCAAATCATCTCCCTGAAGTGAATAAACTTTAACAGGGGCGCATGGCGTACCATGGTCAATAGTTTACAGGATGGACACGACCCTCAATCATGAGGAATACGACTTAGAAGAATAAGAATAATACATGACATCGATTCGGGATATAAACAAATAGTTTCGTATGAAGCACTTAATTTGTGGTGTGGCATTATTAAATATGATAGTAATACACTTTTAATCACGTGCAAGATTCAAAAACCAGTATCAGAAAAGACACCGAAAATGGGTTCTGTTCAAGTCTTTATTTTCTTGAGTTGTCATGTTCGTTGTTTGTTCTCTTTTATTTTTTAATATTCATTTATTAATTGTACTCATATTGTTCTAGTGTGAGTATAGTGTGTAAGTAATATAATGTATGTTATAGCTATGGTTAGGTTAATATAATGTTGTTTGCTAAGTGTGTGCGGGAGTTTTTACATCACTTTATTTTTTAACAATCAACCGATTCCTGACGAAGCTCCGACAGGAATGTAACCGGTTAGTTGTTAAAAAACAATATATTGTGTAAAAACAAATTAAAAGTGAATAAATACTATATATAGACAAATAGTTATTCCCTGGTTGACACAAGTCTCAGCGCAAGTATTGATCACGTAAAATCTTCTAGAAGGAATTGAAATTTCGTCTCGCAAACTTGTATCACGGAGGGGGTAGAACGGTCGGGACTAAAACGTATCCCTGTAATTCCGCTGATGCACTCTCTGAGTATCCTCTAAAAAACTGTTTCCTTACCAGCAGAAGCCTGACAAGAAACGACCCTTGTTGCTTTATTTTTATTTTAAGTAATTAAAAACGGAATTAAATATAAAGCGAAACTTATTTAAAATATAATTATTAACATAATATAAACTTCTTCTGCTTCTTCTCCTTTTAGACCTTGGGTATTTTTTAAATATGGCCGAGCCATAGGGGGCTCCCTTTGCTTACCCGAAGCTGTTGCAAAGCTGCGCATCGGCGCCTTTCGTCAGCTTCACTCGTGCACTCCATAGGCCCGTCCCCCGTCCATGCGGGACTAACGTTAAAAAATAATAATAATATATGTATATTTGCAACCAAGGGGGACCCAGACCACATTTAAGCTACGCTACTCTCCCTCGATGTCCCGCCGTACACACATAGCAATACAACAGCAAAAATAAAATACACAATTGATACATAAATAACATATGTTATAGAAAGGATAAAAAAGACCTTGGGTCTATTTTTGTATTCAGGCTGGCCTCTCTTGAGAAGTTGACTCCCAGCTATCCCTTCATCTCTTTGGTGGTCTTCCGGGGGGACGGTAGCCAACATGAATCTGATGCACTACGACGTGTAGGATTCTGGAGGGATGCGCACGTGCAGATGATGGAAATAATATAAACCTCCAGAATAATATAAACTCTAAACTAACTAACTAACTAACCATCACGCCGTCTCTCCGAAGGGGTAGGCAAAAATAATGAATAATATAAACTCTTGTCATAAAATAAAACACAACATTCTTCACCGTGTATTATGTTCTAGTAAGAATGCTAATAAATCTATTGCATTGAATAACATGTTGGGTGTATATCTCATAATGAATGAACACAACAAGTTAATTGCAAAAACAAATTGTGCACTCTTGCCATGTTTTCCTTTGTCTTTCTCGATTCCGTGAAACATTCGCATCTACATCACTCTTGTTTTTCAAATCTGCTGATTTGGGAGATTAATTCAATATTATATGACATAACCCGGAAGGAGACAAATGTCCTGGCTGCGAAACGTGAGGGAGTTGACCGGCATCCGAAGTGTGGAGGAGCTGTTCCGAGCGGCGCAGGACAGGGACAGGTTCGCCGAGGTGATCGCCAACGTTGGGGGGACCCGACAGGGCACTTGAAGAAGAAGATATGTTATAAATATAAAAAAATAACTAACTTCGAAAATGTTTCAGCATTCATTTTCTTATCGTTTCATTAAAGCTTTCTTATCAGTGTGGACCACTAAAAACAATTTCGTAACCTATAAGAAATCCTAGATTCTATAAACAGATTCGAGGGTTTTTTCAACCTCTCACTGACACACTGAATAATTTATTTTAATGAATGCGGTACTCTGTGTACACAATATTATAGTACCTGCGCAGATATTTTGATAAAATTTACATTAAACTATTATTGCTGTCAACACCGGCACGTTTGTGTAAATATTGAGATCGAAAAACGAATATTCAGGGCGTGTGGAGTTTGCAGGGCAAACAGCGTACTCGTCCATACGAGTGGTCGGTGCTGCAAACTTCAAATGAGTTGGAATCGCTAATTAGAAACTATAATTATCATTTCGTTTAAATAACCGGGTCAAATTATAGTAAACTAATGGATTTCCACTACAAATACTCCCAGATATCATTTTGCGAAACACGAATGCGGCTGCAGTAATTGCTAAATCCAGATGAATGTAGTTTGGGAAAACGGGGTGAGCTTGAACACCGCAATTGAGTTTCAGATATAAAAATATATGCAAAAAATAAAAATGGGATTTTTAACCCTTACCACTCATTTGTCGAATGCCAGCCGACATCGCTATATGTACGCTACAACTCAGTTGTCGGCTGGCGGCCGACAAGATAACACTTGCGCGCGCGGTGTATTTTTGCGCGCAAAACTTGACACGTGTCGTTGTTTCTTGTGATTATTCGTTAAAAAAACATTTAATTTCACGTTTTAATAAGATTTTACCGTTTTCCATTTTTATTTTACTATAAAATAATCCTTGCAAATTCATATAACCTAAAATGGCGGGAACTTCGCGTGAAACGTCATGCAGAGGAACGATTAGAGTACAAGCCGCACTTCATTGCGAAACTGGACAAAGGTTCTAAAGACTGTACTGTGTGCAGTAACAGAAAGATTCCAAGGGAAAGACGGGAAACAGTTTTTGACGATTCCAAAGTAAAAATGTAAAAACTGTTGCTTTTTTCATAATATGCGTATGAAATATAAACAAATGTGTGCTGATTAATGCGATATGAATAATAAACTCGGGGCGAAAAGAGAAGGTTGGAGTGCCGCATCGGTTAAAGTGTGGCAGTCCATTATTTCCGCCTACTCCTTCGCGGAGACGGCGTGATGGTTAGTTCTTCGTCAGCTTGTCTCCATCCACTGCTGAACGCAAGCCTCTCCACCCCACGCCATCTCTCTCGGTCTCTGGCCAGTGTTCTCCAGGCCCTTCCGCCGGGCGCACAACAATATCGCTCCACCTGGTTGGCTGTCTCCCGATACTTCTCCGGCCTAACCTTGGCCTCCATTCAGTAACCCTCTGGCTCCATCTTCCATCATTCCGTTGACATACATGACCAGCCCACTGCCACTTCAACCTCGCAATGCGAATCCCTACATCGGTGACCCTGGTGCGTCTTCTAATCTCCACGTTGGGTATATGGTCTCTAAGCGAGATACCCAAAATGGATCTTTCCATGGCCCGTTGTGCAACTTTGATTTTGTGCAATGCTTGTTTAGTTAACGTCCATGTCTCGCATCCATAGGTCATCACAGTTAACACACAGGTTACAAGATGGTTAGTTAATTAGTTATAAATATACAACCCCTAGGAAAATATAACCCCATTCTACTGCAAATAATAAAGTTTACAAAATATTATTAACATGGACAAAACATTAATAAATCATCAGCAAAGCCGTAATATGAACATGATAAATGAATTAAATGTAATGAGATGAAATTCAATTAAATTTCACAATGCTACAATGCATTCATAAATAAATCCAATCAAATTTAAAGAGCCCATGTAAATTAATTGAAAACAACTACTGAGTTATTAACACGGCTGAATACATTTAGTAACATAAATTATAAATGTCCCGATTCCTTTATTTCAAAGATATCGGGTCACATATAAAAAAAAACATCAACCATGATCGTAAACCGTTGGCTGAGTACATAAATCAATATTTCAATATAAGCAGTCGAAAAAAATCTTCAAGGGGTGTAATAAAAAAAAACATCAGTAAAACATGAGTAATTTAATGGCAGTTTTTCATTTCAAATTCGTATCATTTGCAAAAAGGTAATGAAAATTTAGTAAGATCGGGTTCTCGAGAGGAGATCGGTCAAAAACGCGAACTTTTTCAGTAGCGCCAAAGTTAGCTCAACACAAATCTACCAGCGATATTTAATTATATTGGATCAAATTTAATCTCAGCAAACGATGCAGGAGAGTTTTCATCGTGTCTACTGTACAGCGTTTACAATTCGGTGTATTCGGGAATGGGACCCACTCTGATATAAGAAATCGTTTGTTTCGTCCTAAAGACGAATACTGGTATAAAAAATTGGCTCCAAGTAAACGGAAAGGCGGTGATGGAAAATTATAAAAGTTGCATTGACATCATCGTAGAAAACGAAAGGTCGTTGAAGTATTGGTCGGATCTTTCGATGTAAGGAGCTTCGATTAAAAATGGAGCCCAAAATTGGAACCATTTTTATGGTACCTTTCCGAGACTGTCGCCTGACCCTAAAGGCAGCAGTGTGCTTCGGGAGCAATTTAGTATGCCGGTCACGCTGCCCTCGTATTCCGATCACGTCCTAGTGCGGCAGGAGACGGGCTATTGAAAGACAGTGGACAAGGAGCAGTAGTGCCCGGCGAATATTGGGTATTGATGAAATATGCATACGGCGGCCGTGGGGTCCGGCTGCGTATGACGCTTATTAGGGAAAATAAACTTCGTTCAATAAATGGAAACTTCCCTTTATGTGCGCCCCCGGCATAAAAGCTATCGAATTCTTTATTTTCTTTTTAACCCATCTCTTCGCGAAAGGGCCGGGCTGATTTGCATTTTACGGAATTATTCCCCGATTTTGCTTACTTTGAGTTTAAGGCACTTTGCTTTAATTAACATAAAGCTTAAAAAATACTCAAGACCACACGGAAGTTTCAAATCCCCCAACAGCTTTTAATTAATAAAATTAATTAAAGATGTGAAAATTTTAAAGATTACCTGGGACATAGAAATGGTCATATACGAAAATGATACAACTTTGCAAAATGTGAATTTTTAACATTACTATTTGCAAAATTACTGATTATTAAATTTATAATTTATATACACAAATGAATAAAATAAAATTCGAAATTAAGGAAAAAAGGGGGAATGCAGAAATAAAATACCACCACTGTTCTTTCCAAATATAATTCTTTCAATTCCTCAACACCCATACATCGTATCTTGCCACGCACTTCGATTCCTCCGATTCCCCACGTGGTCGACATTTAATGTTTTATCGTACCACTTTTTCTTCGACTTTCCTGTAATAATTGTTCCGTTCACATCGTTAACATATCCTTTCGGTATCATTATTTTGTTAATAATGCTTTCATTCAAACTTCAAGATATCTAATTTCTACTGGACTTATTCCACTTTTACTCTTCTTTTCACAGTTCAATGCTTAATTTCCACATTTAGGGTTTGGTACAAGAACACCATTGTGCAATGCCATCTTAGCTTTTTATAAATAGACTTTTTTGCGATGACAACTTTAACAATACATTGATAATGTTAACTATCAATGAATTACATGGCACACATCCAACTATCATATTAAGGCGATGTGATGTAACTGATCACGCGATGCTGATATTCCAACGCAATAACCACTACTCTCGATATACATGTACAAGTGCCGCTAGGAGAACGAAAGCGCGGTGCAGGGGAAATTGAAAACATGTTTTCCAGTCTGCGGAGCGCAATCGACGGATCACCCTCCATTGCATTATATACAGATGCTTTCAAATGTAAAGGTGCTACGAATAATCACATATTTACAATACATTAAAAAATATCAATTAAAAAAATATATTGAATGTGATGGATTTAAAAATATCCGTTCATTGAAATCAAATATAGAACTGTATTGGTAGCGATGTTGATGTAACCTTATGGAAAATTGAATAAACCTGGATTAATTTTTAAAAAATAGACCGCCACACCCGTTTTTTCCTGACATACTTCTCTCGATTCCCTAACATTAATACATCGGTTCATGTAAGCAAATCGATGTCTTCGACTACTCACGTGGCTGCATTTATTGATCATGTCATGTTTTCATCTAACTTTCTCTGTTTCTTCCTCCTTTCGCGTCGTTCGCGTATATTTTCTTAACCATTCTTTAATTCGTTCTTTCCGTGTGCATAAACCATTTTAATGAACCTTTCATTATTTTGTTTAAACATCTTCATTCGCACAGTATTCACTTATTC